>MU853412.1:151337-187545 GCA_033297235.1 Trichocladium antarcticum
TCTGGCTTCTCTTTCTCCCTCTCCATGAGCATCATCATCATCAATATTGAGCCTCACTTTGCCCCTACCAATTGCGCTGTGAGCCTCCAAGAGGTACAAAACATACAATGTTTGGACAGTGGTTGTTGAGACACCCAACCTTTCTCGTTCTGCCTGCTTTGGTTGTCATTGTGGCTCTTCTGCTCAGTCCATCGTCCCCATTGGCACGCAGCTTGCCAGGCCTTAACAAGATCAAGAACTTGTCCAACTCGTCCAAGGCCCCACATCCGTCTCCAAACGCCAACATGCCCAAGGCACCCGTTTACTTCTTCAGCCATGGAGGGGCAAGTGCCGCCTACTCCTTCCCCCCATCCTTCCTCTTTTCCCATACTGACACAGTCACAGCCCGACGTCCAATACAATACAACACACCCCGTCTATCCCGTCCTCCAGGCGATCGGCAAGGAAATCACCCAAAAGGTCAAGCCCAGGGCGGTTGTAGTCTTTTCGGCCCACTGGCAGGCCCAGCCCAACGAGATCCACCTCAACAATGACGAGGACCCAGGTCTCATCTATGAGTTTGTCCCCTCCCAATCTTTCTTCAACCAGCCATCGCTAACACCCCTCCTCAGCTTCCACGGATTTCCCGCTGAATTCTACAAGGCCACCTTCCCCAGCAAAGGCAGTCCTGCCCTAGCCTCCCAAATCCTCTCCCTGCTCAGCACCGCAGGCATCGAAGCCAAAGGCGTCAAGCGCGGCCTCGATCACGGTGTCTTCTCGGGCTTCAACGTAGCCTTCAGCCCCGAGGAGAACCCCCTCAACTGCCCGCTCGTGCAGGTCTCACTCTTCAACAGCGAGGACCCGGACGCACACTACCGCCTCGGGCGCGCCGTGGCCTCGCTCCGCGACGAGAACATTGTGATTATCGGCACGGGAATGACGGTGCACAACCTGCGCGACATGCGCTTCACCTGGGGCAACCCGACGCCGATGCCCTACTCGGTTTCGTTTGACAATGCGCTGAAGGAGGCCGTCGAGTCGGCGCCCGAGACGAGACAGGAGCGGATGGCGGCTGCTGCCAGGCGGCCCGATGCGAGGCAGGCTCACCCCTGGATGGACCACCTTATACCCCTCTACGTGGCGGCTGGTGCGGCGGGGGAAGACAAGGGGGTCCAGACCTGGACCATGCATGAGGGAAGCTTTGCGTGGGCGCAGTACCGCTTCGGCCAGGTCCCGGCGTAAATTGCAATGGATTAGACCACCCCTTGTTTTCTCCCATCTCACTGAATGGCAATGCATGTATAGAAATGCAGACAGATACATTCGTATCCACAAGCCAGCCTGCCGGTCTGTACTGCATGCATCAGCGCCATATTCCCACCCCCAAGAAGCAGACAACAAAGGCGGAACGCCCCGAAACGCAGCCCATCACATCACAACCACAACAGAATCGTCCACCATCTCCGAGATATCCCCCAGAAACAAGCTCGCCAACACCGAAACGGCGCCAAAGACCACACTGCAATAGTACACCCAGGGGTAGGCGTGGGCATACGCCCTCTGTCCCGCAGCGACAAGCTCAGCCCATATTTCCTCATCGATCCCCGGGAGATCCCGTATCTCGCGCACCAGGGAAGCACCCGTCAGCGTGATAACCTCGTCAATAACAGCCGGATCTGTCACCCCATTCTGCACGCACGCCCCGCCGACCATCGTACGCAGCTCCGGCACGAGCTTGTGGACAAAGACATTATAGTACAGGGCGTAGCCGACCGCCCCGCCAATGATGCGAACGGTAATAGTGAGCGCCGTGACCGTGGCAATCATCTCGCCGCGGCAGATGATGGTCGCGACGGTCGACACCGGGACAATGATGCCGCCGACGCCAACGCCCGTGACGAAGAGGATGGCGTACACCGACTGCATGTTGTCGACCGTCGCAAGCGAGAGACATCCGCAGCCGACCGTCATGAGGACCGAGGCGCTGAAGATGAGCCATTTGATCTGGCCGCGCCACCACGAGAGGAGGACGAGCGAGACGACGCAGCCCGAAATGGTTCCGAACGCGAAGGGGAGGCCGCGAATACCGACCCCGATGGGACTTTTCGCTTCGGGGTTAACTAAGACCCAAGCAAACTCAGCCCCTGAATCCAAAGTACTCACTCATGCCCATAAACATTGTAGGCCTCGCCAGGCCAAAGCAGCAGCACGGAGAAGAAGTTGGCCCCCGAGATAAAAGTGATGACCATGGTGAGACGCAGGGTCCGGGGAGCCTTGCTGAGATTTCGAGGGACCATTGGATACTGGGTGCCCCATCGCTCCCACGCCACAAATCCAGCGATGCAGAAGCCCCCCAGCACTAGGGGGACCAGCGTATGCGCGCTCGTCCATGCATACTAAGCCTTGTAAGTCTCTGAATATGAATGGAAACTCCAGAAAGGGGGGAGGGGCGGGGGGGACAAACTCACCTGATACCCGGCTCCAAGAAGCCCAGCTTCAAAGCAGGAAACCCCAACAATAGACAAAATTCCACCAACCAAGTCCGTTCTCATTAGAAGCCCAGCCTTGCCCCCGCGAGCCTGCTGATCAGGCCGTGGCGGGGGGAAATAGAAAAGTGTCGTCAAGACAAGGCCGACAAAAGCCCAGACCGAAGTCAGCACAGCAATGAATCGCCAGGTGGCATGGAACGATATCAGCTGGGCAAACATGGCCGATGGCAGGAACGGGAAGATGGTCAGTGTCATGCCAGCGATGTAGTACCCCCGGCGAGAAAGGGGCACCAACTCGGCGGTGCCAGCCAGGGCCGTGAGCTCGTTGATGCCAGTACCAACGCCAGCAAGAGCCATCCCCGCTGGTGATGACCCGATATTAGCCCCCCCCGCCCTCTTTTTGTCGAGTCGAGCACGAGGATCTGGAAGCACTCACCAATGAACAAGCTCATCCCCTGCGCGGTGCCGCAGATGATCTGGCCGAGGATGATGGCGATGCTCCCGATGATGGCGACATAACGGCGGCCCATGAGATCCGAAAGGGCACCGACAAAGGGGGAGATGGCGGCGGTCGCGAGGAGGTTCGCGCTGGCAAACCACACCCAGTGGTCTGCGCCGCCCAGGTCTCTGTAGATGTAGACGGGGACGCTGCCTGTCGGGTGTCAGCGGGGTGATGCCACGCACCCACCAGCAGGCAACTGGAACGGACACACACACCGAACAGATAGAGCGGGGCTTGAGCACTCGTCCACATGAACGCCAGTGCGGTCAAGGCCAGCCATAGGTCTCTGCGGCGGCGCTGTTCGCAGCTGTCAGCCGAGTTCAAGACGCTATGGCAACGAGGCTCGAACCGTGGGTAGTGGGTCCTCCTCGGTGTGGTCGATCTCAGTCGATTCTGTTTTACCAGGCATTCTGACGGTGGGTTTCCGAGCGCCGTTGTGAATCGGCTCCGAGACATTGGTCTGCTTCGCAGGGGCAATGGAAGGAGGCTTTTCCGCCGCCGACGAGTCTGGCATTTGTCCTGTACACAGCCGTAAGTCTGTGTTCGGGCACTCTGGGGACGGCGAGGTCAAGGAAGATATATGTATCACAATTCGGACAAGTGAAGTCGGAAGGAGATTATTTAGGTTGCTGTTGTGTAATGCCCAGGGGGGCGCCACTTTGCGTGTATCTGTCTCGGGTAGACGACGCAAACATCAAACACAGTAGGAACGGCTCTTTTTACACTTTATATCCCATTGCTCCCGCTCGACAGCTTTGGAATTGCCATATATAGGATATATCGCCTTCCAGCGCAGAGCCAGGGGCCAGGGGGCCATACTGACTCTCAATACGCTGATGGCTACCGGCAGTTTGCGAGTCGCGTCGGCGGTGCTACCCTTCCATGGTCAGACCTGCATCACATGTCCGAATCCAATGCAATGCTTTGAGTAATGAGATTGCCAAAAGTTCAGGCACAGTTTTCCCGGGACAGTAAGGGCGGAACAAGCACCAGGGCTCACATGACAGGGGGTTGTCGATGGATCAACCCAGCCGCCATCCTCGTGGAATACTTCCGGGAGTTGGGCCACTCAGCAGGCTGCACTGCTCCGTCCCACAGACCCAGCGCATTTCTGATGTGGGATGGTCTCGGCGTGGAAACCATATCCACACATTCATGGTGACACCGCAGGTGGAAAGACTTGGTACGTGCGAGAACGAACTTTAAACTGCCAACGTCAGATGCGGGACCCGGGGGGGTTGCCATGTGCCCGGCGCCGTTCCTCGGGATGGTATTGAGTTCAACGTTTAGACTGTTGATGGGACGAAACAACACCCAGAAGCTGCCACCAACTTTATTATCAGATATTTAGCATGAAGGAAACCGAAAGATGAGATATTGAGAGTTGTGGGCCGGAGCGTGGCCGAAGGAGTGGTTGCACACAGGACTCTACTCCTTCTTTATCGGACTGCTCATGGGTTGTGGGTGCCTTCATCGTTCGTAGCTCGCTCAACGATTTCACGACAACGAAGGTCGAGATGGGGTTCAACGCAGCATGAGTACTCTTAGAAACACGATATCGTATCCTCCACACCAAGGTGGGAATTAAATGGTACAAGCTTGTTAAATATGTTAGTGATGGGAGGATGTCGACTATATGTCGAAGTTGTAACCAAAGAAACGAGGCATAGTATAGCCGCAGCCAAGCCCTCAGCAAGAAAAGCAGTAAGCCCCAAGTAGCGTATGAGCGCGTACCAAGGCACCCGACTCTCTCGCGCAAGCGGTGATATCCCAGCAGCATAGTAAAGGTATCTCTCAAACGCCATCCAACCCCGTGTTCCTTTTCGCCCTGTCACTACGATCCAGCCAGACCGACGAGATATACCCCAACCAACAACCACCACCCTTCACAGGGCATAATTCTCCGTATGCAAAAAGATCTCCTCCAGCATATCATCCCCCCAGATCTCCGCCTGCAGCCTCGCCACCGTCGTCGCAACACCGACCCGCATCGCGGGCGGGCCACACACAAACACGGCCGTCCTCCTCCCCAGGATCCCCCGCCCGTCGGGCCCGCCCGTGGCCCATTCCTTGAGCATATACCCCAGGTCTGGCCGGCCATACTCGACGCTCCACCCGCCGTCAATCTCGTGCGGTATGGGAAAGGCGAAGCGCATGAGCGAGCGTTGGAACTCGGTCGGCGTCGCCGGGAAGCCAAAGTCGAACCCCGAAGGGGGCCCAAAGGTGCTCGTCGGCCGCGGTCGCTGGGGCCCGAGGTCGGTGCGGAGATGGGCTAGTTCCGGTGGGCGGACGGGGGCGGAGGCGTCGGGTTGTTGGTGGTCTTTGATGTCGGTGTCGCTCGTTGGCACGCCGAGTACTTGACTAAGGCGGGGATCTGCGTCGGCCAGGATTTGGCTGTAGCGTTGCCTTCCTGTTGGCGGGGCATACTTGAAGTGGGGGATCGCATCGCCTCGCGGCCCAAGAGGTGGGAAGTGGAATTCGCCGTCGTCCCTTTTGTGTGCCGCGATGCCGGTGTTGGTCTCGGCGGCCGCTGCGTCGAGAGCCCTCGACTCGCTGTCGCGGCCCTCGAGCTTACGAAGGGCGTCCTCGGTGACTGACGCCCGGTCCTTGGCGGGAGGGTTGGGCAGTAGGCTGGGCGGTGGTCCAGGCGGCGGCGGAGGGAAATTGTGAGGCTGGAGGTATTTTTGCTGCGGTAAAGCGGTGATCCGGTCTTCGTTCTCGGCGCGCAGTTCGCGCTCCATTTCGGGATCACCCTGCGCCTCGGCCACGATCATGGCGCTGTTGCGCTTGCTTGCGATACCCGCCACGAAGCCGTCGAGCTTGTCGTGAAACATATTGCTTAGCGGCCGAGGCGCTCGACCGTGTTGGATGGCAGCGTGTTGGATGGCAGCGTTGGCCTGCTGCTTCCTCACAGACGCGGTGACAAAGAACTTGCAGGTAACACTCTCCGGGGGGGCAGCCTCGCGGCAGATGCGCAGCTCCTCACGGAACCAATCCATGGCTTCAAGCCGCCTCAGCGCCCACACCACCACAATCTTCTTGGTGATGGCTTTCCCGTCACGCATGCGCTTGATTAGGTTCAAGAGCTGTGACATCAGAGCTGTGATGCCGCTTCCGCCCGCGATCAGAATGCATGTGTCGAACGCAGCTAACTCTCGACGCATACCGCCATAGGGACCATCGAGGAAGGCGCGGTATGTGTGAAAGGGCCCCTTGTCGATGGCGGTCTCGAGCACCTTGCGCGTGAATCCACCGTACGGGCGGAAGACGAGCACACAGTCGCGATAGTCTTCGCCGTACTCGGATGGGAAATCCTCGCTGCAGAGCGAGGAAATGGTAAAGGGGTGGTTCTCAAAGAGCGAGATGCCCGGCATTCGTAGATAGACATATTGGCCAGGCTTCCACCGCATCTGGGTCGGGACGGTAATCTTGATGGCGTTTTCAGTCATGATGTTGATGGCGGCCTCGTCCCCGACAAGCCATGACAAGCGCCATGGTTTAGTCCAATTCAGCTTGAAGAATCGCATAAGGTTGCAGATGACAAGGATGGCAACCGATGCCGACAGGTAGCCCCACGACATGAGAAAGTTCTTGGTGTGCCAGAACAGCACGCCAATGTAGATGTAGCCGACCGGGGCGTGCAGCAGTGAAAACACCTCATACGCTTTCCTGCGGATGATGGGAAGTGAAGCCACGCAGAGCCAGGCGAGCGGGACAAGAGAGGCAATTCCAGAACCATAGATGATCCCGCTCCCAGGCGGGAACAGGGTCTCGAATACCTGCATGCCCCCGTCTTCCCAGACAGGCTGGATATAGAACGGAATCGTGTGGATGAGCGCGAGGAATAGGTGAAGGTAACTCAGCCATCGGTGAAAGACGTTGAGTCGTTCAGGCCCAATACCCGTCATCAGAGTGAGGAGATTCGATTTCGTGCTCGTCACGATTATCCACGGCGTCATGGCGACGGAAAGCATGCCGGCGCGGATGGCCAGCGGTGGTGATCCGAACCGGATGCTCTGCCAGTACAGTGGCTGCTGCAGAAAGCAGTACACGGTGACGAAGGCGAGTGCGACAAAGGCACAACCCAGCACGGCGAGGGAGGAAAAAGTGAGGCGGTGTTTCCTCCACACGATGTCCGGAATCGGGCGGTAAAAGACCCATCGGAAAAGGGCCAGAGTGTCGTTGACGAAGCCGACGGACGAAAAGTGTGCCTTTGGCCGAAAGTTCTTCTCCTCGGTTGGCGGTTCATCGGGGAAGAAATGGCGCCTCGACTCTGCCACTGTCGCGCCCGAGGCCAACGGCGCGGTCCTGTCCCACTCTGGTCCCAACGAGTAGAGTCGTTGGAAATGCAGCTCCATATCCTGCTTGTAGATAGCCTGCCGAATCTTGTCCTGCCAGTAATGCCATATCCGCATGAACACGGCCATGCCTCCTAGCGCAAGCGCAAAGTACGTCCATCCCAACCCATACTTGCCGGACTGCGACCATGGATCTACCGTGAGAGCCTGCACCAGGCCGGCAGGACTGTTTGGTGCAAGCGGGATCTTGATCCGCTTGGCAAGCTCTGTTAGGGTTCGAGAGGAAGCGTCCGCAACGCTTCGTGCTTGTGAAGCCATCTTGAGTGTATTTGAGCGGCCAAGAACGGGTGAAATTGACCCGGCCGGGCACCGTTCCTCCAGCCAACCCGTCTGCCGTGAGGCTGGGCAGAACACGCCGCGACGAGGAGCCGCCGCCGGTGATGTTGTCGACAGGCGCGCGACCAAGAATTCCGGTATCAAGTAGCGTTCAACATCCGGAAGATGGCCATCGGGGAGGGTGGGTGACTGAAAGAGGAGGGCGATCGGGAAGGATTCGGGAAGGTGGATGGAGCCGGCGGCGCGGGAGAGAGGCGCGGAGTTATAACACCCGAACTGGGGTGTGGTGCGACCGGGTTAGGCCGATCCCGGCTTTCTCATCCAACTCCGAACCAGCCCGTCGCAATCAAGTGGTGGTACTGGTAACCGTGGGGTTGGGCTGTTCTTCGCGTAATCCCAGTTGACATGCCATCCGTCCTGGACAGGTGTCGACGGGACGAGCAAGGTTCAGCGGCAGCATGGGCTTTAATATTGGCTACCCGCAGATGGACGGCTGCATATCACACCGTAGATTCCACGGGTCGGTAGACCTCACTCGGCAGACCTGCAGGTGCGGGCGCTAGGCCCCGGGCCTTGCAGATTCGAGGCGGGGCAAGTCTGGGTCGGCTTCTCACCAATCTGTGAGCTCGCAGCAGCTGGATGGCTCAGATGGCTAGCGGCCAGGATGTCATCACGGCGACCGCCAATGTGCCGTCTTGCGTGCGGGATGGAATTGCGCATTCCCCACACCAGCGACCGCCTCACGGCCTGGGACATTATGCAAGGCGACATTATGATTCTTGCGGAGATTCTTGGGGGTAGTAGGCGTCGAATCGCATTCGAGAATCCATACTCCCAGGTGATGATCGACGTGCATGTCAGCGAATGGCGGGCAACTAGCAGCGTGGTGTTGAACGTTTAGGGCAGGGATTTGGAGACTGTGTGGAGAACTGAGGGAACGGTCACAGGGGTCTGTGCAAGCTGAGCGGCAAGAAACCCATTCTGATTGGCTACCGGGCCCTTCCGCCGTTATCCCGACTTGATAGCTGCAGGGGATGCGACTTGCAGGTTACATACAGAGACGGAGCACGGAGGCATTTTGTACCTCCAACCTGCAATAATCACCAACTCCAGCAGAAGCTTTGAGGGGTTAGGGGTTTCTCAACAGCTAGATGTTTCAACAGTGAGGTGAGGTCACCTCCCCCTACTCCGGCACGTTGGTCGATCGTCTTCGTATCGTAACCGCCGTGGCATGTTGTCCACCGATGAATCTTTCGCGGCCCCGTTACGATGAATTCGAGCCAATATTCTCCGCGCATTGACTACATGCATCAATTTCCTCGACCCCTTTGATGAATCCATGGCATGGGGCTGCATGGCCGTTCCCCAAAGACAAATTCTTACAGTTGAAGCAACAGCCTGCCGTGGTACCTTCAAATACGTGTCTAGAGCTTTGCCCGGTCGCCGCCAAAGGCCAACCCACTGATATCTGCACTGGACTCTCGTCCCTGCACCAACTCGGCTAACACGGCGCCCGTGCCTAGACTCATCGCGATGCCCCACGGCCCGTGGCCAGCAGCCACGAAAACCCCCCCTTGGCTCCCGGATCTCGTCGCTACCCCGGACCCCAGGTCTTGATCCCGGATCCTAGAGATAATTGGCGTCCCCCACGACGTCACAGGGCGGAAGCACAGGCCCTCCCGCACAATCTCCAGGTCGTCCTCCCCCCCAGCACCAGACCCGAGAATCTCCCTCGCTGCCTCCCGCAGCTGAGCAAGCCCCTCACTAGATGGCGTCGCCTTGCCCGCGGCCGCGTCCGGCACCGGGAGTTCCGACGAGTTGAGCCCGGCGAAATAAATGTGGCCCCCAAGCCGGGCGAACATTTCCGGGCAAAACGCCGCGTTGTGCGTGGTGAAGATGGCATGGCACCCGTTGCTCTCCAACCCCTCATGCCACCGCGGCGACTTCAGCACCAGCGAATGCCCAGCGAGGCTGCGGATCGGGATCCGAATGGCCCCGGGAAACAATGTCCGGAACACCTGCCCCGTCCACGACCCCGCCGCAACAATGAGCTTTGCGCAGGCCAGCTCCGTTTCCATGGCCGACCTGGTATCCACAATGCGGACGGCCGCCAGCTCGCCCTTCGCGTCGGTGACCACCGACACCGGCTTCGCAGGGTGGTGCAGCCTCACGCCGCGCGTGACACACTCCTGCAGGAGGAACCGGCACAGCAACAGGGGGTCGACCTGCGCGGCGGTGGTCTCGTCGCTGATGAGCTCGAGGTGGTCGCCGTCGACCCGCCGCAGCCACGCCGGCGTCTTCTCAGAGGACGAGTCCAGGACCACGGGCGCCGCCGCGTCTGCCCGGCTCGTGCCGTCGCGCAGCCAGTCATCGCCCCGCTTCTGGTCGTCACGCGCCGCGGCCGAGGCGGCGTAGCTGACGCAAGTCGCGGGCGAGTAGCCCCATTTCTCTCGCCCGCCGTGTTCCTGCGCGAGGCGGCGGTGTTCGTTGAAGGAGAATGCGCCAAGGGCGGCGAGGGAGGGGGCGAACCAGTTGCTGGCGAGGAACCCCCCTGCGTAGCCAGAGGCGGAGGAGAAGAGCTCCGGTGACGGCTCGACTAGATGTATGCTCGATGGGTCTTGGTGCTGGGCTAGATAGTAGGCCGTGGAAACACCAATGATGCCGGCTCCGAGAATGACTGTGTGAGAAGACATGGCCGCCGGAGTTCCAGTTGAGGATTGGAGTCTACAGGGACAGTGAAGAAGTACTCTTGATGAATCTATGAAACACATACAAGGGTCAACTCGTCGATACAGCTCATATAGAGGAATTGAGGGGAACCTGACCCCTCAACGCCTAACTCCACCCTGGACATCCGCCCGAACGGGGTTCAATGGAGACGCGGCATCTGAAAAACAGCAATGCACTGGGGAAACTGGATATAGCTCTCGCACGCGCGTGGATTAACAAATATTCCCCACTCCCCACTTGGAGGGGTTGCGTAAGACGGAAAATCCGAGACTGACCATCATCTTGCGTTCACACACGGGATTCTGCCAAGACACCAACAACTCCCACTCGATAACGCCAAATAGAAAAGATAACTCACCGATCCAATCAATCCCAAGATGGAATCGAAGGTTGTCATTGTGACAGGCGCAAGCCGAGGAATTGGACTTGCTGCGGCCAAAGACCTATTGGCGGCATCACACAAAGTAGTGCTTGTCTCTAGGTCGGCCGAACAGCTTCAAGAGCTGAAGGAACAGTTCTCTTCGCAGGTCGCGTACCTGGCGGCTGACCTGACCGTCGCGGACGTGAGTTGATACCTTCCATGTATCTTATCGGCAAGATCCAGACACCCGGGCCCCCGCTGACATGTCCCAAGACAGCATTTAGAGCGACAGAGCTCGCCCTGCTCACGTTCGGCAGGCTAGATGGAGTGATAATCAACCATGGTGTCTTGTCTCCCATGAGTCGCATCGAGAACGCCTCGGTTGAGGAATGGAAGAAACTTTACGATGCCAACTTCTTCAGCGCACTTGCCCTAGTGAGTTAAACAGCCAGCATGGAAAGCCCATGCGCCAGGACCTGCGCTTACGGTTCACAAGGCGAAAGAAACGATCCCCCACCTGCGGGCCTCCAAGGGCCGGATGATATTCACCTCATCGGGCGCGGCGACGAGTGCCTACACCGCGTGGGGAGCCTATGGATCTTCCAAGGCTGCCCTGAACTCACTTGCTCGCCACATTGCTGTTGAAGAGCCGGACATCACCACGGTCGCCATCAGCCCTGGCCGAGTTGACACTGACATGCAGAAAGAGATCCGCGACCAAGGTGCAGCCATGTCACCAAAAGACTACGAGACTTTCAAATCGGATTTTGAGCAGGGCAGGTTGGTCAAGCCCGAAGAGTCCGGAGGCGTCATCGCGAAGCTCTCCGTCGATGCCAAACCGGAGCTCTCCGGGAATTACTTCAAGTACGTTCTCAACAATGATGGACTTACACAGGTGACTAATCATTTTTAGGTGGGATGCGCCGGTGTTGGCCGAGTATCGCTAGTGACTGGAAGTATACTGGGGGATCTGTTTGTTTGATCGTCAGCGATGAATCGACTAGAGCTGAAAGATCAACGTGATAAAGAAGGGCAATCAGGAAAAAAAGAAGGCTCTTTATGTTTCTCCACATGTTAAATTTCAGTATTAGCATGGAATAAAGTTGTTCATCACAATGCTGCATATCGTTTCAAGTATTGAAAAGGACCTACCATTGAGTGCAGGGCCCCGGCCACCAACTTCGAGTCTGTTGGAGCTCCGGGTTCGGCTAATGTTTTCCTCGCGAAACCGCCAGTATCTTTTGGTCTTGGGAGTGTTTCGGGCTAGGAAATGTATCTGTCATAGGGTGTCGAAACTGGCAAGATTGAGCCAACATGGAAACGAACGATTGATAGCGGCAACTCCTATGAACTTTGATCCAGTTAGCTATGGCCGGAAGAGGGCAGTGCAGCTTTCTGGCAAAGGATTGCGAAAGATCAGGATTGTCGTTTGGCTTGACGTGTCTATCACCATAATTGTGTATGATAGGGGCGACACAAAAGATTCATCATTTGAGGCAGTTGACAGGGAAAGACGACTTTGCTTACCTTTGCTTGAGCATTGGGGCGTAGGGCCACAAGTCAGCACTGAGACGACACACAGTCAAAGTGTGGTTGACGAAGGAAAGAAAAAGTATTTTTTTGTGCCGAAAACAAAAGCTCTGCTCTTTTGTTTCGGTCCTGGCACCCGGGCCGGAAGAACTCTGGTGACGGGAGCTTAGGAGGAATCGGGGAAGAGGATAGAGGACCGGCCCGGAGATGGATGGGACGCGTCGAAATTTTCGATCGCGATAGGGTTCTAGTGGGTCTGGCGGGGCTCTTGTGGCTAGGGAGAGAGCTGGGCGAGGGGCACCAAAGCACCAAGCCACAACCGCTGTGGGACAAGGTTAGCGCGCAGGCTGGCATGGGCACACCAGGAACAACGGAGAAGGCAAGTCAGGTATAAAGGGCTGCTCACCAACTCCAAGCCAAAGGAGCCCTCGGCTCCCCGGATCACAATGTTTGTTCATCCGACAAAGACACCAAAGCATTTCACTTCCAGAGAAATTGCTTCTAGTTCTAAATTAGCTTTGCACTCTTGATTCACAATACGTGTTTTTTCGCCATCCCGAAATTCGAGCTCAGCAACCTGTTAGTGGTTTAGTGGCTTCATCAGTGTCACTGGGGGGCAGGCACCCTCGTTTCTGGACATCATCATGTCGGACCATGAATTTGGAGGTCAGCCACCTGTTTTCTCCTTTTTGCTGCTTCCCTCTTCATTTTGTTGGGTTTGGCCTGTAAGGCAAAGTTTTATGCTTTGCTATGCGCCTTGCGTTCAAGTGAACCGCATCTCATGCAGACTTCATCCCTCATACCGCCAAGTCGACGGGCTTCCAGGTTGATCTCCCATCCGGGGGTTGGTGATCTGAAGTTATGAATTTGCAAGAGAGGCCAGAGAAACGCACTATCACATTGTTTGCATCTGCCATCTCCGATTATTCCTTCCAGTTCGTCACCCTGAGCTTACTAAAATGGTCGGCCATCTCGCCGCTTCCGAGCGGTTCTGGATGCGTGTCGACAGTGGTATTTCAAGTATTTACTGCCTCTCTTCGCCGGTTTTAGTTTACTGATGAGACATTTGATCGTGAAGACTGACATTCCTATAGGCAACGATGACTTATCTCTACCAAAGGGTATGTCTCCCCTTCTGTTCATCATTTTCGCCCACGAGCTGTCGCGGTCAGAGCTACAGTTTCTTGCTGTTGGTTTGACATCGCCGGCTGAAGTCAGTGTAGCTGCTGTTCATGTCGCGGAATGTGGACAGCTCATGGTTCGGAGGAAACACCCGGACTCGGTCATCCTCGACGCCAAGCCATGAGATCGCGCTGCGGTCATCTTCAGGCAGCAGCACCGAGCTTCCAGGGGCTAAAAGTTTGAAGGCCGTTTAGTTGCTAACGCTGCATAAGCCACTGTGCAAAAGATAGTTGGCGAAATTCTGTCGTCGTCGGCCGGCATAGCCTTCTCCAAAGAAGCCCGTGATGTTCTCATCGAATGCTGCGTTGAGTTTATCACCCTCATCAGCTCAGAGGCGAACGAGATTTCAGAAAAGGAGGCCAAAAAGACGATTGCATGCGATCACATCATCAAGGCACTCGATCAGCTCGGTTTCCCTGATTATGTACCCGCAGTCCTAGAGGCAGCTGCCGAGCACAAGGAAGTCCAGAAGGTGGGAATGACCGATCCTCTCTTGACTAATAGCCGAATACTGACCCGGATAATCAGGGACGCGAGAAGAAAGCAAACAAGCTCGAGCAGAGCGGCCTCAGCCTGGAGGAACTTGAGCGCCTACAGCAGGAACAGTTTGCTGCGGCCGCAGCGAGGCACAACTAAGCAGCATGCTTGCGGGGAGGAACCATTGCACCAAGTTTGTACAACAAACAGCGATGGGATGACAACATCGACATAGATTGCCGGCGGACTTTGTGGTTGGGGCGACATGACACTGCATTTTGGCGTTGGAGCGCAGGTTAGATGATTACGGGGGCTTGGTGGCATAGATGGGGGTTCTTTGTCGTGATTTATACCAGGCGTTGTACGGGGCAGTTTCAGGCGCGGCTAATTACAAGTTAGCATGCGGATTGCCCTCCACGGAGATTTACCATGTTTGCAAACCGGTCCACCCATGTTTCGCCTGTGATCGGTGCATCATCGAAGCATACAAACAACGCAACTTCGAAGGCACACAGCGTGGACACGGCGGGCCAAGGTCGTACGGGCTGCCCACGGTCCAACAGGCACCAAGAGAGCAGCAGCTATGGGGGAAAACGCAAGCCTCGTTGGTGTCGCAGATGGAGCCGCAGATAGAAAACGGAAGCTCGAAATCCAACATTCATACAAGCTCTATTTCGGAACCGCCCTGGACCCCCCAAGCCACCTATTTACAGCGCATGACCCCCCAAACCCCCTGAGCGCATGCAATCCACGATGGATTCTCTAACAGAAGTCTAGTAGCCGTCCTTGCCCCACTTGTTGTACTTCTCATGGAGACCCTGCGATAAAAGTCAGCAATTCCGCAGCAATCTGTGACAATGCGGTGTATCAAGGGGCCGTACCTTGGGGAGGTTGACGTCAGGCACAACGACGACGTTGACCGCACTAGGCGCGTCCTTCGGTTCGGCACTAGCATCGCCACCGGGGTAGTACTGATACTTCCCTTCGGTCGAGCCGGTCTCCCAAGGCATGCCGCTCTTGGTGAGGGGGACGGTGTTCTCGGATGTGGATGTGGTCGGGCTGCGGCCTGTCGGAGAAGCACAGTAAGTATCATTGGGCCGCGGTGAGTCGCCGAACAAGATTATTCCGGGAGTGGAGGGTGCTAACCGAAATAGAAGCCGGCACCGGCAAACGCGCAGACCATGATACCGCCGAGGACCTATTGCACAAGCTCGCAGTCAGCCTTCTTTTTTCCTGTGTAATTGGCAACTGTGTTGTCGATTGCGTCGTCGCATCCGCCTAGAAGCGATGGGGTCCGCTGGGAGGCCGGATTCGGGTATTGCTGTGGGAATTGACGCACCAGAATCTCGGGGTTCTTCTTGGACTCGGACTTGAGCGCCTCCTGGCCGTTGGTCAGACGGCGGGCAGTGGTGGCGAAAGCTCGGCGCGCAATGAGAGAAGCCATCGTTGCTGTGTTTATGTCGGGAGCTGGCGGGGCGGCGGCGGAATTGCAGTTGGAGGAGCTCGGAAGCTTGGGTGTTTGTTCTCATACGATCGATTTCGTCAAGCCGAGCTCGAATGCTTGGAAGTATTACATAAGGCAGGCGACAGCTGTTCGCTGTTGGCAGCTTAGCTGCTGGCAGGTGACGTCCGACTGCAGGAAGCTCCTTGCTTGCGGCCCACATCAGCGCACTGCCTTCTTGGTACGGATATTACGGATACGATACAGGACGAATACCTACCTCATCATTTGTCGCGGCTCGAACTAAGTATCTGGGTTGAAGTCTGGTAAAAGGCGGCTCACGAGATCAGGTTGTACAATTTGCGCTAATCCACCACATGACGAGCTGTTGCGCAAAAAATAAAGTAAAAAAGCTCGACAACCAGAACTGCAGTCTGCCTGCAGCACCTTCAGTTCAGGTGCAGTTCAGGGGGGCCCCAGTCCGTGCGATCCCCCCTCACTTGGGCAAAAGAAAGGAAGTGGGTGCCAAGCCCAGATGGCACGGCCCAGCCAGTGAGCTCCTCCCGTTCTGCATCGCAAGCCAAGAAATCCCATTCGCTTGGTGCTTTGTCAAACCGACACTCCCTCACGATTGGTGTCGCAATTTTGCTTCTAGACACTCTTTTCCCCCTTTCCGTTCCCTATTTTTTGCAGTTTGCATCCACCGTTCCTTACACATACCTCCCTCCTTACGCCGCTTTCCCTCTGGGTTTCAGTGGGAACCTTGCCCTGACTTCCGTCATCGCGCTGTGTGACACGCGCCCGGACCTCGCATCTGCAATTCGAGACCGCCTTGCTGTCGCATCGACCGCACGTAGCCCCCGCCTGAACTGTTTCACACGAGTCAACCATGCTGTAGCACCCAGCCTCATCGACACCTGAAGCCTGGGTGGTACCGCAATTTGCCATCGACCCCGATCAGCTCGAACCGCGAGTACCATGGTGTCCGGAGAGGGAGCGCCGCCGGCTCTCTCTCCCACCACGACCAACAATGACAGTTTCCCTCAATTTCTGCGATCCGAGCCCACCGGCCCCCCCAGCATCATATCCTCGCGAATGACCGATATCATGACGGAAGATGGCGGAGACTCGGAGGCACAACGGGGTGTCGGGGGCCAGAGGAGGAGCGCCATCTACTCGGATGCCACATCGCGTCCCGGAACTGCGCGGACCGGCATGTCCCAGAGGAGCCCTTGGGTTCAGGGCGCATCTCTGCGCCGTGGACTATCGGGCAAGAGGGGGAGCGTCGCTGGTAGCGTTGGAAGCAACCCCTCCACGCTGGGTGCTCGGCCAGCGAGCTCGACGAGCAGAAGCCACGTCCCTACTCTCACGTCGCATGCGTTTTTTCGACCCATGAGCTCGCAGAAGCTACAGGCGCAACGGGGAATCACACGGCCAACGACAATGAACTACCAGATGTCTGCTCAGGGCGAGGCCAGTAGAGTCAACCGGGACAGTGTGGTTTCGAACCCAAGCGCCACGGCGGTTGAGCGTGTTGGGGATGAGGGGGAACTGCCGTTGCCCCCTTCAAGGGGTACAGAGTTCACCGAGCCGGAAGCTTTTGACCGCATAACAGCCACCACGAGCCCGACCCATGGCCACCATGCTGCCTCAAGCATGGCAGATAGCGTCCGGCCTCTGCAGAGGAAGCCGGAAGCAGCGAGGAAACTTACTCTAGATATGAATAAGCCCCACAACGCTGCCGGAGCGAGTGTCCCGACTCCCGTTCGCACTCCACACTCTCTACGATCGTCCTTTCTTATGCCGAGAATCGAGTCTGGCTCTGGCAACCGGGAAATGGAGGGCGGCGAGAAGCTAGAATCTGTTGCGTCTTCCCCCAAGCTTCTACCCGTTAGCGGGAAAGGAAGACGACCGCCCGACAACAGGATCAAGCCGGAACCAGGCCGCAATTACGAGTACTTCCAGGGCAGCACAGTCTTCTGCCTTGGGGGCAGGCTGCAGAACAGCAAAAACCGGCCTGTGAATATTGCTACGGGATCTCTGGTTCTCCTCCCGGCCATCCTTTTCTTTATCTTCTCGGCGCCCTGGCTATGGGACAACATTTCGCCCGCAATACCCATCACCTTCGCTTATCTCTTTTTTATCTGCATGTCCTCTTTCTTCCATGCATCTGTCTCTGATCCCGGGGTACGTATCATTCCGTAGCAGGTGTCTTGGCGGTTTGGTGTACTGATCCATTCTTAGATCTTGCCACGAAATATACACAAATTTCCTTCTGAAGATGAGCATGAGGATCCGTTGCGGCTCGGCCCTCCCACGACGGAGTGGGCCTTGGTCAAGTCGTCCGAGAAGACAACCGCTGCAATGGAAGTGCCCACCAAATACTGCAAAACATGCAGCATCTGGCGGCCTCCTCGCGCCCATCACTGCCGCATGTGCGACAACTGCGTCGAGACGCAAGACCATCACTGCGTTTGGCTCAACAACTGTGTTGGCCGCCGCAACTACCGCTATTTCTTCACCTTCATCAGCTCCGCGACCTTCCTGTCGCTATACCTTTCGGGAGCCTCGCTGGCGCAGATCCTCATCTACATGAACCGCGAGCATGTTTCCTTCGGCAATTCTATCAACCACTTCCGCGTGCCATTCGCCATGGTCATCTACGGCGTCGTCGCCTTCCTTTATCCTGCTGCCCTGATGGGATACCATATGTTCCTCATGGCGCGGGGCGAGACGACGCGCGAATTCCTCAACGCGCAAAAGTTCCTCAAAAAGGACCGGTACCGTGCCTTCACGCAGGGCAGCTGGTTCAAGAACTGGTTCGTTGTGTTGTGCCGTCCGCGGCCGCCGACGTACTACGATTTCAAGAACAAGTACACCGATGGCGACCAGCGGCTCGGGGCCCATCGGAGGGGTCACCGCGTTGCCCGGCGCGAGGTGGACTCAAAGGAGGGCGTCGAGATGCAGGACGTCAAGACGCAGCCACAGGAGACCCAAGCTGGCTTTGTGGGGCCATCAGCGTTGCGGAACGTTGTCAACCCAACATCTGGGGACCCGGCATGATATGTTTTCCTGCGCCTCCCAACCGAGACAATCTCTTCCATTCTTGTTTCTCCTGTCTTATTCCCCTTCATTTTTTTCCTCCCCTCGCCCCCCACGACCGCGTGTAAGCTCAGCTACGGCGTTTTCAGATGTGTGTTGCCTCGGGCGGAGGCAACTAGACCTGGCGTAGGCATCATGCCTCACTTGATATGTAATGGTTGGATTTGTGTATTTTATTATACCCTTGGGCTAGTTGGACGAGCCACACGTGTTATTCTCAGCTATGATAATTCTAGTTGTGTGGTTCCATACGATCACACTTTTCTCATTCTGTATTTTCCCCGACGCAGCTTGGGGATGAGCAAGATAAAGTGAGCCATAGATGCTTTAGATACAGCCACCATCCGCTGCTCTATAGATACATGTAACTACTACTAAGCTGTACAACCACACAGAAAGCACGCGCTGTTTCCAAGCGTCCCTGTCCATCTGATATCCATCCAGGGGGCATCCCGCTTCTCTCCTTTCACCCATACCTAGTAAGAAGTGGCATACCCCCAGTGCCCAGCCATTACCCTAGAAATCTACCAAAGCACCCGATGACGTCCTATCCCTTCTAAGGATGAGGAACCGAAGCATCGGCGACCGCCTTCTCATCCCGTACTAGGACCTCAGCCTGGGCAGCAGCAGCAGCAGCAGTAACAGCGGGATCAGAAACCGGCGCTGTCGGCGTGATCTTGCCATCCGACCCGCTGCTGGCATTGCCCATGCCCTCTTGGCGGTCGAGTTCGCGCTCGAGGCTGCCGAGCAGATTGAGGCCGTCGTCCTCGTCTTCGGTCGTCACTGTGGGGAGGAGGGCCGGCGAGTCGGGGGGTTGGAGGGAAATTTCGGGAGCGGCTGCTGCTGCTGCTGCGCTCTGGGTTTCGTCTTGAGCGGGGGGAGGGGTTTGTTGAGACGGTTTTCCGGCGGTGGACTCGATGGGCTCGGCGGTCGGGGCTTCTGGCGCTGGAACCGGTGGTGTTGCTGATCTCTCGGTTGCATCTCGGGCGGATGTTGGCGGCAATGCTTCCGGGGGTTGAATTGCTTCCCTTTCTGCTTTGATGGTAATCTGCTCCTCCGCTGCTGCATTGGCCGCAGGAGGTGAATATTGGCCTTGTCCGGCGGCATCGAACACACCTTGAACTGCTGTCTCCGTATGCGCCTCGCGAACAGCATCACCTGTGTCCGGTTCTCCGGATATGGTGCGGGATTGCACTTCTAGATAGCTGGACGCGGAATAGGACGTGGTCGCCCCGGAAGGCGAGATCAGGGGTGAAGGATCGGTTGGCGACAGGATCATGACATTCTTCAAGGGGCTTCCCTCATTTCTGGCCGAACTGAGGTACATCGCGGCGTGTGGCGTCGCGAGGTTGGCGAGACTCGGCGGCTGAAGGCGTACCTTGTGTATTGTAACCTCCTCCTCCTCCGGGGCAGCAGGATGAGATTCGTCGGGTTCCTCAATAGAGCTTGGCTGGATAATCTCCGACATCTCCGAGTCCTCCATATCCTGACTACGAGCGTCGTCATTGACACTCTCGTGGCCAGGGGTTTCGCCGTCTTGGCCGTCTCTGCCGTTCCCGTGGTTCACGCCCTCCCCCCCTTCTTCGTCTCGCTCATCGTCGCCCTCGCCATCGCCGCCGTCCCCGTCTTCGTCTTCAGACGGCATGCCTGACATATCAGCCATTTCGCTATCTTGGTTTGCGCTGTCCTCCGTGTCCTCAATCTTGACTCCCTGTTCAAACGCAATCGTCAGCACCCACCTAGGCGGCTTGTTAGTTACTCAAATAGGAACTCACATCAGCACCAATCCCCTCCGGCTTAACGGACGAGTCCCCACCCGCAGTTGCAGGCTGCGACCTTGTTGCTGGCATTGGTAATGGCAGCTTCCCCTTTTTACGTCCTCGTCCAAGTCCCTTGGCCTTTCGCTTGGGCGGCGGGGGCCGTTTCCTGGCTGGCGTCGCCTGCTGTTGGAGAGACTCTCCTTGGGTGACGGAGCGAGCTGGCACAACAGTTGTAGAGATGATCTGGCCATCCACCTGTTTTCCCTCAGCAAGGTTGACAGTTTCTTCGTATGAGTTGCCAGCCGCATCGATACGGCGAACCGTGGCTCTGATGACGGTAGGCCCCACGAGCGGCACGGCTACCGCCCTCGACGCCAGTGTCACCGTATTCTTATGCCGCTTCGCCAGGTGGGATGTCGACGGAGCCTCTGCGTTACGTGACACCTGCTTCCACGTCTTGACCATGAACCCGTCACTCGGCACCTCCCATTCCTTCTTCTCCCCCTTGACCGCGTCAACCTCGGCGTCAGCCTCGTCCTCTTCTGCCGGCGCAGGCCGCTTGTAGAGTCGACCGGATCTGGCGGCGCGGAGAAGTTCCTGAGTGTGTGGCGGGAGGAGGTGGGATTCCCTCGGCATGCCGTATGGGAGCTCGACCGCCCAGCGGTCACCCTGTTGGGTCATCTCCTGCTGTAGCGACGGCGCAGCGTTGACCCATTCCTGGCGCCATTGCCTCACAGGCAAGCCTACCGATATCGAATACAGACAGGTCAGCCATTGTTGAAATTCGGTCGGGGCGCTCAAACACCACAAGGTCGGGAACATAACACACCCTCGAAATCATCGGGCTCCGGGTAGCCAGTACGGGCGCTTCGACGCGTCTGGGTCGCCGTTCGGAATTGCTGTTTCCGCCAACGGGCTGTCAGAAAACGGCATCACCATCGCCAGCTACAGTCGGGACTCACTGGCGGGGCCATTGCAACGCGTGGTAGTCAATGCCGCGTCCTAACCCGGTGCTTCCCGCGCGTGTGTCCACCTGGGTCAACAGAACTGATCACAGAACCACAGCCTGCTGCTGCAATCGCGTCCCAGGGTTGTTGTGTATCCAAAAGACTACGCCGCAGCGCCGAAATGGCTGCCGGATAGGTGTTCCGCTGCTAATGGCCAATGACCGGGGATGTGGCGGCGGGACCTTGCAGCGGGACAGGGGGAGATGGTATCCGAGGCGGGGGGGCATAAATACTAGACGCAAAGTAGGCGCGAATTGATGTTGCACACTGCGTAAGGGTGTTGGGGCGACAAAAGATTGATGCGGTTTGGACGAGTTGTCCATGTTGCCTTGTCGCAAACAGAGCTCGCCCACTGAAATGCGACAGATGGTGCTTATAACGTTATACTGCTTAGACTGTCACCAGTACCCGCACAGGGCAATATATGCCTATAGAAAAGGTCGCCCTGCTCGTGTGCAATTCGAAGAGAGAGGAGAGACTGGGATTCTCTTCATTAGAAATAACTCCCAACAATACCGGGTTGTTGGTGTCGAACGCAAGACTGGAGGATCAGAAATCCCTTGCATACCAAATGCCATGTGACATGGCCGTCCCTTTCCCTCCCAACCGCCAACTCCAGAAGGCCTGCCGCGTTGGGTGTCACCAAACCATCGTACTCATACACCCCCTGGCGGGTATTAGTACGCCAGGAGTCGAAGATCATCTATGATTGCCGCGTGAAATACTGAGTCGGGAGACAAACTCAGTCCCAGCTATATCTCGGTCAGCACTGCCACTCAGCCCAGCGCCTCCACGCTCAGGGTCCCGGCTGCTTACCCAGTCTCCTTCTGCCTGACCGTCTCGCCATGTCCCTTCTGGTCCTTGCCCTACGCGCAGTCAGCATCTCCACCTCCATAGCCCATTCCATGGAGAAGACGGGGCCACGGACCGATATCCCGCCCTCTACCACAAGCCTGTTCGACTGGTAAAACTGGCTGATCACCGTCTGGCGCTGTGTCGGCAAACCTTTGCGTCAGCCTGCCGCCCTGGACGTATCGCGCACCCGGATGCGGGACAGAACGACGGACCTTCAACATCTGCAAGTCCTTCAACCCCTTCTGCATCAACTCCTGTATCCGCCGCGGGTCGTCGACACCCTTGTTCTCCCGGAACGCATCCCCCGCGCGGCGCTTGGCGTATTCCCGAAAGTTGTAGGCGTCGAACTGGTTCCCCTGGCGGAGGAGCTGTCGGTACTGCGGTCATTCCTCTGTCAGCCGCCATGGCATCTGCGATGGAAAGTAGAGATGAAGCAGCGCGGCGCAGGCCAGCGGAGCGAAAGAAAACGCAAGCATACCAGCGACAGAACCTTCTGCGCCGATTCCGGCTTGATTGCTGCCTGGACCGCAGACATGGCGAGATACAGTGTCGGATAATTACAGGGAAATGGAGGCCGGCTTAGGTAAACGCGAGAAAAAAAGGGTCTTGGGGAGCGGCGATGACGAAAGGCGCTGCGCGAGCACTGGAGATGGATGGATTATTAAGCCTTATCGCTGAGTTTGGTCGCACCCCGGTACATCAATATCCGCAGATCCCTTCCATCGCAGTGTCGAGCAACAAACAAGAGCCGGCATCCATCGTAATGCATATCATGATAAACTGGGTATATTAATGTCATGATAGATACCTAGGTAACCATCCCACGCCAAACAAACTCCCGTCAAACATTCGCGACAGGCGATGCAAGCAATATCCCACACCCACGCAAGGAGGCAAAAACGGTACAGACCTTCCATACCAGTCCCCAGAGAGATCCCAACTCACAAACTCCCACCCCTAACACAAACAACCCCAAAGCAAAACAGCAAACGATTTTGCACCCGCCCCCCCTCAATAGCCATACATATCCCCACCCCCCGCCCAACTGGGCTGCATCGTCGTTCCCACCGCGACCCCATCCGACATGTGATACCCCAGCTCATGCTCATACCCATCATTCATGGCCAGCGCCGGCGGATGCGGCGGATAATACTGCTGCGGCTGCGGCGCCGCATGCGGGTCATACGCCGGCCCCGGCGGCGGCGGAGGAGCACCACCACCACCACCACCAGTGGTCCCCGGCACGGGCGGCACCGCGGCCGTCTGGTGCGTGTCGAAGGCCTCGATCAGCAACCCCAGTCCGTCGGTGGTCTGTCTTGGGCCTGCGGGTTGTGCGGGTGCTTGCTGGCCGTGGGGGATGATGAGTTGTTGGGATGGCGGACCCGGGGGCGGCGGAATCGGCGCGCGCAGGTTGGGGTCTGTGTACATGGGCGGGGCGGCGGCAGATGACTGTGAGAGGAGGGTGGCCATGGACATGTCGGGGCTCTGAGGCGGGATGCCGTTCTTTTCGTCGGGCGGCGGAGCTACGATGCGTGGCTGGATCGGCTGCGCGGCTGGCCGATCCGGCCTTGGGTGGAGGACGTGGGGGATCGGCTCGCGCTGCAAAAGGGGGTCGGTCAGTGTGCCTAACAGGTTGGGTCTCAGATCGGCCAACTCACGCTGTCCGCCATGCTACCCTCGACCCCGGCTGTCACGACATTTTGGGCCTTGTAAAACCCGTCCAGATGATCGTACCACCGAGACGCAAGAGGCCAGATTTTTTTGCTTTCGGCAAGGATGTTGAGCATCCGTTGGACCATCATTGGAGCGTTGCGAGTAATAACCGTGTCGGGGCAAACTGGACGGATGGTCAACACTCATCCCGCTGTAAGTCATGAAGCCACGAGGATCGGAGCTTACGACTTGGAAACTTGCACGGATAGCAAGCCAGAAAGCCACAACTGTACACGCAAAAGGCCTGCAATGCCAAATCAGCATCTGCTACTGGGCGTCTCGAATCGCGGCTGTTGTGCTTACCACCATCTGGGCTCCGGGGCCGTCTTCGAAAGACCGCTCCGCATAGTGGGCCTCGATCTGCTCGTAGAGAACATTGAGATTCCTGAAGAGCTCGCGTGCCATATCAACCCAGAACGCGGTCAGCTCGGGATCTGACTTGTCGTACGATATCATGCTGAGAAGAAAACAGTCAATCAGGGAACCAAAATTGAGAAAGGGCCATGGGTCTCGTACTCATGCAAGTACGCTTTGCGGATGATGATATTGCAGAGACGCGTGGTCATGGTCACCCCGAGATACGCCTGTTGCAAACATTAGAGTGACAGCCGGGCAGGAGATGGGGGATCACACCATACCAAATCCTGGCCTTCTTGTCTGTAGCCCTTGAGAAGGAGGCTGCTCCATCGATAGTCATTTGGAAGACCCCTCTCCCAGCTGGCAAGCCGCCCCTCCATCTGGGCGTATTCACCCGGCGGATCCCATGGCCGCAGACTTTTACTGTTATTGATGGCCCGGCGGCAAATGGCTCCCCAATAGTAATGCGATTGAATAAGGACGGCGAACAAGGACCTCCCTTCGTCGGTTACCAGCGCGGGGTTCTCCAGAGCCGGAGGCGTGTCCTCGAGCGCCGCCCTAGAGATTGGTTCTCGTGCGTTGGCGAAGTCCTTTTCATTGCTTGGAAGCAGCGTCGTGATGTCGCTCGCCGACAATAGTACAGGGGACCGCAGCCCCGAATGCAAATTGTCCTGGCTGTGCAGCATCCACTGTGGTGTACCGTCAGCGTCATGACATATCGCCCACAGCTCGATGTCCATCTCAAACTAACCAGAGTCCTCCGGGCAGATTCAGCCCGGATGATAAGTTCCTTTGTGGGGTTCGTCAACATGTACGTCTCCTCCCGATGCAATTGCATCAAGGTCGCCATCCGCATTGCAATCGCCATGTTGATCTTTCAACCATTAGCTAACCGCAGGCACGGCGCCGTCGGGTGGGCAGGATCGCTTACAGAGCTCCTATGTTTCATCCCACTCCCCTGCTGCGCGATACTCAGCAGATAGAACGCCTGGCATCTTTCGAGGCTTGGATCCTTGTACACCTCGTGCTGCGCAAGAACCGACGCACGCTCCATGAAGACCTCGGAGGCCCTCACAGCACTTCCATACCGCTCAACCAACGCCGGCGTCAACCGCGCCGAGATGCTAAGCACCCCGAGCAGAAAGAATACGCTAACAGACCGATGTTGAGTTTGAAGTCGCTCCGGAAACAAGTGCTTCGGGATGAACCCGAGCTGGAAGTAGTTGCTGGTGAACTTGTTCACGGCCTCGATGATCTCAGGCAGCGGGGGAAGAAGGTCCCAGTCGTCGGCAAGCCTGGCTAGAGCAGGCTGCGCCGTTGATAAAGAGGAGCGAGACGAGCCAGGGTCGTCCAGGATCTCGCGGCGGACCTTGGTCAAGTCCCGCCGCTTTTGTTTCTCAGCCCTCAGTCGAGGGTGACGATACTCACGATCCTGGTCGGGCTGGCCGCGTACTGGGAAGATGCTTAAAGAGCCCAAAATCAGCACCAGCACTCCGCGGCTCGCCACAAAGGGGAAGCCCTATGCCAACGGGTGGGCTGCATCTCACCAGTCGGAGGCATCAATGCCGGCCTCGGCACATGACTGGCATGGTGGATTGGCCTTGTCGTGCAAGCATTTGCTTCTCATGCGGCGGCATCTAGCATTGCCTGTCAGAATCAATGTTTTCTGCGGCCACCGCAACCACGCGGAGGTGTAGACCCGTAGGGGCCACAAGGTAGGCAGCACTCGCCGCGAGAAGGCAACCCGCAGATCCGGCAACTGGACAAGCACGCACCTTCGGCAGGCGATCGGGGCTCTCCTCCTGATCGCCGCAGCCGGCGCCGCTCCGGGCTGCAGCTGCTCTGAACTCACGCTCAGGTCTGGAGGCAGCGCCGCGGTGGAGGGTGTGAGTGGACCGGGTGGCTGGATCTCGACGTCCATCCTGCAACGTCGCCTGGCACGTGGAGCCGGCTCGCGCGTCTCGGAGCGCGTTGGGTGCCGCGACACGGACCTGGGCCAAATGCCGGAGGCGTCTGTCGTGTCTTCGTACCTCGAGCCTCAATAGCTTCAACACCTACATGAGTTCCAGCTTCCTTGCCGGGAGGTTGAGTTGGGGTGGGGCAGGCCTGGTTTTGTTGCCGGCAGGGCAATCGATGCCCAATCTGAGTCCGCAAACTGCCAGGAAGTCCCCGCTCGGCGGTGCTCAACGGCAGGCGGGGAATTGCCAGCCGCCTGAAACGACGCCCGAGCTTTGAGCCTGGGGTGGGCAGCGACGCTTATCCGAGCGTACTGTAATCACGCTCATACCTGGCAGCAGGCCTCCTGAACGAGCCACACTTGATATCTATTTTGCCCTCTTCAAAGGGTTAAAGGTATTGCGTGCATTACCTTTCAGGCCGGGATCCAGCATCTAGATCCGGACGCAACTCGAGTTTGCCGCAATTCCCTCAGTTTCTAGCAAAGTCTCTCTGACTGCTGCGACGTGCCTCGCACGGAACAGTACCCTGTTGACCTACCCGCCCCTCCCAAAGTAAGAAAACACCCGCTTCAAACCCCTGGATCAGAGCGCCATTCCACAACTGTGCAATGGATGCACATGGTGTTCTGCCCAACTCTGAGACCAACCAACTTAACCCTGACAATTTTGACGGAAGGACGTAGGTAACCAAACACAGCCGATCTCATAGTCAACAAAATGTAACCCATCTTGCAGTCGGGCTGCGGGCAGACGGTACTCATGCCCAACAGAATCCGCACCAACACCAACACCAACCAACACCAACACCAACACAGCCTGCTGCATGTACAGAACTGTTTCGGGCTGTGGCAGGTCAGCCCAAACTGTTTGAACGGTGCACTGATGTCCCGTAGGACAGCCATTCTTCAGTTGAAAACAGGCGACATCAAGGTGATGTATCATCTTTCAGTTCAGTGCAGATGCCGTGGAGATACCGAACCAGATCTTATTCGCAGAGGGGACCTTCAAACCAAACAAACACAGGGGTGCATTGCAAAGTAGCACACCAGCTCGACATACAGCTGGAGGAAGAGGTTCTGATGGTGCTCATAAGTCTCTTCTTCTCCGGCAAATCGAGAAAATCCCGCCTATGCGGTTGTGATCGCGGCCATCCCCATCCATGATTCCCTCCTTGAGCCGCCCCCGGATTCCAGAATTTCTTGAAGTGTGCTTGACCAAGATTACGTGCACCAGCTCACCCATCCATACCGCTGTCTTTGGGGCGCATAATCCATTTCAGAAGTCTACATGATGGTGCATATGCTCCAAGCCTCTATCTTTGAGAAGCCCAGAACAGTACATGAATTGCTCTATCGTCATCCCATAACCCGTGTCAAAACATAAGGAAAACATTGCCTGCAGCCGCAGCATGTGTGCTAAAAAGGTGAAGTGACTTTCTAGGGGTATGATCTCCGGTAAGGGGCCAGGGGTCTATATACACGTCATCAGTGCATCTCGGGGGCGGGGGGAAGGGGGGGGTGCCGGGGACGGGGGAGGTCGTGTTGTTGTTGTGTTGTGCCGTGCCGTGTGGTGTCTTGTTGAATTGGGGGCTGGTGCTGTGTGGGGGGAAGTCAGAACTGACGATGCAGAATCTCTTCAGAAGCGGCCGAAAGGGGCCGAGTTGGTGGGAGTGTCCCTGATGGCTCTCGGGAGAACTGGTAGGTGCTGGGAGCGCAGAACGGCAGAGTCGTGCTGGCCGATCTCAATTTTCTCATGTCTGCTGCATGACGGACTGGGTGCCGCCAATCTGCCGCTTGACCTGTTCCCGCGCCCAGCGAGCAGTTTCAATGGTGCGAGACTGGTACTCCCGGTTCGACCGCGTCTCCTTGATCATGGTCGTGACCCACTCTTGCCGGAAAGCATCAGCCAGCTGACCGTTGGGATACGCGTCTGCGAGATCACTACAAATAGTTAGTCATCATCAACACTTTCTCAGCCATGGGTGTACTCACCCAATAACGCCCATCGCAGCCCGCATCAGCGCTTCGCTCCGGTTGGCATCGTTGGCGATGGTGTTCAGAAGCTCAAACACAGATTGCACGTAAGGTTGGAGGACACCGGCTACGAGCTAGGTCAGTTTCAAGCTCAGGATAAACCGGCAGCCGTCGGAGGAAAACATACTCTTGCCACTAGTCTTCATAGCACCAATGATGCCGCCCCATGCATCCATGATACCCTCGCGTAGAGATACGACGTAGTCAAACATCTCGTAGGAGCCATCGGTGCCGGCGGTGATAGTAGCAGCCTGCTGAAGCACCTGAGCCACGATTGCCAGGTAGGTCTCGAAGTGGCCGCCAATGGCGCCAGCAATATCACCAAAGCACTGGAGAATGGCGGGCTTGAACTGGTTCGCGAGGGCGGTGCTCTACGGAGGAGAGTTAGTCAATATCCAAGGTCAAAAATTGTGTGAGAAGTCGGAAATCCAAAGGAAATAATGGAAAGTGATGACAAACCCTCAGATTGCTCAAGAGATAGTTCATGAAGTTGTCGCAAAACGGCTGGCTACGCTCGCCCATGGATCGAGTGATGTCGCTAACAAGGCCGATAGCCATTGAGCAGAGACTCGCCTCCTCCTGGTTGCCCAGCGCGTTGTAGAGGAACGGAGAGAACGCCTCCATGTACTTGATGAACTCGTCCTCCATTGCGTTCGCAAGACTGCTGATGGCAGCAAAAACCGACTCCGGGACGCTTGATTTGCCTCCAACGGTGCTCAGAATTTGTAGGAGGACCTGCATGATCCGGTCGCCCTGGGGAGTAATCTCTTTATCCAGGCGCTGGATGGTCGCCGTAAGGACACTGCAGAGGCTGGTCTGGATATCCTCAAGAATAATCCTATCCTCAACACTGACAACCTGCTGCTGTAGGGGGATTGTCTCCTCCAGGCGCTGGATGGTGACAGTGGAGAGCGAGGCAATGGCGGTGAGGCTGTCATCGGCCGCGCTCTGCACAAAGACGTTCAGGACCTCATAGGCCGCTGTCCGCACGGCGGGCTCGCCATCCATTCTCCCCGTTACCGTAAGCAGATTGGTGACGCTCTGGTTGAAATGGGGCGTCAGGGAGTTCTGGGAGGCACCCGGTTCGCCGGCAAACCGCTCGGCAAGGTTCATCAGTGCCCAGCAGCAGGAAGCAGCCATTTTGGGGTTGTTCATCAGGCCGTTGAAAAGCGACCGGACCAGGGGTTCGAGGTGCTGAGCCGGGTCAATTGCCTCAGAGCAGGCCTCGGTGATCCGGCCCAGTGCGTAAGCGGTGGAATCCCGGACGTGAACAGAAGGGTCCTCCATCATACTAATCAGGGGCTGCATGCCCGACTTCACGATGGGGTCCAGCACCTTCTCCTCGGGGCCGTCCATGATAGCACCGAACGCCGAGACGGCCGCATCCCGGTTATGCCAGTCCTCGTGGCGCAGGTTGGCCTCGACAAATTGGATAACCGGCGGGATGATCGCCGCTCCGACAGCCTGAGCGTAGAGCTGCAAGCACTGATAGGCTGCGCGAGAGATGTTGTACTCGTCGTCTGCCGCATCCTCGTCCTGCTTGGTCAAAAGACCGAGAAGAACGGGGACAACTTCGTTTGTCGCGACACGGCTAAAGTTGTAAAATGGCCGCATCTGCTCAGAGCTCTCGACTTGTGCATTGTCATCCTCGATGGCGATTTCCTCCTCGCATACGGTGCTCCAGAACTCAACCGCCAGCTTGGCAACATCCTCGTCCTCACTCTTCATGCCCAGGATTGTCAGACCAAAGAGGGCCTTCTCCATGTAGAACCTCATGTTCTCGTAATAGAGGGCCATGATACGGTTGAGGCAGCCAAACGCACCCTGTTGTATCCGGGAGTCCTCGGCCTGCGTCGCCTCGCAGACGACCTGCATGATGTAGTTGCGCTCGCCTTCGTGCTTGAAGTTGTTGCCGACAAACTCGAGCGAGTCGCCCAGAGCAGTAATGGCGGCGAGGCGAACCTCGAGGCTGGGCTCCTCCTTGCGCGCGCCTTGCACAACGGCCGTCAGGATCGCATTGGAATGGCCGATCAGAGCGTTCCTGAGTTCGGTATCTTGACTCTCGCAGATGAAGCCGATTGCAGTTAGAGAGGACTGCTTCTGGTGCTGTGTGCCCTCGCTAACGTTCCGCACGAGCCCGTTCATGAGATCGGGCCACTGGTTCCGTGGAAGCTCAATCGCGGCAATCGCGGCGACGACCTGGGCGGTCGCCTGGCCAGCTTGAGCATTAGAGGACGAGAGTGTCTCCAGGGACAGCTGCTTGACGCGCGTCTTGGTATCTTGGTCGGTATGGTTGAGCCATTTCGCTTGCAGTGCGGTTTGCCTGGCAAACTCGCGCGCGCTGAAGGCATTCTTTAGGGCAAGACCGGCGGCGGCCCGGATGTGTCCCTCGGTGTGGTCATTTGCCAAGGCTTGGACGAGTGTGAGGAGGTATTGCGACTATGAGCCAGGTCATGTCAGTAAGCACGACTCGAGAGGAAAGGCGCACAAGCTTGTCAAGGAAACGGGGATGGTCTTACAAAGTTGTTGTCGGCGGCGTGGGTAAGTTGCTGCTCCGCCGCGTTTCGCAGAGTCGCGTCTGGGAGGCAGTCAGCAAGGAAAACCGGCACAGGTGCAGACGGATCGACGCAATCAGTGCAGGGCTGCGATTCGAAATGCGGTGTGTACTAACCAGGACTCAGCGAGTTGGTGAGGACAGTGTTGATGTCCGGTGTGCCTTCCATGGTTGAGATCCGATATCTGTGGCCAGAGGTTGAAAGGATAGAAAGCGGGGGCTTCGAAGGTGGGAGAGAAAGCGTTGCCAGGGAGAATGGACGATGCCTTTCGAAGCTTAAAGTTTGCGCAGATCCAGAGGCGGGGGTCGTGGATCCACAGGGGTGCTAGACAAGTCTGGCTTCAAAAAATGCAGACCAGCGAAACAAGTCTAGAGGATTTGTCGAGAGGTGGGCGTGGCAGGCTGCACAGAAGAACAGAAAAACCAAACGTCCGAAGGTCTGCCTGAGTTCTGAGTTGAGGGTGTGCGGGTCTGTGTTGTTCAAAATTTTTGTCAACAATCGCAGGCCCAGTTGGTGAATGTGGATGCCGCCAATGCCGCCCGCTGCCTAGCAATCTTCGAGAAACGGGTCTGGGTCGAAGAGTAGTGCGCCACAAAAAGAGTGTGTCGAATAGGACGGGGATCTTCTGGACAGAGACAAAGACTTGGAGGTGCAGGCCACGATTTTGTGTTGGTTTTGAGTAAGAGTCGGACACAGGAAAAGGCGGTCTTTGAGGCAGATGATGCGGAGTTGACGAGGCGATCCATCCCAAATGTCGGTCTTTACAGGCCGCGTTGCCAACGGTGGAAGGAGAGCTGGTGCTGTCTTTCTATCAACTCGCACCGTGTGAGCGGATTCTAACACCGTCCAAACCCTAAATGTTTGATGTGTGAATCACGGTGTGAACTGTAGATGGAGCACATATTTCAGATAGTGGAATCATCGGGGCATTGCACGCTGAAAATAGCGTCCAACCTGGGCAGCCGCATCTGGAAAGGGGCTCTGGACCGCTGCAGCAAGCACCCGAGACATTTCCTGAAACAAAATAATACCGCAGCCTCGTGTGCCTAGTCCTCCATACTCTCTTGCCCACAGAATTGGCTTCATGCTTCAAGTCCGCCATTTTATTGTCATCATGGATCGAAGTTGTGTTCAAAACTTCAATCCATTCCACCATGTTCCAGGATGCAGGTCTCCACTTCGGTCTTCACCTGCGTCATGACCAGCACGGCGCTTGGCTCAACCCAAGCGCCTGCGGCCGCGTCGTAAGGATTGAGGTCCACGCACTTACCGCGAGGGAGGTTTCGAGCACAAGGCCAGGGAGACGCTCCTAGAGGCCTGAGATATTTGGCGTTCCTACTATCTAGCTCATAAGTACCATAAGGCGCCACCCTACTCTGGGAAAACGTTCTTCGGTATGGTCTTGGCCAATCAAACCGATCTTCGAAATGAGGGACGATTTTCACAGTACAGGACGGTCACCAGGGCCATTTCTGCAGCGCACGGCCATTTTCCACAGAAAACTGTTTTAAAGTGGTAAGGTACAGTCAGTGCACAAAAAAAACGCCTAACCCTGCCCTTGGCATCTAAGCTAAAACCTTAACATAACAATCTCAGAGAAAAGTTTTAATATATATAAACCTCGATACTATCTAAATATAAAGGTTATCTATCTATCTATATATATTAATTATTAATAGATTACTTTAAAGAGATATAATTTATAGAATTAAAATAGTTACTATATTCGTTAACTTTAACCTAATTAAATTCCTATAAGAAGTACTTAATAGAGAAATAGTTAATTAGTATCTAGAGCTTAAAGAACTTCTAAAGTTAGAATAAAACTTTAAAAAGCGATATAATATAGCAATAGTAAGATAGCTAGGATTAAACTAGTAGTTAGTAAATATCTTAGTAAATTTAGTACTTAGGTATATTAGAGCTATTTATATTACTAGAGGCTAGTATACTGAATTTTAATCTAGATCATTATCTTCGTCTTTCTTTAAAGCCTCGAACTATCTACTTTTTATTAGTTTTAGTTAGCATTTGCGTTAGTAATAGATAGTTGTTCCAGGTGTTGTCCGATGCTAAACCCGGCCATGTAGGGCCGTTGGGCGTTTTTTTTATGCACTGACTGTAGGTCCTATTCGAAGATCGTTTTAGAGCGAGAGAGCGTTTTAGAGCGTTTTCACACTAAAGTCGTTTTCCACCGAAAAACCATTGTCATGTAAAATCAGCCCCTGACTTCCAAGCCATTTTGAAATAAAGATCGTCGTACCTTTCAAGCAGTTTTGCAGTATCAAGACAGTCTCTATAATAGAAGACAGTTAGTATCGCGAAGCTTATCTTAACTACGAGTTTATTATACCTGGAAATAATCCCTTAGCGGCAGACCGTCTTCTATAGCAGACCGTCTTTAATACCTAGCGATCTTATATTATATTAGGTTAAGGATACTATAATTATAGATATTATAATTATAGACTTTTCACAACTAGCATTTAGCTACAAGGTTAGAACGTAAGGCGATAAATTTAAACAAAGCAAAAGAAAGGCACTAGCGATAAATATAAGCAACGTAAATAAAAGGTACTTAACTACTATAACCGCCGTCCGCTATACCCCTCTAGTATTATCCTTGCTCTAAGTCTATAGTGAAAAACTCGTAGTAAATAGCTTGTAGCTATATAAAAACTGGCCGATTAATCTTCTCTATAGTATATAGTGTCTTACGTATAGTATACCGGAAGTCGTATATATCCTTAGTTAAGTACTTGTCTCTATTGAAGAACCTGTCGATAGCTTTAAGCTATAGGTCTCCTAGCTCTATCTCCGTAATAGCATTACCTAGATCGTCAGCGTTAAGTTCACTATTATCTAACGAAGCTTTAGCATCTATATCCTATATATCGGTATAGTCTAGATTACCCTAGCTATCGGTGTCTAGGGTGTCCTAGCTTTCCTCGATGTCCTCGCTATCTAGGTCTATAGGGCTATCCTCGTTATCTAGGTTATTATAGATATCCTCGTTCTAACTATCCTTATCCTAGTCGCGCTAGGAACGCTAGATACGCTTATCGAAGGTAAGCTTACTACATTGTACTACTATAATATATTAGTAACTGTAAAAAGTAAGTAAGGGTTGCCCGGGCTTACTAAGTAGGTCTAACTTAAGCTTCCTTAAGCTACTGCGAGTTATTCTACTTTTTATAGTTAGCTACCTCGCTTTCCTAGATTTAGCGACTGCTTAGGTTAGCTCCTAGTCGCTATCTAAGGCCCCTATACCTTAATATATTAGTAACTATGAAAAATAGGTAAATAAGGGTTGCCTAGGCTTACCTAGTAGGTTTGACTTAGACTTGCTCGAGCTGCTACAAGCTACTTTGCTTTTTATATTTGCTTGCTTCGCTTTAGTCGGTTTAGCAATTGTTAGTTCCTTGTCGTTTTCTTCTAAGGTCTCTACTACCGTACGTTTCCCTAAGGTAAATATTAGCTAGTGTGAAAACTCAACTATCGAGTAGCTTCAAATACTCTTTTTAGTAACGCTAACACTAGGGTTAGTATCCCTCTTGTTAGCTAGGAGTTTAATAACTAGTCGAAGCTATAATTTCTTAGGGGGCTCGAAGTCTTATAGGGTAATCCGTCGGCTATCCTCTGTCTCTATCTTAGCTAAGAATCTTATTATTACCTCCGTTACTTCTAGATAGGCGGCTTTCTATATAGTCTAGGCTCTACCTATTATATTCTCGCCGATATTCGCCTTATCCTAGTTCTTAAGCGAGAGTATAAAACTATAAACATCTTGTAGTGTCGGACTACCTACGACGTCTCTAATGCTAGGTCCGGCTACGCTATTAGGTAGGTTTTTTATAGTATTATACTACTTCTTAACTAAGGTCCGAAATAACTAACTAAACGAGTTCTCCCTACTTACGTATTTATCGTCGTCGCTGCTCTTAGTAGCCTTGCTCCCTATATTGTTGTTTTTAGCTATCCTAAGTATTAAAAAGTTAGTAAATTAGAAATCACTAGTAGCGAAAGATGTTTCCCTACCTAGGGCTTAACTATAAAAGAAGAAGCTTGCTATATAGAAAAAAAAAAAGTAGGTTAAGAAGAAATTAGTATATAAATAGAGAATCTAGGGCAGCGTGTTAAAGAGAAAGTAGTTAGGCGAAAGTGGTCGGGAGAAAGTAGTTAGGAGAAAGTAGTTAGGAGAAAATAGTCGGGAGAAAGTAGTTAGGAGAAAGTGGTCGGTCTATAAATAGAGAATCTAGGGCACTGTAATTAAGAGAAAGTAGTCTATAAATAGAGAAGGAATAATCGATTCTTACCTAGTGCCAGATGATAAAAATCTCTCGTTTAGTCCTATTGTAAAAAGCCAGGTTGTTAATATAGAAGCTATATTATACAATAGTGCTAGTATAGCCACTATAAATCACCGATATCCTCTGTAGTTACGAATTATTACTGTAGTAAGGTCCTAAGGTTTTATACTATATCCTAGATTCTGGATTAGCTAGCGATAGCGGAAGTGAAACATCTCGCGATAATGGAACTTACCTCCTCCCTAAAGCCTAGTATATCGATAGTATAATCAATAGCAAGGTCTTAGTTAGTTAGGATATATATATTATTATCGTCGTTAGGATAGGCAAATACCCGTTTGTTCTTCTTAGCTCGCTTAGAGGCTTGTAGCTTAATATATCCTACAATGTTAGTTAGGTCGGGCTAGTATAGCTAGATATTCTTAGAGTTATATAGCTTTTTATACTAGTTAATAAATAACGGACAGTCGTTATTAGACAGTCGCTTTAAGTTTTCATCGGCTTCGTAGTTAACGACTAGCTTTATGTAGCTTACAAGCTTAACGAACAGGACTAAGGGTATTAGATATCTAGAAGCTTTTTATAGTTAACTTATTAACTTACTCTTGTACTATTTCTAGATATCCGTACCGCTCCTACCTACGTCGATATAGTCCTAGGTAAAGTTAAATACCTTGACAAATAGCTATAGGCTATACCTTTCCTTTATCTTATCCCTAATACTCCTTAGGTTATAGTAGTTCTTAAATATAGTACTCTCTATATATAGTTTCTTGTTTAGTGCCTAAGGACGTTAGCTATATCTAAACAGTAAGTAGCTTTTTATACTTACAATAAGGTTATTAATGCTCCGTAGTTACTAATTATAGCAATTGCCTATAATCCTCTTAGCGGTATACTCGCGGACGTAGTTGGAATTGCTACCTTTAATGTTATAGAGGTAATACTTAACAAGCTCTTCCTAAGCGTCGTCTATTAAGTTAAGGAGGAAGGTAACCCGTAGTTAGTACTTGATCGACTTTATATATATATAGATAGCCTACTTCGTTTCCTTCTATAGCGCTAGTATATATTTACGCTTTTTAACAAGGACGTCTACTTACTACGTCGTTGTAGCTTCAGTCTAGAGCTACTACTATGAAAATTATTTAGCTATTAGCTCGTTAAGGCGAAAAGTAGTCTCTTAGTACCTAAAGCTACTACGTAAATATAGTAAGGTCTAGCATCTTATTA
>MU853412.1:188065-222727 GCA_033297235.1 Trichocladium antarcticum
AAGTTAACGCCGAAGCTAAGGCGATATAGACGTAAGAAGAAGATCGAGCAGAGCGAATTAGCCCTATTAAAGATTAGTTATATAATACTAAGTTTAACGATAGAATCGAATTTCTACTAGACATTCTAGTCGACTAGGAACTAAGCGGAATCGCCGAGTAGCCGTTAGCTATCTCTAATACTTTAATAACTATAAAAAACATCCAGGATAAGCTTACGGAAGCTAAGTATAGCGAGTATAGCGAGTATATAGTACTGCCGATTAATAAACCTCCTTCTAAGCTCCTTGAAAACCTCTCCCTACTAGAGATATAAGAAGATATCGGGTTTAATAACCTAATAGAGCTAGGATCCGGGCTATAAGGCGATAGTATTAACTAGATAGAGCTCTTAGAAGACAAAGATTCTAAGTTTTTACAACTAATCTACTATACGCCTAAGCGGCTCGATATATCCCTATTTATACTTGCATTTACATTATAGGAGAAGAAGTATAATATATCTCGAGCTGCCTATTCCTAGCTCCTTAAGGTCCTTTAGCTTGTAACGTCCTTAGATAACTTTCAGTCTATTCCCTAGCGGAAGGATATATTATTACGATAGCTAAGAAACGTTCTCCCTTTGTCCCTACTATAACAATCGACAGTTAAGTTAGATCAGATCTAGATAGGGTTAAGGACTCGTCTAGATATAATAGTGTTAGCGTTTAATATAGAGAATCTAGCTATAAACCTCCTTAGCTCGGCTAGAATCTCGGACAAGGTATATTATAGGTTTGCCTAAATCGTTAAGGGCCCTATTACTAAGCCCTAGCAAGTGTAATAGTAGGGAGAAAGCGTACGGTCAACTAGCAGGAGGTTCCTCTAGTATACTAATAGTAGTCCGATACTCCCGTTAGACTTTATCTACTAGAGGTATACGTCTAACAGGCTAGTATATCCCTATATATTAGACTAGTATAGACATTACTATATAGGAAGAGTATAGTATTATAGCGTTAACGGAACTATAGGGTACCCTTAGAACGTAGTTGTAAAAATCCAGTAGGTATTTCGGACATCTAAGCTCCTAGTCAAATAGTATATAGCAATAACTGGTATAACTTCGGCCGGCATTGGCCTTAAGTCGGTAGAGTTAGTAATAGAGGTTAATAATGATTTTTTATACTACCTAAGCAACGTTTCCCGTTACATCCCTAGGGTTGTTCTTAACTATAACTTCAACACTACCGATTCTAACTACTAACCTTTAACAAGCCTATTCGTTATCTAGTATGTTTTCGACGCTACTACCGGCAAACCTAGACCGGTACGCTTGACTTTGCCTTATTGCGCTAAGCTCGAGATTAGAAGCTAACCTTAAGGGCAGGATACAATCATCGCTAACTTCGTTAGGCCTAATAAGCTATCCTTGCCCTAGGCTCTCTTCTACAACGCGTTTAGTCTATATAACAATATATACTAGGTAACAATAGGATTTTACCTTATAGGGCTTTTCTTCGAAGAATAGCTCCGTAAGAGGAGGGAAGGAATTGTCCTACTTATACTTAGACTATATACTACCGATCTTGGCAATATTATCCGCTTGTTATTTTATATAAAGAGCCTGGACTCTAGGAGAACGCTTTAAATTAGGAATCGCAATATCTTCGTTTGTAGCTTTGTCGCCTATATTATAGGTAATATACCCTCTTAGGCTAAGCTAAGTAGCGTAAAAGGCTACTAAGTACTCCTCCTTTGTTGGAACTATAATATCCCTATCGACTAACGGTCGAACCTAGAGTACGATACTATTAACAATAGCCGGTACTATATATAGCATTTAGATAATATTACGTTTATCTATAGGCTCTTTTCTAAACAAGTAAAGGAAGAGGTAGAGAAGAGGCTTAGTATTGTCTATAGTAAAGAGCTAATAGCTAACCTTACTATACTTTTCCTAGCTCTAGATATTCTTTAATCCCGGCTAATTAACGCCGCCTATTCCGAATTTGCTAGCATCGCCTATATAATACTAGATACGCTATTTATACTAGATAGCCTCCTCCTTAAGTTAGCCCGAAATAAGCTTGCTAAAGTCTATTAGAATTTCACATTCCCTCCTAGATAGGCTAGTCTATAGAACCCTAAGATATATCGAGGCTCTTATAAGATAAATGAACATACCTAGAGTTTAGTTCTTATACCTATTATTCTCCGCTACTAGCTTTAGCTTTATTATATCCGACCTAATCTCTATAAGCTTCTTGTCCGCTTCGCGCCTTAATTCCTCGATATATCTACCTAGTTTTCCTATAACTTAGCTACTATTAAGGCGTCTGACTAGGTTATTATAGCATTCTGGAGTTTTATACTATTAGTCCTTACAATCTTTAGTAGAACCGTTACTAAGCTATTAAAGTAGTTCTCTAGTATTACTATCTATAGGCGAAAGGCTATATAGTTCCTCTTCTATATCCTTAGCGAAGTAAAAAGATAGGTAGTAAACCGAAGCAAAGAAAAGAAATAGAAAACTAACACTTAGAGGCTTAGGGCTAAAAGTCGGCTTCCGCTACTAGTAGCGGCTACAAGGTCAGCGGCATTTCCTAGCTAGTTAGTTTTCACAGTTGCTCTAGCGACCTTAATCCTACTACCTCTGCTACCGTTAGTAATTTCTATTATATTGATAACCTAACAATGTAAGTCGTACAAGCAGAGGTCTAACAAGTACCTAAAGATAAAGGGCCTACTAAATATCTACTAAATTCTATATTTACTAGCGGATAACGCTAAATATAGCTATCGTTTAATACTTACATTTACTAGCGAGACAAAGTATAAGTAATCGATCGAGAAATCGCTACTAAAGTTATTATTCTCCTGCTAATTTTACACTTAGGGACTATATCCGCGACATTCTAGCAACGAATAATCGCGATCCTACGCTAACGCTTATTAACTAAGAAAATAAACGGTAGGCTATGTCGTTTGCCTTTACTAGCTACTTCGAAGACTAATTTCTAGATATTTATCGCGTATTTTACACTCTCTAGTGTAACTATCCTACGTTAGCCGCAATATATAACCTATACTATAGTAAGGATCTAGAAACTAACGAGGATTGCTTAATGCTCGAAGTTACCGCTAATCCGCTTTACTAACGACCGCTTGCGCTATATAGTCTATCTATAATATACGTTAAAAGCCAGAGGGATATTCTACTTCGGGTACGTAGCCTAACCTAGGACGAGCATTTTTTACAACTACTTTAGGTAGCGCTTACGAAAGACTACCGCCGGCCGTTAGTTATATTATAGGGGGGGAGCAAATTCCAATAGGCAGAAAAGCTATCGTTTAGAATTAGGTAGGTAGCTATTCCTCTTATATACCGAAAATAAGCTAATCAATATTATATCCTAGGGAAGCATTAACTAGGAGGGTTTTTATAGTCGGTAATTTTATCTATATCCTTAGCTATAATAGGGACACTATAGCGATTATACAACTCGATAGTATCTTTATATTCCTCCTTACTAGCACTATATATCTCTTCGTAGTAGTTACTTATATAGAGGCTAAAACTAGCTTTCTATAGAAGGAATTTATTCTCGAATACCTAATCTACTAAATTATAGAGCGGCGCGAGATTATCGGGCTCCTATATGTCGGGATTGATCGTATCTAGATAGTTCTATAGATAGAGAAGGGCTCGTTTGTATATATCGACTATAATATTTACTTTATTTAGCTAAGTATTCTACTCCTAACGTTGTATAAAGGTATAGTATTTTTACAGTTAGTCTAGTCGAACGTAGCTAATTATACTAGATCCGTCGATCCTCCTATCGTTAAATACCTTCCTGACGTCGTATAAAGGTATAGTATTTTCATAGTTAGTCTAGTCGAACATAGCTAATTATACTAGATCCGTCGATCCTCCTGTCGCTAAATGCCTTCCCGACGTCGTATAAAGGTGTAGTATTTTTATAGTTAGTCTAGTCGAACGTAGCTAATTGTACTAGATCCGTCGATCCTCCTGTCGCTAAATGCCTTCCCGACGTTGTATAAAGGTATAGTATTTTTATAGTTAGTCTAGTCGAACGTAGCTAATTGTACTAGATCCGTCGATCCTCCTATCGCTAAATGCCTTCCCGACGTCATATAAAGGTATAGTATTTTCACACCTAGTCTAGTCGAACGTAGCTAATTGTACTAGATCTAACAGTCCTCCTATCGCCCGACGCTTACGGGTTTCGCCTATATAACAATAGACTAAATAAGTCCTCCTACCCTCGTATAAAATCTTCGTAGCGTTAAAAACTAACATTTTATTTTTATAGTTCCCTAGCTAAGCGATAATCCTAACCGAACTAAGCAGTAGTAGTATTTCTACCTAGTAGTTAAGTAAGTTATCTACCTATCTTCCTACTTTAAGGTCTTTTTATACTCTAGCGCTAATATTAGCTTCTAGGGTAGGCCGTTAAAGGATTATACTATTTTAGTAAGTTAATATCCTAATTGCTACTACACTAACTTATCTAACTAAACCTATTTAACTTAGAACCGTAGCAAGCTCTATATAACTCTAACTTCTACTAGTCTAACTACCCTATTACTAAGTTAGATATATATATACTGTCCTCTCTATAGCCAGGCTAGGCAGGAGGGCGGGCAGGCGCGGGTACGCGGGCGGGTGTAGGCGCGTAGGCGGGTGCGGGCGCGCGGGCGGGTGCGGGCGCGCGCCCGGGCGGTAATTGCTAGATCGATCTATTAATTGCGTCTCCTACTACAACTACTGTCTCTAACCTAGAGATTCTTTTAGTGTAAAAACAGTTCTATAGAAAGAGACGATCCTACAAGCTACAGACCGTTTTGCTTCTAGAAAACAGCCTCTATTAGCTAAAACAGCTATATTAGCAGTCTTACAAGCAAAACTGTTTTAGCTAATAGGGCCGTTATATAAGGTAGTAAGCGTTTTGAACGTAACACTGTTTTTATAGTTAAAGACAGTTAGCTAATTAAGATATTTCGTAAGCAAGACTATCTTAGCTAGCAAGATCTAATTGATTCGAAAATGCTCTAGGTAGTATAAGACTATCTCACGTACAAAACTCGGTCGGCTGAAAACAATACTAAGATAATCTCTGGTACAAAACGCTGTTGGTATCTGGGGATTGTCGCCAAGACCGTTTTCCCAGAGTGCGGTGGCGCCTTATGATATAGATGCACTTCCAAGCCCATCCTGGACTTTCGGGGAAGTCTTGGCAGCAGGGAGGGGCACTAGGGAAATCGGATTTCCCACGTGTCTCGGGGCAGCATCGGGGTCCTGTATCTGCCTTGCCGTAATTACCTCGTAGTTCGTATTGTCGTACAGCACAGGCGGGGGGTGGGTCCTTGGCCAACGCGTGTGAGACTGACGGGTTGGGAGAAGCAACTGGATGGCGGTATTACAATATGCTATAGATATTTTCAGCATAATCAATCCTTGTTAAACGGAGCTCCTGATCCGTGGCTCGGTCTTAATGTTGGGCAGAAAGGCGAATTATCCCCCTGGCAAGCAACCCCCTTCCCTTTCCCAAGTCAACAAATACTTGCCATGTCCCTAACTACATCACTGGACACGGGGCATTCTTTGTCAAAAACCAGAGGCCAACAATGAATTTATTAGTATCAAAACGGCTCCCGCGTGACGCTCATGGTATCAGCATGGCCAACTGCAAACTTTTGAGGAGCCATAGGCTCTTTGTGCCAAAGAAAAAGGAAAGAGGAGAGTATATGTTTTCCCCACCTAAAACCCCCAAGCCCGGGTCCGTAAGGAAGAGGACAAAGTGACAGGTGAAAGATGTTGGTCCAGACCACGCATCTTTCTTACTTCTCCTCCGCCTTCGATTCAAGAGTACTGGTGGTATCCGGTACCTTCGCGTTCCCGTTGGGGCCGTTGGCAGTCGCCTTTGCAAACACCGAGTTCTCTTGCTGGCTGAGGGTAAACTGCATCGGAAGATCAACACGTCAGCAGCAATTCATCCAGGGGTTGACCGGTCGGGTCTAAGATTATACTTACGCTGCTCGCAGCACTCAAAAGAGCAATCAGGGAGCTCTGGACCACATCCTCGTGGATTCCCACACCCCATACCTTTTCATCGGCGCCGGCCGCTGTGCACTCGATGAAAGTCGCAGCCTTGACGTCACGGCCTCTGCCAACGGCATGCTCCTTGTAGTCCTGGACATCGAGATCGATGCCCACGGTCCGCAGGGCGTTGGCCAGGCTGGAAATTGGACCATTGCCACGTCCGTTGAGCTTGTACTCGGTGCCGTCGATCGAAACGACGCCATCAAAGACTCTCCTGAGGTTTCTTGTGTCCTGCGTCTTGCCAGGCTCGGGAGGCGCCGGCGACTTGGACCGGTCGGGCGCGATGGTGTAGTCGACAATGTTGAAGCGCGGGTTTTGGGTGAGGGAGTAGGTGTTCTGGAACAGCTCGGTGATCTCGGTCGGGAGCAGCTCCCGCCCCTTTCTCTCAGCCATATCCTGGACGACCTTGCCGAAGGCGACTTGCAGGCCGCGCGGTAGGTCGAGGTGCAGGTTCTGTTGGATGATCCAGGCGGCACCACCCTTCCCGCTCTGAGAGTTGACGCGGATGACGGCTTGGTAATCGCGGCCAATGTCCTTGGGATCGAGGGGGAGATACGGGACCTGCCAATAGTCGTCGTATTCCTTGCCCTCCTGCTGCCGCAGCTGGAACCCCTTCTTGATGGCGTCCTGGTGAGAACCGCTGAATGCGCATACAACCAAGGACCCGCCGTAGGGCGCGCGTGGGTGAACTTCAATCTTGTTGCATTCCTCCACGACCTTGATGACCTTGTTGAGGTCGGAGAAGTCGATGTTGGGGGTAACGCCTTGCGTGTAGAGGTTCAGCGCGAGGGTCACGAGGTCGACGTTGCCAGTTCTCTCCCCGTTACCAAACAGGCATCCCTCCACTCGATCAGCGCCGGCCATCTGGGCCAGTTCAGCCGCGGCCACCGCGCAACCCCGATCGTTGTGCGGGTGGAGAGAGACGCAGATCTTTTCCCGCTCGGTAATATTACTGCAGAAGTATTCGATCTGGTCGGCGTAGATGTTCGGGGTTGCCATCTCGACGGTGGCTGGGAGGTTGAAGATGATGGGGCTCTCGACCGTGGGTCCCCATGCCTTCTTGACCGCCTCGCAAATCTTGATAACAAACTCCGGGCTGGTGTCGGAGAAGGTCTCAGGGCTGAACTCGAAGGCCCATTCAGTCCCTGACTGCGACGGGTCGTCTTTGGTCAGGGACCGGACCAGAGCCGCACACTTGCTGGCGAGCTCGACGCTCTCATCCTGTGTGAAATTGAAGATGACCCGGCGGAAGCATTCGCTAGTGGCGAGATAAATGTGGACGATGGCTTTCTTCGACCCTCTCAGCGATTCGACGGTGCGCCGGATGAGGTCCTCTCGGCAAGGAGACAGGACCTGGAGCCAAACATCGTCGGGTACTGCTCCCGGGGTCTCGATCAGGCGTCTGGTGAAGTCGAAGTCGGTTTGCGATGCCGACGGAAATGAAACCTCGATCTCCTTGTAGCCCAGTTCGCATAGCATCTGGAAGTACTTCCACTTCTGGTCTCCGTTCTGCAGAGGGCGAAGAAGTTAGTCAATCGCTCACGGGAATGGGCATCTTGGATGGGTGGGAGACGCACCATGGGGTCAATCAAGCTTTGGTTGCCGTCCCGAAGATCGGTGGCCAGCCATCGCGGAGCCTTGTCAATGGTCTTGTCGGGCCATTGGCGGTTTGGAAGGTTCAGAGGCGGGAACTTCTTGTACTTTTTGGAGGGGTCCTGGAGCCTGCAAATGGGAAGCTGTCAGTTCTCTACGGCTCGCTGTACTCAAGCATCTGGAGAACGGTGAGGAAATAGTTCGACTCACATCGGCATTGTGTCCAGATGGTGGTGGGGTTGGCGCTTGGGTTGGATGACGAGATGGTCTATGTTGTTTTTAGACAACACTTCACTTTATAGAATTCTGGGACGAAACAACGAGTTCTGAGGATATAAACGAGTGTCGAAGAGGCAACGGAAGTTGCTGGCTTTAGAAGGTCCGCGAGAGAACCGATGCCCTGAGTCATACGCGAAGGGAGGAATTTCGAGCCCAGTCCCCATCTGCCATGGCCCGCGAAACAAAAAGTTACCGGGCTCACCGGGTTCCGTCTCGCTGCATTTTGCCCCACCATCGCGACCCAATCTTTTCCGCCACCACGATGTGAAGCTGCTACGAGCGTCCCGTGCGTCCTTCGAACGAAGCACAAAGGCGTTCCGATCCCTGGATGGTGGGGTTGCAGACCCCTCCTTCCTTCCCACTGGTCAATACAACCCAGGGTCGTTTCCCATTGGCGCATTCCCCTTGAAACCCCATTCTTCGTTCTGCTACAGGACTTTGTACCAGGTTCTCTGCTCTCCCCAGATTCCCAACTTGTTGATTGTTTCTGTTCTCTCGAACCATTCATGGATGATTTCGAACCGAAGATGGGAACCCTGCCAAAGCCGATGATTTCCACCAAAGCCCACCCCGCTAGTGGGGCAGCTCTTCCCGGCAGTGGACCAAGGGGGCGGGCCAGCGGGCGTGGCGCTTTTCAGCCCGAGCATCGGAATCTCATGCGCCCTATTCTTGGCGTTTGCCACCGCGTCGGCCTGGCCAAATAAACACTCGAGGGTTTGTGCAGTGTACGTATGTATACAACCCGCTAGGATGTAGGGGCATCGACAACCTCGCATTGGTATCTTTCCAACAGGCCAAACTCAAGTAAGTATAGGTTGGTCCATCGCACTGGAATGAGGGCTGTGGGAGAGGAAACATAGACGAGGAAATGTCGCCGGAGACCATTTTCGTTTCCGGCCCGGTCCCGAATGCAGTCCTCCCCAAACATACGGCACAACCTACAAAATTGACCCCTGTCCGGGGTGCAGCGATCTACCCGAGATCATCGTCTGTGTGCTTAGCAGAAGCTAGCAGTGATATGCAGGTAGTCACAACGGAGATTAGGAACGGGGAGCTTGTGCGCCCTCATCCGTCTCGCTTGTGTTCTGCCATACTAGACCAGACACCGTCGCGATTGGTATCACAAAATCAACACAACCAACATAACACACTGGCAAGAGAGGAAGCAGGGATCACACACATGGGTAACACAAGTCTTTGTTGACCACGACTGAGCTCTCCCCATCTCGCATGAGAAAGGCCATCCTTCCGGTCCAAAAATGTACCTTGTACATATGGACACGGCGAAAAATCAGCAACTATCAGGAAAATGTCCTTCTTACTCCGTTCTTCATCGCTGCCTGGTAGATACCGCGGGCACCTAGCTAACCCCCCTCCCCTATGTACAATGACATACACGGCTTCCCCTGATCGATGTGTGCCCCATGCTTCATCCATCAATAGACAGTATGAAAAGGGAGATCAAACCCCCCGGAAATGTAAATGCAATGTCTTCCCAGCCATATGCTCCAGATAAATCAAACCAAAACACCGTAAAATGAGACCGCTGCGGGGGTGTATAGCAACAACATAGGTTGGTAGGTATTATGCTCGTCGATCCGTCGATCCGCAGCCAAGGGGTTGATGCATCGACTCGGAAAATTTGCAATCACAGTCGTAGCCATCCCCGGCTGTTCGTTCCATCCGGTGGCTCTCTCTCCCTCCAAATCACCACGTAAAACTCTCCTCGACAAAGTCCACCACCGTCTTCCCATCCTGCACCCTCCTCACGGCGTCGCGTATATCATCCGCCAGCCCGCCCGGCCCACACACCGACACGCACATGGCGCCCTGCTGCTCATCGACCTCCCGCTCCAGCAGCATCGCGACATTCGGCCGGCCCGGAAACATCTGCACCGTCTGCGACCCGGACTGGATCTGGTTCGCGCTGCGCGGCCGGGTGATGAACAGCTTGATGTGCAGGATGTCGCGGCGGTTCGGCAGCTTGAGGATCTGGTCCATCCAGGGGCGGGCCCACTCGAGCATGTCGTTGTCGCGGACGATCCAGACGAGCGTGACGCGGCGCGTGGCGGCGGTGCCGGCGTTGTAGCCCTCGATGAGGTGGCGCAGGTAGCTGATCTGGTGCGTGATGCCCGTGGCGCCGGCGAAGAGGACCACGTGGCCGTAGCTGTCCATGCTGTGGTGGCCCGCGTAGGGGCCCTCGAAGGCGGCGCGCATGGAGATGGAGCCGCGGTGGTTGTTGGCCATGGCGCGGTCGTAGAGCTTGCGGGTCAGGCCCGTGTGGGCGCCGATGATGAAGGAGACGGAGGTGGCGACGGGGACCTTTCGCATCTTGGTGTCCTTTTCGCTGATGGGGAGGATGGACTCGTCGCAGGCGTGCTCGAACCAGGCGATGGAGAAGGGGTGGCTCTCCCAGCAGTTGACGCCGCCGAAGCGGAGGTAGGCGTGCTGGCCGGGCTTGATGCGGACGTGGCGTGGGAGGTGCATGGTCACGCGGCAGGCCTCGCCCGGCATGGGCTCGATGATGGCCTCGGTGAAGCCGCGGGTGGACCAGTTGACGTAGGCGAGGCGGAGCATGCGGGCAGCTCGTTCGGCGAGCCAAAGGATCATGACGGCCAGGATCCACGGGACCTGTGGGAGCCCTCCCTTCAACGACGCTGTTAGGCAATGGATCCACGTGCAAATGAAGGCGATCAGGGCCAGGACGATGTGGGAGTTGAGGAACGTCTCGTAAAAAGCATGTCGTACGGGCGAAAAGGCCAGCAAGGCCAGCAAGACCATGGCCAACACGCCGATCGCGCCTGAGGTGATGAATGGCTCGTAAAGCACTCTATGCATTACGCCTTTCCATCCATCATCGGCGACTTGAACGATGACCCAGACGACCAAGTGGATGACCACCTCGATGACCGAAACCCGGCCCATCCAGCGGTGGAGGAGATTGTACGTGTCGAAGCTGACGTTGAGCAGGCCGATCAGGGGATTGTTGCGGCCAGCGAAGATGATGAGCGGGACCATGTTGACAACCGAGAGTGTCCCCGAGCGGCCGCGGATCTCAGCGCACAGCGCGTATTTGTTCTCATTGTTCCAGTCGAGGATGAACATGTAGGCCAGATTGCTCCCCAGATAGCCAAGGAGGAGGAGCGCATGGAATCGCGAGGGTAGCGTTCCCATGTTGAGGGCGCTGGAAAGACGGATCTCGCGGTTGTGTCGCTTTCTCCACAGGGGCGCGTAGATGAGCCGCCGTTTCAGGGCCGGCATCCAGTCCCACTGCTTCACTTTCCAGTACCCTTGCTTCCCCCCGGGCAAGGACATGGCCGACAGCAGTCGTAGCTGAGCCATTGCCAGCTGGATTATCCTGACCACGACCATCAGAAGCCCAACAATGCCCAGAGTCCACCATAGCATATCAGTAAACAGCATGTTATTCGGTTGGTTGACGCCATTGAGACCTGTGTTGTATGGGGAAATGGTGGAGCTTGGCGTGGCGGCCGCCTCGGTGCCGGTTGCTGGTGTTGATACTGTCGATACTGCATCTCGTAGTTGTATTAGTGCAGTTGGAATGGCGAGCTCCCGCTCCGGGAGCCTGTGGCTGTGGAGGTCCATCGTGGGCCAGCTAGATGGAGGAAGATGGCGGTGGTTGTGAGTCGGACGCAACTGGAAGCCAGTAGGTGTTCGGGAGACGGAGCGAGTGTGTTGGGTTCTTTCCCAACCGTAAGAGAGTAAAGAGACCTTCTTCGAGAATTCGGATGCAACCCGACGCGAGCTGGAGAAGGTTGGTGTTTATGGGGTAAATCACAAGAAACGGAACATTCCCATTGTGTGCTGAACAATGCGCAGGGAACAAAGAGAGTCCGGCTATTGTCCTCCTCTGGCCTTGCCAACAACAGCACCTGAGCCCGCCAGCGGACAGGCAACCTCCCAAGTGCCGAGGGATGGCACCAAGCAGCTGGCCCAAGGTTATATACCGCCGAAATCGTCAGATCCGGAAGTTGACTTGGGTCCTCGTCGGTCCAGGCACTGGGGTGGAGTTTTGCGAATTCCTGTCCGGGGCCGGCAGATGTTGTGTGCTGGAGGACAGTGAAAATAATAACAAGAATACAATGCCAAAAGAAGTCGCGGGCTGACCAGGTCTCGTGCCGTGTACCCTAAACAATTGCGGTCTGGGCCGGGCAATTGTCAATTGTTCGCTGCAACAAAGGCGCACAATAACATCAACGACTGTTGCAGATATCGCTTTCGTAGCAATCACCAGGGTGTGTCGAGGCCGAACGAGGGTGCGCAACAGGTTCCCAACCAGCGGGAAACAGAACGAGGGTGACGGGTTGACTTGTGACCGCGGAGGAAGTGGGGAAAAAAAAAGTCTGGTGAAGTGAAGAGGTGTTATGAGTCGGAGATAGATGCTGTCGGTGATGTGTCGGTGATGTGTCGACCGTAGCGATGCACACAATGCCGATCCCCTTTGATGTCTGTCTTCTTCGAGCCCTGTTGCTGCGGTCACACAGGAGCACAGCACACGCAGATCTGGACAGTTCAGTCCTGCCAGGTGCCGAGGAAGGGGGTTGCGAGGCAAGGGAGGCTTGGGAACGAAAGGAGAGTCAAGAACACCCAGCCACGCACAACTTGCCTGAACCCGCATACTTTTAAGAAACGCACAAGCTAAAAGGATGCCAATCCGCGAGGATCTGGAAGCGCGGCTTCCCCCGGACCATGCCATCTCGCATACGACTTCAGGGGGGCCATTGCGGAGTCGGAGTCGGCATGGCTTCGGGCCAGCCATCGTCATCCAACCGGGCTCTTCTAGGGTGCCGAGGAGCTGTGGCGAACACAGCGCCGGGGCCGCATGGCCCATGAATCTGCCCAACGAGCAAGGTGAGTGGCCTTACCATCGCCCGGTTTCCATTGTCCGGCTCGAACCCGGGCACGCTGGGTCACAAGGTAGAAAGTCAAGTTCAGGGATCAGAATGGGGGTAGCTCGCGACAAGCGGAATCATAGGGTGCGGGTGGTTAGAACTTCGGATGGCGGATTCAGATCTCATGCAGCTGCCGGGGCGGGCACTCCTGATTGGTTCACTGTTTCCATGGCGTTTCTTAGCCCCTGGTTTGGTGGATCCCTCCCTCCCTCCCTCCATGGCAAAAACGCCAAGCACCGAACGGCACCCCCGGACGGTGAGGTGCTGTAATTACGGAGTTGGCTCACGGATATCTGTACCTCTGTAGGTACCGAGTTATATCTTACGCTGTACCACAGGCCTCCCTATCACTGCGTCCGCACTTGCGATGCACGTAATACGGCACAGAAACAAGTTCAGATGGTCGGGATCTGGGAATGTCAGCGTTGCTTCGAAAGACCCCATGATGGATTAATAGAACGGGGCCGTGTACGATCAAGGCAACTTCTCCCTTGGAATCTGATGAGCATAGTTATACTTGACAGTTTTGTAACGGTCCAACCAGGACAGCCAAGCCTCTGGCACTGGAGCATGGAGCATGGAGTGAGCTCTGAACGTGGGGCAACGAGTTCTCGCAACTTAAATTGACCGTATATTTCAGGTGGCCAGGTATCTCGGTTTCTCTTGTTGGTTGATCCTCCAGGTTGTTCCACGCCGATCGTCTCCATCCTTGCACGGTGCCTAGCGTAACAACAACCTGCTCTCTCGCGCTCCAGGTCTCGACGCTTGTGTGTTAGAGGGCTGTGCAACAAGGACTTCGGTCACAACTGTGAATCCCGATTCCCAGCCTTGAGCGTTGGACGAGCATCACTTTGGCCCGCTTCAGGAGATGACAGGGGCTTGTACCCTGATCACAACATACGCTACTGTAGTCGCCTCTCCCATCCATGCGTTTGGCATTATCTGATAGAGAATCTTGGCGAGAATCGTGAAACGGCAAAGTGATGTTCTCAGGGGGGCAGAAATCTAAACCTAGCCAACGGTCCCATTCCCTGGTGCACGTAACCAGGAACCCTCGTTGCCAAATTAGCCGTTATCGTGGGCGTGTAAACAACCACTCAGGAGGATGAGTTACGGATAATGTTTGAGCCTCAAGACCAGGCAAAACTCCGCCAAAGTCGCACTATCAGTGCGAAGTACGAGTGTTGGGAAGTACACCCGCCAACCACGGATCGACCGCGAAAGCCAATGATGTCGATGAAAGGTCCGCTTAGTTGTCGCGAGACGGTGCTCTCAGAAGCCCTAGGGTCTGCAACCGTGTTGCCGGCTCATAAATAGTCTCGCGATGTGAATCTTAGAACAGTCGACGGCTTCCCTCTAGGCTCTTGATCATGGCCGTTTATTCTTCGCCGACGGAGTCGACTCCGCCTTGTCGGAGCACCCGGAGCTCGCCACCCACCAAACCAGCCAATGTTAGATGTGGACGACACGAGGCCGGCCAGCCTCCGCTCCTTCGGAACAGTGGTTGCTACCTCATACAGTTTCCCGGGTTGCGAACGCAGTGGTGGCCATACGGAGTCAGTCCGCATCATGTTGAGCATGGCGGATAACCACCCAATGAAGTCGGTCGGGTACAAGCGAGGAAGGCCCCAGATAGAGATGAAAACGGATCCCCATGGCGCTTCGAATATAAATCGCGAGGATCTTGACCCAGGTGCAGACGGGGCGATATGCGCCGCTTGAGTCCAAGTCTGGAAGGTTGATAGGCAATAGGATTTAAACTTTTGAGGTCAGTTGGGACTTGGGAGATGATCAGGTACGGAGTAGGTACGGATAAGGAGTCAAGGACAGTGTCAACACCGTACCATTCACACTGTCCCATCCATCATTGGCCGGAAATTTCCACGAGCCGGGAAGATGGCGGAATGCCAAGGATCCGGGAAAGCATTCGCTTGCCGACCAACGATCGCGCAAGCCGGGACGGAGAGCTTGACGGAATCACGCTACCACCCACTCACAAACACCAATTGAGCGAGGTTTCTGCTCCTGCTTCGCCGCCATGGGTTCGAGCTCGTCCAAGCCCTCAGACTCTGGCCCACATGTGTGGAAAGGGTGCGTAAACTCCCGTCTCGAACTCGTCGAAGCTCTCCCAGAGCTCGGCGGCGGATCCAGACTGACCATCGTCTAGGGCCGCCCAAACGGGGGTGTCGCAGAACCTAGTCGAACACCTCGAGACAAGCAACGAGGTAAGCCACCGACCCGGTTCACCCACTTTCAGCCCAGCCTCGGTCTGCTCCAAGAACCCCCGTCTAACCAAAAACCCGCGCACCTCTCCCAGACCGACACCTCCCGCCTCCAATCCCTCGAGCTCCAGATCCAAAACCGCGTCGCTGCCGAGCTGAAGCGCCTCCGCGCCCAAGAATCCGACGCTCTACTCGAGGCGCAACAGAAACTCTCGGCCGAGCCCGCCGACGCCGCCGACCAGCACGGAGGAAAGGACCGGCAAGACGTGGCCAAGGCGATCGGGGAGTTGCGCGCCAAGCTCGAGGAGCGCAAGGGGTTCCGGCAGGTGCCGGAGGGTCTGGAACGCGCACGCGGCCAGGTGGTGCGGTGCCTGCGCGAGAACGACCGGCGGCCGCTCGACTGCTGGCGCGAGGTGGAGGCGTTCAAGGAGGAGGTGCGGAGGATGGAGAAGGGGTGGGTTGACCAGGTTGTGAGCTAGATGGAGGGGCCGGCGTTAAATCTAGTCCCCGGAGACGGGGTCGTGGCGTGACGTTGCCAGGCCGGTGTTGTATACCATGGTGGGTGGGCGGGTGTATTCAGGGTGGGCTGGGCCGGCTGCAGAAGGATGGAGTAGATTCCGGATGCTATAGACAAAGGAACGTGGGCATATGTTGGTATTCATGGGCTTGCGGACCTGAGGCAAGCCTCCTGAGTGCTAGAGAACATCTGGTTGTTGCAGTATCGTGTCCAAACTGGACTCATGTTCAGGCTCGTTCTTCTGCTTCTTGAGCTCCTTCCGCCGCATAAGACCTTCTTGCCGCTTACGCACCCTCCTCACTTGAGCATCTTCCCAGTTCTCCTTCTCCTTGGAGGGCGTAAAAGCAACCTCAAGAGCGTTGCTGAACCTAGCTATTCTCCTTTCGTTCTCAACAAAGCGCTCATTGGCAATTTTGACGAGCGTCTCCAAGTACTCCCCGGTCACGAGCGACCGTCGCGAGCCGTTCCTCTCAGCCCCGATCAAGGATTCAAAGGACAGACCCATTGACCTCACGGCAACCATTGGCGTTGCTTCCTCGTCCGGTTGCCGCCTGAGCAAGCTGACGGCTCCGGTTTCGCGAAAGCCTGCCTCCATTCCCGCCTGGATCACAAGCTGCGCATGTTCTAGCGAGGCCGTCAAGACGTGCAAAATCTGGAGACCCGTTAGCTGCTTTGACGGCGTAACCATAGATGGCCGAGGTGAGCAAAACACACCATGGGCTCAAACTTGAAATGGATCAGCCTGGGCGCCTCAGCCGAGTCAACAGCATCCTGCCCCGTCTCCTCCCCAGCCTGTCTCGGCCCCGAGCCCAAAAGCCATCCATACCCCGCGTCATGGGCACCGCCGGGCACAGGGTCATGCGACACAAACAACCATTCCCCGCCGCCCTTCCCACCCGCCGAGCTCCCAGCGTTGCCATTCGCACTCCCGCCGCCGCCGATCCGCCGCCGGCTCTGGCTCTCCCCCCCTTCGGGCATCTCCCTCTGGCCATCATCGGGCGCAGGCCCTTTCCCGCCCTCCGCCGACTTCCTCCCCTCGAGATACACGCTCACGCGCCCGGCGCAGCTGCTGGTCGTAACAAGCCCCGCATGCGCATTGATCTGGGCGATCAGGTGACGGATGCCGGCGTCGACCGACCCCTTGGGCGAGGCATCGGTGTATTGCTCATCCGGCACCGACAGTTGGGAGAGGATTTTTTCCTTTCTGAGCTTGAACGTGCTGCCGGGATTTGGAAGGTCCTTCATTTTTGGGGTGTTTTTTTTTTCGGATTGTTGGGTGTGTCGTGTAGTTGAGTCTAGATGTCGCCTTGTGGTGGGAACCTGGAAAGGCCATCAGCTATCCGTATTGGTCACGTGCCAAGACCAACCCCTTTTGCCCCTTTCATAGACAGCACGATGAATTCCGAGATATTGGACTGGGAAAATAAATCCGATTTCTGGTAGATGATAGAGGGCCGTAATTCACGAGGTTTGGCAAACATTGGTGTTTGGCGCGAGCCCAACAGATAAAGCAAGGTAACCACGTATGTAAGGAGTTTCTCTATATGGTCTTTTGCCAGTGTCACTTAGCATTGGTCTGGGTATATATGGAGCGCGAAATCGTTGATACCTTTATCAGGGACCAATGCCATATCAAGGGTAGCATAGTCTTTTGCAAGGCAGGAATTTGGAGAGTCAAAAGGTCGCAGCCAGGGCCGCGGTTGGCACAACGGCAAATGTAAATTTTTCGACGCGGTGATCAGAGTAGTCATACAATGCCAGACGTAAACGGGGCATCAGCCCCAGACAAAACCCCAGCAAAGGCCGGGGCATGCGTTGTAGCGGCTGGGTTGGGTGCGCCCGAGCTATTGAAGGGTTGATAACCGGAAGAAGTATCGTGGCTAGTTAGTCCCAGAGACTGCGTCGAGTCTCAATCTAGAAAGGTTTGATCAAAAGGAAGACTCGCTGATCCATAACATGTAGCACTACATTGCTTGCAACACATCGGGTATCAGTCAGTGAGTTGACCCCATCGACTAGCCCGGCCGTTCGTTAATGGTCTGGCAAGCGATGTAAGCCCGGCGTTGCTGGCTGTTTGCGCGGTAGTTGTTAGCACGGTAAGGATTGTGTCGAGGTGATGCGAAATCCACATACTGCAGTAGTCGCATTTGCCATTTGCTTGTATCCTTAGAATAACTTGGCCGTGCGATTTACCAAACTCAGTCCGACTTTTTGGGCCCCGGTGACGTTGGCAAACGGCGCCGTACGTAGAGTCGTAGGGAACTTGGGTACTGTCGGAAAGTTGCCAGAGAGCAACCTGCCCATCGAGACATGGTATTGCATTACCTCCGGTAAGTGCCTTGGTGTTCCTTGTTAGCCAGGCCGACTTCGGGTTCCTAATCGATAAGTCTGTGAAGGCGGTATTTTACACGGTGAGATGGGTGATATCTCGAGTTGTTGATAATGTTTGGGTGGAATCTGGCACAAGCGCCAGTTAGCCTGGTCATGTCATGCTGTCTGTGAGGTATTAGGGTAGCATGCGGTGGGGAGATACGAACGCTTAGGGCGCTCAGTGTGGCGCTGGTATATGCGAGAACGGTAGTGAAATATTGAACGAAACATAGTCAGCTAGATCGAGAGACGAAATATGTGAAAGATGCGCCGTGGCAGGATGGTAAATCAGAGTAGGGGTCAACAAGATGAGAGTACATTGAGCAGAGGAACTAGAAATTGCCCCTTGCCGCTCTCACCATGTATCCTCAGCCACGGGTTCCAAGTTTCTTGTTCGGTAAGGACAAATTCCGTGAGGTATAGAGTGAATTAGCCCGAGGAAAGCGACGAACAGAGTGTCAGAGCCGAGTAGATCATATCATCATAGCTCCTGGATGGTCGACCTTCAGTACTGAGATCAATGTACTTTTCTCAGCTGACCGCCCATCCTGGTTTGTAAATTCCGAAAGTGCGGCTTCGAGACAGGACCAACAATTAATTCTGAGGTAGAATATTTAGAGTTGACTGGGTTGGCGATATTGCGAGCAGCAGGTTTGGACTTTGGAGTCGTGAGGTGCTGAGTGGAAAGAGCGAGATAAATGAGCGATCCAATTGGTTCAACATTTGGTCTGCCCCCTGTAAGAGCCCCACTTCCCCACACGGCGACGGATAAATTGTCGATAAGCACATCACCTGCCGCCCTCAGCCATCACGCGTGTCCTGGTGCTTTGAAACGGAGGTTTTCCCAACAGCTCACTTCACTCGGACGGTCAATTTGAGACCCGAGTTCCTCAATAGTTTTGATTGTTTAGTTATTTTTATTTGGCCTGTGGCCAGATATTTCAGCGAACCACCAAATGCTATTTTCAAGGGCAACAACCCCGCCCAGTGGTCACGGAGGACCAATAACGCCAGCACCAAACACCCCTTAACGCCACTGTAATGCCTGTGAAATGTGTATGCCCGTCTCCCATGTCGTCATCGATCATCGCTAATACAGCCATCCTGTACTCGCAGCATCCCGCGGCAGATAAACCTCAAGATTCCATGTCCTCCGGCAATGATACTCATGCGGCCGGAACCTGCTGCCCTTGCTGCCGTGCGGCGTTCTCGAGCCACTGGGCGTAGCGGCTCTGCTTGTTGTGGATGCCGCACTCGGTCTTGTCCTGGCCCTTCCACCGGCCAGCACGCTCATCCTCTCCCTCGCCAACGGGGACGGTCGAGTGCCAGTCGCCGACCGACTTGTATCCCCGGTCGAGGAGGTCGTTGTAGGGCACGTTGTGCTCCGTGACGTACTCCTTGACTTGGGAGAAGGACCAGTTCACGAGAGGGTTGATCTTGATGATGCCACGCTCGTCGTCGAGCTCGATGACGCTGATCTCGCCTCGCTGTCCGCCCTGAGACCGACGGCGGCCGGTGAGCACGGCGCCGACCTTCAGCTCGTGGTAGGCACGCTGCTGCGGCTCCACCTTGGCGAACCAGTCATACAGCTCCGACGACGTGTCGTACAGTTTCTCGCCGTACAGCTCCTCAAACTGGGCGACGTTGTCGACATCCGCCGGCTTGAAGACGTGTATGTGGACACCATAGCGGGCCTTGACCTTTTCAATGAGGTCGTACGTCTCCTGGAAGTGGTACAGAGTGTCGAGGAAGATGAGGTCGACTCCCTGAGGGTTGGACGACTCGGCGTCAATCTTGGAGAGCATGTCGACGGTGACGAGCCCCGTCAGACCGAACGCCGTCGTCTGGTAAAGGTTGGGAAAGAAGATCTTGCAGAAACGGAGAATGTCCATGGGGTGCAGCGACTCGAGCTGCTTGTTGAGGTGCTTCAGGTGTGCCTGGGTGAGCGAAATCGACGGCAGGTTGTTGGTGGACGAATTTCCCGAGACGAAGCCGGAATCGACCGACCCGGTGTCGCTAGGCGATGATCCTTGGGAAGATGTCTCCATTTGGTGATCGTCAGCCATGTTGAATCTCGGCTGCTGTGCTACGAGAAGAGAGAAGGATAGACGTCGGGAGGTCTGGAGACAACAAGGACAGAGAATTGGCGTTGGTCCCTAGAGAAGGGGGGGAGCGACAGAGAACGAGGTATTCGACGCTGGGCGGAAAGTTCGAAACAATGGCGGGGGATTTGTTAAGAACGGGGTTTGCAGGAGCAGATGGGGGCTGGGTGGTATTAAAACAGCACGGGGAAAGCGCCTCACAGGAAAATGCGCAGTTCCGGAACAGTCCTCATCAAATATACCGGGATGAGGTTAGGCCCATGTAAGTTCTCCCTGGGTCTCAACATTACTAATGTATGTATAGTTTACGAATACCTGGCCATTGTGAGCATTCTCCGACCACAGGGACGGCCTGGTATTGGTCCCCCCCTATCCGTCAGCATGTCGGTGGAGGCCGTTGCAAGACTGCGCTTTTATGAAGCATTCGCTAGAGGTTAGAGTGGTGGTGTTTTCATCAAGGCTGATCACGACATCCAGTGGCCCTATGATTGGTCAATCCTGGCCGGTTTCTGTGGGGGTTTCGTCCCGCTGGTATCTCTTTGCGCGCACTCCAGTGGCAAGGACCAGGGAATGGTCAGTTTCTTTTAGGAATAATCCCGCTGTGTCTGGACGGACATGCTCTAGGCAATCCTTCGCCCGGTATCGGCTACCAGCTCGACCGACTGGCGTGGCCAAACCCATATTCCAGGGAGAGAGAGACTCAGAGAGAAGGTACCGGTAATGCTCTTCGTTTCAGTTTAGTCAGCCGGGACTCGTCGCAGCTTCTAATTCCATGATGTCACTTCAGGTTGGTCTCGTTGTCTTTTGACTTGAATGGTGCAATTGCGCCTTCTGATCGGCAGGAAGACATTGGACGGCGAGCACGCAACTCACGCGGCGAACTGTCACAGGCGAAACGGGGCGTATTGCACGTGGGCTTTGTAAGAGAGCAGCCAAGAGTACATACATAGCTTGAGTATATAGGTAATGGTGCCTGAGAGAACGACGCTATGGGGTCAACAGCTGCATAAAATCCTGTAGCGCTCGGTATTATGTAGGGTCTGTCATCAGAGCGTTACTACGTAAGGCAGGCACCTACATAGTTATGTGGCTACACAGCTCGGAAGAATCCGAAATAATCACCATAGACAAGACAAGGCCTCCGTCCCCCATATGCAGTTGGCTCAAGTCTGGCTCGGAGGGGAGTGGCTCGTGGTTAAGTTGAGTGGTTGCTCTGATAAGATAACGACCAATCAATCATACACATCCTTACCCCACGCCCTGCAAGGACAATTGAGGGGCCACAGTGTGGAACAAAATCTTGATGGACAAAGTAGCTGATATGTTGACAGTTGCTCAAGTTTCCATATATAACTTCTTGAGGATGGGAGCTGGTAAAGATCACTTCCCAGTTCCAATTCAGCCCTCATTGCATTGACATTTCGGCTCTCTTCGCTGTTTTCGTCACTCCGAGTCACAGGGTGCCAAGCAAATCGGGGGCCGGTTCCTGCGGGTTTTGAGGCGGGGTTGGCCATCTGCCTGGAAAGAGTTCCCAGTTCCTTGGAATGGAACCGTCGGTGCGCACAAAGAGAACAGAACATCACCTTCTCCGCCCGTGAGCCTTTTAGTCCTGTCGTCTAGTGCTGACCGCGTTGAATCAAGAGGCCGCCTCCAATCCAATACGTTTCCCTCTCTGAAACCACAAGCCATGACCGAGGACGTAGCCGCCTCCCCGAGGCAGGGTCGGCCTTCCATGACCGCCTCGATGCGGAGCAGTTCGTTTCTCCAAGAGCACCAGCAGTACCGACCACCGCACAAGCCCGAGAACCACTATGGAATTGACACCGTTGTCGAGGACTTCCAGGCGACCTCTGTTGCGCGCGAGATCTCTCCCTTCAAGGGCATTCCCTCTCCGGAGAACCCCCCGAAGATTGTCGAGAGCGGTTTGAGCCACGAGCTGTCGCACCCGAATTGCACGCCACGGCTGGGAACTCGCGTGGAGAAACTGGTTGCGACCCTCTTCTATAGGTCTTCGGCTCCTCGGATTTCGAACGCGATTCCCTCTCCGCAGAGGGGCCCTTCTCCGCAGAGGAATCGGTCTCCTTCTCTCCGCGGTAGCGACTCAGACATACCCCCAACCATGGCTCCAGGGAGCAACTTCGACGCATTCCCCCTCGAGCCGCCGGTCACTGAGCCTGAACCGCTCGACCACCTCTATGGCTCGCACGTGTCGCCCATGTGCATCACCTCCTTCCTCCACCTCATGTCCACCTTTCCGCTGCCGCCCGGCTCAACAGACCTGACCTCGGCGCACCGCTGCCTCAAGCTTGACGCCGGCCCAGAACACCACCCGCAGGTCGTCGAGCTGACCGTCTCCCCCGCGCCGTCCGTGGATTACCTCTCCCTCGCCGAGCTGCGCAAGCACGAGCTCATCTACCGGTTCGAGCGCGAGTGGAACGTCGACGTGGCGCTGCGCGCCGACACCCTCTGGCGGCGGTACCCGCGCCTGGTTGTCTTCGACATGGACAGCACCCTCATCACGCAGGAGGTGATTGATCTCTTGGCTGCCACCATCAGGGACCCGCCCGATCTTGCTGCGCGCGTGGCGGATATCACGCACCGCGCTATGCTGGGCGAGCTCGAGTTTGACTCGGCCTTCCGCGAGCGGGTCAAGCTGCTCGCGGGCTTGCCGGCAACCATCTTCCAGGAGCTCCGGGCCGTGTTGGATGTCACCAACGGGGTGCGGCCTCTGCTGCGGGCGTTGAAGAGGCTGGGCGTCAAGACCGCCGTGCTGTCGGGCGGCTTTTTGCCCCTGACCAGCTGGCTGGCGGGCGAGCTGGGGATTGACCACGCCCATGCGAATGAGGTGGTCATTGACGAGGCCACGGGCCGGCTAACGGGCGAGGTCAAGGGCCGGATTGTTGGCAAGGAGCGCAAGCGGGAGCTACTGATTGAGATTGCGCAGAAGGAGGGCATCTCGCTGGAGCAGGTTGTGGCCGTCGGCGATGGAGCCAATGACCTGCTGATGATGGGTGCTGCTGGCTTGGGTGTCGCGTGGAACGCAAAGCCCAGAGTGCAGATGGAGGCCAGCGCGCGCCTCAACGGCGACAGCCTGCTGGACTTGCTCCATCTGTTTGGATTCTCACAGGATGATATACAGCAGCTTACTGCTGAGTGATATTTGGAATGGTCAAGAGAGTGGGCCTCCTGCCTGTTTCTCTTGCACTTGGCGATTGGGCGTCAAGGGTAACATCGGCGTGGGGGGATTTTGCTTTGGGCACGACGGAGAGGTCATGAAGAAGAGACAGTTTCGAACAACAGGCAGTGGCCTACCGACCCTCAGCCGTTAGAAATATATGTTTAAGACTGCACTCTACGAGAGGATGGAGAGGAGGTTGTTGACTGTAGTTTTTCGAGAAACCTGCTTCGTTTTTGCCACGCTACTTTCTTCCAATCAACAACTGCAATTATACCCGCTTGATGCCAAGTTTCCAGCTCCCATTTGATCGACAGGCGAGTTGGCAGTGCATGCTCGTATGGCAGCTGGAGCTGTTAACATTGGTGAAGCAGAGGATGTCATTGTGGGACAAGAACTTGAAGCCAATGCTGCTCTGGGAGGAGCTGGGAGTATCCGCAAATACGACAGTCGGCGGCACCGTGGGGTAGAACCGAACAAGGTGTTAGAAGACTCGAGCTCGGGCAGTATATGTTCTGCCCCGCATTGAGTACCTAGCACCCAAATATCATTAGCGCGATGTCTAAGCCTAGTTCCAAGCATGGTCGCTCAAGTGGATGGGGCCGCTTGATTCAGTACCTTGATCCACCAATTATTTTGATAATCGGCAGACTGAGGTGAATCCGAGCCATACACTGGGTAGGGTCGATGGAACTAGGGCCAGCGTGAAGACCTTTTGTCAATGCCGGAAATATTTTCCATCCCTCGAGCGGGTGCGGGGGTACTCCGGTACGCGGCTGGGCCAGACAACGAAGAAAAGTCGAATATTCAGGGGATCCTTAATTCTCAGCATCTCGCCAGGCCGGCTGCCAGGCGCGTGGCTCCGTTCTGTTGCCCGCGCTTGAGTCACCCCGGGCATGGATAAGGTAAGTTCAAATTCAATGTGGATCCGGCTTGACACCGGGGAGAATATATTTCGTCCGCGAGTGACTTTCATGGTCCGAGGGCAACAGCGTGGGAGGAGTATCAGCTCAACTATCCGGAGACCATGAAGGCGCAGGGAACAGCCGTCGATATTTAGCCAGATGCTTTCTCGCCACTTTGGATCTTTGGCGTTCGGATGGCCAGACTCGCCAGACGGGCGACGGGAAAGCGTGCCAGGGATCCTAACCTGTAGGAGTGGAAACCTTTCTCTCTGGCATGAACACGCCCGGACGCACCGACGGGATGGTTCCCTGGGCGGTGGAGGAGCGGAATGCTCAACCGCCAGCCCAGAAAGCTTGGCATCCAGCCGGTGTCAACTGGGGCACGGATGTGCGAATGTTTGACCCTAACCCTGGGGGTTAGAGGATGAATCACCACCAAGATCTGAACTCCCTATTCTTGTTTCGTTGATTGGTTTGTTCCGGGTTGGCAGCCATAAAAGACAGGAATGATTTTTAATGGAGATCCGTGAACGCTAAAAACCGCTGGGCTACAGGCGGCGCGAACTGCATGTGGAAGATGTAAACACCCCTCCGCGTAGCGTCCCGAGCCTGCCCATCCATCGAGGCCAAAAGACAAGGCCGCCAAGACGACGAATTTCGTTGCAACTCATGATCTGTCCGGCGGCAAACAAAAGTCAGATCCCTCGTCTCCCACCGCTATTTCTAGTGAACATGGAGATCACTGGGAACGGAACCGGCGTGGCACACGACAGTGCCAAGCATGAGAGGCGAATGGGAGCGGTTGACTCACGCGGCAAGCTCCCAAATCCGTCCACAACATGGTCGCATTGCTGAGGTTGGGCTGGAAATTCACAAACGCCCAAGTTCTTCCTGCAGGAGGTCCCACTCTGTCCCTAGCATGACATTCATGGTCGCGCCAGCGCCAAACTTTGAGGACCGGACATCAAACGATTGGCGAAGGAGGGGTTTATCGGTTGCCTGGGGGGTCGGGGAGAGAGGGGCAGTGTATGAAACTTGAAGAGGGGTAGGTCAGCTTCTCGAGAGCATCACGACTGGCAATTGTTCGCTGGAAAACGCCATTTTCTGTGTTAAAATTGTAAACTTTAATTCTATCTGTCCAGCAACTGCTTGCGATTCAAGACCAGTGAATTATGGAGCCGTAATCCAATCACTGTGTGTGGTAGGCCATTGTGAAGCCAGCCTGATCGCGGGGCAGCAAGGCCGGCATGAAATCTGAAATTTGAGGGCTTGCCCCACCTTGAAGTTTTTTTGTTGTGCATCCGACCCCACTAACCCACCTCGCCCCTCCCAGACCAGCGAGCTGCCCATAAAAACTTTCAACCCCTCCTCACAACCTTAACCTGCTTTCCCTCTTCCTCCTTCGTCGGCATACCTGATTCAAGCAATCTTCTGCCACTCCAAGTGTGTAACAACTCGCATCAACATCAGCATCTCGAGAATCATTTCTGACCCATTCGCGCAGATATCAGCGCTAGTCGCCAGTCTCTTTTTTTAAGAAACATCTCGCAACACCGCAAAAATGGGGTAAGTTATTTCCACGTCTGTTGCGCGGCCGCTCGCGTCGCAAGGCACCACCCATCCGAAACATCACTGACAACAACAACAACAGCAAGGAGGATAAGGCTCACATCAACGTCGTTGTCATCGGACACGTCGACTCCGGCAAGTCCACGACTGTAAGCATTCACCTGCGCGACTTGCGCGAAGCACGTGTGAAGCAACCAGCTAACAAGGATACAGACCGGCCACTTGATCTACAAGTGCGGTGGTATCGACAAGCGTACCATCGAGAAGTTCGAGAAGGTTAGTCCTCAGTTCCATTTCAATCCACCTTTCCCCATCACCTCGCATTCAGACTCGAATCACAATTTCTGCAACCTTCGGCCATTTCTGCCGCGCCTGCTCTTTGTGGCTACCCCTCCCTTATCAGGTGAGGGGCACACAAACTAGCAGATAAGCAAATTTTTCGAGCACAGACCCACTCGCCCCGCATCACAACCCCTCAAACCGCCAAGCTTGTCTTGGAATGTTCCATGCCAAGGGCTTGACTGACAATGAACAACAGGAAGCCGCTGAGCTCGGCAAGGGCTCTTTCAAGTATGCGTGGGTTCTTGACAAGCTCAAGGCCGAGCGCGAGCGTGGTATCACCATCGATATCGCTCTCTGGAAGTTCGAGACCCCCAAGTACTATGTCACCGTCATTGGTATGTCGCTCATTCCAAACCCAATCCGCGCTTGCATTCCTTGCTAATCTATTGTTTCCACAGATGCCCCCGGTCATCGTGACTTCATCAAGAACATGATTACTGGTACTTCCCAGGCCGATTGCGCCATTCTCATCATTGCCGCTGGCACTGGTGAGTTCGAGGCTGGTATCTCCAAGGATGGCCAGACTCGTGAGCACGCTCTGCTCGCCTACACCCTGGGTGTCAAGCAGCTCATCGTCGCCATCAACAAGATGGACACGGCTCAGTGGTCCGAGAACCGCTTCAACGAGATCATCAAGGAGACCTCCAACTTCATCAAGAAGGTTGGCTACAACCCCAAGACTGTTGCCTTCGTCCCCATCTCGGGCTTCCACGGCGACAACATGCTTGAGGCCACCACCAACGCTCCCTGGTACAAGGGCTGGGAGAAGGAGGTCAAGGGTGCCAAGGTTACCGGCAAGACTCTCCTCGAGGCCATCGACTCGATTGACCTGCCCAAGCGCCCCACCGACAAGCCCCTCCGTCTTCCCCTCCAGGACGTCTACAAGATCGGCGGTATTGGAACAGTTCCCGTCGGCCGTATCGAGACTGGTATCCTCAAGCCCGGCATGGTCGTCACCTTCGCTCCGGCCAACGTCACCACCGAAGTCAAGTCCGTCGAGATGCATCACGAGCAGCTTACCGAGGGTGTCCCCGGTGACAACGTCGGCTTCAACGTGAAGAACGTCTCCGTCAAGGATATCCGTCGTGGCAACGTTGCCGGTGACTCCAAGAACGACCCCCCCATGGGCGCCGCTTCGTTCGATGCCCAGGTCATCGTTCTCAACCACCCCGGCCAGATTGGTGCCGGCTATGCACCCGTCCTCGATTGCCACACTGCCCACATTGCTTGCAAGTTCGCCGAGCTTCTCCAGAAGATCGATCGCCGTACCGGCAAGTCTGTTGAGGACTCCCCCAAGTTCATCAAGTCTGGTGATGCCGCCATCGTCAAGATGATTCCGTCCAAGCCCATGTGCGTTGAGGCTTTCACCGAGTACCCTCCCCTTGGTCGCTTCGCCGTCCGTGACATGCGTCAGACCGTCGCTGTCGGTGTCATCAAGAAGGTTGAGAAGGCCGTTCCTGGTACCGGCAAGGTCACCAAGTCGGCCGCCAAGGCTGGCAAGAAATAAACGGTTTCTTGCTCCAGCAAATAAACAACACACTTCCAGAGGTCGGGGCCGCTTGGCTCGCGGGAATGGTCGCGTCGCGCATCTAGTCGCGCCACTAGTCGCGTCGCTACGAGCCTCGCTCTGCATGAGCAATCGGTCTTTTGCTATGGGGCACATCTGAGAGGGAATGGTCGGAGTTACTGCGATTCAAAACTTCTCGCCATGTGCTAGTACAAAATAGATTCTCTTAAAGTGATCACGAAGGTCATGATCCCCCCAATTAGTTTCCCCTGTGTGCTTTGCGTGCATGTTGTGACTGGATTAGAACTTGTCTACTCGTGATTATTTACTGCCCTGCCCTTGAACTTTCATTCGTACTCCGTAAATTGCTTCTCTCTCTTCTCGTCTTTGGTTGTACGATGGCGGCTGCCTAACTTTCATCACGTCATATCTCCCAAGTTGACGTCGGGCAGGGCAATGGAATAAATCGTTTGTTCTCCTTCGTTTGTTCTCCTGATCCCTGATAGTACATGCCCAAGTCTATTCTACAAGTATTGTACACGACATGATCTCTTACACTTGCGTTGCATACCATTTGAGAAGGCCTTTCTCATCCACGATGCGAGACGCGACCGCGAGAAAAGCAGCCGCACTCACAGGCGCCGTCGGAGCCGACGCTTCATCGGCCGCCGTGTCGGCCGCAGCATCCCCCGCGTTGGCGTGGTGCGGGGTGGCGTAGAGCCATTTCCCGCTTCTGTTTCGGGAGGAGTCGCCCTGGTAGCTGTCGTCGACGAGCTCGTAGACGTCTGCGTCCTCGGCGGTTGTTGGATTGAGGTGCTTGGCGACGCGCACGGCCTCGAGCGAGATCTCGGCGCGCTCGCCGCCGCGCTGGCCGGCTTGGATGCTGGTGTAGCGCAGCTTGAGGCCTTCGTAGCGGGCCGTGATGGTGCTGCGGACTTCGATGGAGGCGAGGGAGTAGTTTATTTCTACCTGGTCCGTGTCGTCGGGGACGGGGGGGGGGGCGGGGGTCTTGTCGGCCGTGGTGTTCTCGGTGGTGCTCTCTTTGGTGCTCTCCGTGATGCTTTCCGTGGTATTCTCCGTGGTGTTCTCCGTGTTGCTCTCCGCGGAATTAGTCGTGGCGCTCTCGGCGGTGCCCTCTGTGGTGCTCTCGGTGATGCTTTCCGTGGTATTCTCCGTGGTGCTCTCCGCGGCGTCGGCTGTGGCGCCCTCTGTGGTGCTCTCGGTGATGCTTTCCGTGGTATTCTCCGTGGTGCTCTCCGTGTTGCTCTCCGCGGAATTGGTCGTGGCGCTCTCGGCGGTGCCCTCTGTGGTGCTCTCCGTGATGCTCTCCATGGCGTCGGCCGTGGCGCTCTGTGCGATACTCTCTGTGGTCTTCTCTGCGATGCTCTCCCTGGCGCTGGCTGTGGTGTTTTCCGTGTTGGTAGTTATTATGGGCGAGAGCAACCGTCGTGGGAGACGCATGCCAGGAAGGGTGGGCGGGGTGTTGAGCTTTCCGTCCCGCGGGCGCAGATCGGACTTGTTTAGGAACTTGATGATTGGTGAGGCGAAGTGTTCAATGCTGGCGCCGGGAAGGGCGAAGTAGCGGCGCTGAATGAGGCGCGTGTCGACGGGGGCTTTGGGAAACAGGATGTCGCCCGTGAAAGAGTCGGTGACGGCGCGGAGATGTGTGAGGCGCTTGATCTCCCTGTGGTCGGCTTCCATGCCCAGTTCGAGGTCCGGTGCGGATTTGATGAGCTCCGGGGAGCTGCCCGGAGACGGCACAAAGCGGATCACGACGTTTGTGTGCCAGAGACCCTCTTCCATGAGGTTGTTGAGCAGCCTGAGACTGCTGAGCGCTGGAAGGAGAGGCACGAACGTGCGTTGGAGGGAGGAGTCTAGCGATGGCGTGAGTTCCGATGTTGGAAGGGGCGCAGTTGGTTGATTCTGGCGCGCGAAAACGACATGGCCAAACACCGCGTTCGTATCGGTCTCTAATTCCGGAGACCAGCCCAGTGGAGAGTCTATTGAGTTCTCAGGTTTCGCAGCAGCATCCCCGAAGCCCACGGGGAAGGGGAGGATGTCTGGTATGCGAGATTTGGAGCTGCCACTGGTTTCGTAGACAGCGGCGGTCCATCTCTCCCAGTTCTTGCCGCGTTCCTGCCATGGCAGTTTCGGACCACAGTCCAGTTCGACAAGGTACCGGCCCCGGTGCGTGGAACCGGCTGGTACTACTTCCAACGCCGAGGTCTCCCGGTATTTTGGGCCGAATGCATCACGCAGAAATCGTAATATGGTCTCGTCGATGTTCTCGAAGTTCTCGTCGCGCTCACTCTTGTGGATCCAGGTGACCACAACCTTCGAAGGGAGACAAAGTCAGCATCCACCACGAGTTTGGAGAGCAGGGGTTCATATACCTTCTTGCCTGAAGGACTGAGGCGGATTGTAGCATTGGTCGTGCGCCCGAGTTCCTCCAAAACGCTGGGCTCAAGGGGCTTCGATGAAACGAGATTGACGGCAAAGTCGGCTGTCCGGACGTTTGCCAGCACACGCTTGATGCGGGAAAGAATTGATTCGGCAGCGTGCTTGGGAGCCATGATGGAGACGAATCGCGAGTCGTGTATCAACCTGACTTGCTTCACAGTCTTTAGGATGCTCCTGGGTGTGCCTTCTAACCACCTTCTGCTCCCGACTACCGACATAACGTGTCAGCCCGAGTAACGGTAGTCGCCGCGGGGGGATGTTGAACCTACTCGTCAAGAGCGAGAACTCGACGTCTCGCAGCTTTAGACTGAGATAGCCGGGGCGATCTAGAATCTCCTGGTACGACAAATCCCAGCATTCGCGCATCACACGGATTGCAAGCCTCGCTTTAGGGGTCATGTCTGAAGTGATGTAACCATCGAGTTGTGGGCTGACGTCTTGCACTGCATTCTCGACGGCCGGTACCCAGGGCCGGAGTTCCTGTAGCCACTGGGGATTTTCGGAACCATGCTCATCGTCCTGTGCCAACTGCCGTGTCTCCTGGTATCTCTTCATGTAACTCACCAACTGCGCGGTTGTGAACCCATCCAGGAGAGTCTCTTTGAGCGACATGAACTCGTTCTCTGTGAGGAGACTTGTGTCATTCGGCTTCAGCTCGTGGATGTTGAGCAGGAATTGCTCCGACGCTGTATTATTTTCTTCGGTTGGCAGCAGGCGCGCCATATCAGTTCGGGCGTCCAGGCGGCCCTGGAGTTCCGGCTGCGGAGATCCGAGGGTTCTCTTTTTGACCTTCTTCTCCCGCATGATAATAGCAGAGCCGGGCCTGCCCAAGATGTCGATGGGAAGGCCCGCATGGTCCGGCGAGAGAAAATGACCCCTGGATACGTATCGGCGGTTCTGCGGAGGGGGTGGCCTGTACGTAAAAGGTTGACTGGAGGCTTCATTGTGGCCTCCGTCGTGATTTGTTTCATGACCTTCCGACTCGGCGTTCGACTCGGCGTTCGACTCGGCGTTCGACTCGGCGTTCGACTCGGCGTTCGACTCGGCGTTGGTATCGGCGTCGTCCTGTCCATTGGTTTCGTCAATGGCGCCCGGCGTCGCGTGGGCACCGACAGTACCGATATACCGTCGGGGGCTTCGAAGGGGTGAAACGGCGATGGTGGGAAAAGGGGCTCGTTTCGGAGTTCTAGCCAGCTGGAATCGACATCTTAGGCAGACAGAGCTGGCGCTCGCAGTAAGCTTGCGCCCGAGCATCGAAAGCAATCAGAATGGCTGGTTGTTACACCGCCGTCACATCTCTAAATGATGGTGTGAATACCATGTCAAGGGCGCGAAAGTGGACCTTGAGGATCTCTACGACGAAGGATTTTAGGTGGGCCCAAATGATCGGATACGCTCCCGGCAGGCAAAGGCCGCGTGTAGACGCGAGGCAGACAGGGGTCCGGCGCGACGTGCGTGCCCCGCATCAGAGCGCAATGCATGTTGCAGCACCAAGAAGTTAGAACCAAAAACACCAAAAAGCATCTAAAACAACTACCTGGATTTCCGAGTGTACCCGCGAGTATTATTCTCTCAAACCCCGCACCTGCTGTCTGCATATCAAACCATTTTCAACTATCATATATTTTCCCTTAAATAGGCCTCTGATTCTCACAACCATGCCCGTTCCCCAGCGCCGACGGCGACAGGTGGGTCTTAGATTCTGCTGGTTGCAATAAGTATTTATTGGCTGACAACCCAATTGCAGGCTATCCAAGATGCCGAGGACGAAGAGATACAGCAGCAACCGCGGCCGAGACCCGGCAATGCAGACTCAGACTCCGAAGGCGACCAGCAAATGGAGGATGTCGGAGGGAGAAACGAGACAACCCAGATGATCAAAAACCTTGTGCGCTACGCCCTCGCTTGCGAATACTCTCGAACACCCATCCGGAGAGATGCCATTAAGGATAAAGGTACTAGATTCGGCCTGGGGCCACGCAGAAGCTGTAGCTGACAACTCTCAGTGCTTGGTCCCAACGGACGGGAGTTCAAGAAGGTGTTTGCCGGGGCGCAAAAGCAGTTGCGAGCGACATTTGGCATGGAGATGGTGGACCTCCCTACTAGGGATAGGAGTCTCCTGACGGCAGAACAAAAGCGAAAGGGCAGGTTTTGTCTTGGTTGCCCCTTCAATCACCCGACACGGCGACTAACACCACCCGGCAGCGGCCAAATCACAGAGCCAAAAAGAGCCAACGTCGAACGCCTATGTCCTCGTCTCGATCCTCCCAGAAGCCTACCGGACACCCAGCATCAAACCCCCATCCAAAGTCCAGTCCGCCGACGGCGAGGCGTCCTACATAGCGTTATACTCGATCATCATCTCCATCATCACTCTCAGCGGCGGGGAGCTGAGCGACCCGCGCCTGCGCCGACACCTCACGCGGCTGAATGCCGCCGAAAACATGCCCAGCATGAACCCGAACGACGAGACGTCGCCGAGCGAAAAGACAGAGATTGTTCTGCAGCGGATGATCAAGCAAGGATACCTGGTGAAGGTTGTCGAGGCGAAGGGTGCGGGGGACGACGACTCGACTACGTGGCACATTGGCCCACGCGGCAAGGTCGAGGTGGGTGTGGAGTCGATCGCGGCGGTGGTGCGGACTGTGTACGGCGGATCTACCGATGAGCTGGAGAAGAAGCTGCAGACCAGCCTCAAGGTCAAGGACAGGAAACTCGACGTGCTCGAGGCGGTCGGCGAAGAAGAGGAGGGGGCGCCACCAGAAGGTGATCCAGAGCCGAGGAGGAGGCGTGGGGCAAGAAGGCAGACGGAACCCAAGGATGAAGACAGCGAATGATTTCACAAGTTGGCTGGAACGGGATTGGAGTTGGGGTATCGCTGTGTATTGGTTCTTTTGCGAGGGAACAGGCCCTTACAGGAGCGGGCGGCGCTTCGTCGTCGCATCTTTGTATGCTATTTGGGAACTGCCAATGCCGTGGAAGCAGAGGCGTTCAGCGAAACGCACCCAGGAGAGGTTGCTTAAACGTGCCAACTGCATCGCGAAGCTCCCCGTTCTCTTCTCGGCTTGCCCATGCCTCGCCCGTCCCGTATGTTCGCCCGCGAGTCTGGTACTTTCCTATACCTCGGCTAGTCTCACGGTCCATCCTGATGTCCGGCCACGATCGGTTCTTCGCCTTCTCGAGGAGGTGGGGGTCCGACTGGCTGGAGCATTTTCTGAGGACAAACTTTCAGCAATGTCGCCATATGGAGGGCATGTGAAAAAGACAGAGGACATACCCGAATCATCTCGGCACGCACTTTGGCCACTGGCTCGTTTTCTGCCAGCGCAAGATATGATAGTAGAGGAGGATGTCCGACGATGCTGGAGTATGTGTCGCGGTGGATGTTGGTCTTCCACTCCCAGCTCGTCGTGTCGGGGTGTCCCGTGCCGATGAACTTGGCCTGGAGGCGCTCCAGTTCTTGCTGGTTGCGGAGTTTGTCGGCCTGTGATTGACGCAGGGGTTAGTGAAAGTCGGAGAGGCATGGATTGGTAGACACATACCATTGCTGCGATGTCTGTAACCGTACGAACTGCTGGTTGGTGGTGTTTGTCAGGAATGGATTATGGCGATAATGATAAGCTGCCTGGCGTCTTGACCCTGAAATGCCAAGCGCGCCAATCGTTGACCGAGGTGAGACGGACCCACGGGCTTGTCTGAGTGCCATTGGTTGCTCTCACCTTTGCCACATTCATCCACGCTTCGATCACGAATCAAGACTCAAGACTCTCGAAAACCAGTATCCATCCGCCTTCTTGTGGCCGGATTGTCCAGAGGTCCGCGCCTCGCGCTCACAACACCTTAATCTCAAGCGGGCCAGCGCCGATCACGAGACATCAGCCGGCAACCAAATTGCTCGGTGGGCTGCGCGTTCACGCCAACTCAGACCCGACATCCATCCAACTAAGCACCCCAGCTTCTACTCCGTCCCTGACAACCCCACCACCACCATGACCGAAATACTCCGCCAATACACCCTCGCCGCCTCCAAATCCAAACACCTCGCCACCCACGCCGCCCAAATCAAATCCACCTGCCTCGCCCAGCACCAGCACGGCGACAGCACCAAATCCCTCCTCTCCTGCCCCCCCTGCTACTCCGCCCTCCTCGACGCCTTCAAAACCACCTACTACACACCACCACCACCACCAAATCCCCCCCTTTCAGACCCCCAAACCCAACAACACCAGCAAGAAGAACGGCCCCCCTCCCTCCCCTCCGTCCCCGCCCTCCCCTCCCTCATCGACTCCGCCGCCGCCTACCAGACCTCCCCGCAAGCCATCGACGACCTCGTGCGCGCCGCGCGCAGCAGGTGGTATGCCGCAAAGGTGCGCACCCTGCTGCCACGGCTGCTGGCCGCTGAGGATGCGGCCGGGGCGCGCGCGGCCGTGCTTGAGAAGCTGGAGGACCTTGCGGCAACGAGGGACGGGGACGGGGATGGGGATGGGGATGGGGATGCCGATGTAGTTTGCGCGGCGGCGGGGGAGATTGCGGAGATTTTGAGGACGGGGCCGCTGGCGCCGGGGGGGGTTGATGTGGGGGATGTGGCGGGGCGGTTGGTG
>MU853412.1:222737-280204 GCA_033297235.1 Trichocladium antarcticum
GGGGAGGGTGGAGGTGTTGAGGGAGGTGTTTTTCGCTGGCGAGGACAAGGCTGCTGTGTCCGGGGGCGCGGGTTGTCAGAGGTATCTCGACATGCTGGCGCACCAGGGGCTGTCGATGGAGCAGGTGGTTGATCGGATCCTGGACGAGCGGCAGGCGACGGCGGGCGCGCGGGAGCAGGCGGACAAGCTTGGCCAGCGGCTGGATGAGCTCCGCCGGGCGCGGGCGACGCATGAGCTGCAGAAGTCGAAGAAGGCGCAGAGGCGGGAGAGTCTTGCGCAGCAGAGGGTGCCGGACGAGCTGTACGACCTTCCGGCGTGCAGTGTCTGCGGGGAGACACCGACGACTACCGACTTTTTCTGCTGCAGCATATGCACCATTCTGGCAGGGAGGGGGGTCATGGAACAGCCGACGGTGTTTTGCTCGCAGGCATGCGAAGAGAAGGGCCATGTAAGACGATCCCTTGCCACACCGTCCTATATATCGTACTTACAACCACCCCAGGCCTCGCACGCTGAAACACACCTCTGCTCGTCCTCCTCCAAGTGCACCCAGCTCCAACGAGATGACAGTGGCAAGGATACACCCCCACGCCCAAGTCCCCACGACCTCCGTTTCTGCACAGAATGCCTCGTCTCCCTGAAGCAGCCCACACTCTGGTGCTCCCTCGCCTGCGCCGACGCCGACTTTCAGCATCACCGCGACGAGGTCCATCTGCCGGAGCGGCAGAAGCTGGGCCTCGGTGTAAATGATGAGCAGCAGCTCCAGTACGGTGACAGGAACGGCAATGATGACAGCAGTAGGAGGTATCGCGCCAGGGATATCAGGACGCTGACAACGTCGCTTGAGGAGGCTGTCACGGAGTGGGAGGCCAGGAACCGGGTGAGGTTGCAAGGGTGATATGAGAGAGGTACAGAGAGTGCTCCACTGCCAGGATTTAACATTGCACGACACACATGGCGCCACGCAAACAGCGTTTCAACTCTCATCGACAGTCAAATATTTCAGGTGCTGCCACACCGAAGCCCGCGAGTCACATAACCTTAAGAAAACCATAACGCGGCGATAGGTACATGTGGGCTGGGACAAAGCCTTCATTCAGTACATTCAGCAAAAGTAATCCACATTGTCTAAGGAACCAAGGCCTGACCATGAACACGTGTAATGAGACCTGCATTCCGTTGTACTAGCCAGCTCACAGAGAAGATAGAAATGTAAAGTATGAAGAGGGGCCCGCCGGACGATTCATTTACAGAATCCCCCTTGTTCTCCGCGTTTTTGTCCAGAAGTTAAGAGAAGAGAAGTGACAGTCAAAAGGAAAAGGGTATTCCATGTCAGGCCAGATCAAGATAAACATGGTACATGAGAAGGCGGCGTTGGTGCATCGCGGCTCAAACTGCCAGTGTCCACATACCAAGCCGTCCTTCCTTGAGGCCGAGTTGAGGGTCATTGGTCTGTCCACCGCGGCGTCGCCCAGCTGTAGAATCATGACGGAATGAAAAGTCGTTAAGACCGAAGTTGATGAAAGTTGTTGTAAAAAAGAAGACCGAAGTGGGTATGATTGCGGAAACTGCATGTTTGCCGACTCTTAAGAGGAAAACGGAAGTGAAATGTTGGTGGGAACGTGCAGTCGTGCCGTGCCGTATGTGACGCGAAGTCGAGTCCCACTCCACCAATTGGTGAAGGAGTGAGATATTAAAAGTGTGGCTGGCCTCGGAAACCCCGAGCCTCAAACCCGGGGCAGCCGGTGATTTGCTCATTCTTCTGGCCAGCATCACCGGGCCGTCTTCGCACCATGCTGCTTGAGCCTGCTTGTTCTCCAGCCCTCATACCATTGCTCCCTGCTGAGCTCGCGCAGCTCCCCCCGCCACTCGCTGAACACGGAGTCCTTGAGGCGGAGAAAGTCACAGTGCTCCTCATTATATGGATCGGCGAACCCCCAAGGAAACTTACGCCCCATCACACCAGGCTCGTAAATGTCCGGGCTCAGTATTGACATGGGAATGAACGGTGTTTCCTCCTCCTGGAGACTCTCCTCCGGGGCTTTCTGGCGGCGGACGGAGCCACTGGAACGCCGCTTGTGCTTGGGGGGTAAGACTTGCCCCTGGATCGGCAAGTCTTGATCATTAGAGCCCTCCTCCGCGTCATTGCTGTATTCGGATTCGTCGTCCTCGTCTTCTTCCATGATCTTGCTAGACTCGTCCTCCTCGTCCAGCCCGAGGGCTTCCAACGGGTCGAGTTTTGCCTTCTTGAGGCTTTCTGCCACTGTCCTCTTCAACACGTCCATGTGCTTGGTGGTAATGGTGTCGGCCTTTGAGATGACGGGAATCACCGTCGTCTTTCCCTGCAACGTCCGCAGGACTTGAAGGTCAAGATCTTCATCGAGACCACCGATGATACGAGCATGTGGGTAGTGCTTCCCGCCGTTGTGTTGGCCCTTTGTCGCTGCACCCTTGGCCGCCGCGATGTTGCGATCAAGGCGTGCGGGGTCGAGGACGAGAAAGACGGCATGAATGTGGGTATCCTGTACCCCCGGAGATCTCACAACCTTCATCTCCTCGGTAAAAGTCTCCTCAAACTTGCCCTCAAGAAAAGTCGACATCTCGCGAAGTTGCAAATCCACCACGTTCTTCTCGAGCCCCTCGGAATCCCACAGAGTCAGGCCGATACGTTCGCTATCAATCTCGGTTTCCAAGTAATGAGGAACAAAGTTTCCAGAGGGCGGCAGATTGCGGAAATCGTCGAGCTCAGGAGCGCCTTTGGATCGCTTCTTTGGGGGGAGGGCGAGTGCCATTTTGAGGAATTCGAGAAAGGAGGTCTTGCCCGAGTTGGTGGTGCCGACAATAAGGATGCTACCAGCGTGTGAGTAAAGAGATACACTGCGTAATTGCGGTGCCGCGACTTACTTGAAGGGCGTGGGATCTTTTCGTCTCCGGACCCTCCTGGGGCTGTTGATGGTGCTAATGGCGCTGCTGGCATAGCTGTAGCGACCGCGGTGTGCCATGCTACCGGTGGTGGCGTAGGGGTCGAACCCCCCGTTGGGGATCGGGGGAGGGACTGTGACGAGAGGGCGTGTTGGTTCCATCGAGGGCCGCGGGGTGGCGGCCGACATCTGCTCGACTCTGCCAGAAACAATTGCGAGAGAATCGGGGCGGAATTCGGTGCCGAGTCCTAATTGAGGGGTGGGCGCTCCGTTGTAGAGAACGGGCAGGCGGGGTGGGGACCTGGAGACGGCATCGCGCTGGCGCTGGAGCTCCTGCTCCCGTGCGAGCTGCTGCTTCTTCAGGTCGCTGCTTTTGCTGCGTCGGAGCAACATGCCGAGGCTAGGACGACGTTGTGGGGGTGTCGTTGCCTGGTCCATACGAGCTTAGGGTGGCGCTAAAGTGGTGCAACATAAAGCATGCGGGTGTTTCGGACCTTGGAAACTGCGATCGACGGAACGATGGACGACCGTGCGAGTTTTGGATGGGAGCGTAGGTACGTAGTAGGTACGTAGGTAGCTACTGCAGCTCGAGAGCACCTGGCGTGAGAATCAGCGCTGGACAGGGTCGAAAGATGCGGAAACGGCAATCGGCCATCAGCAATCGAGGTTGGGATGGCGGCCGGTCTAACCTTTAGAAGCGAGTTGCGAAGAGAAGAGAAGTTGCGAAACACAGTTCCGCTGTGCGTCAAGAGCGCGCCTTCTTCGGTAGGGGCTGGCGTTCGGCCGTCGGTTCTTGGAAGTCCGCGTGCTCTCTTTGTTGGCTGGCGCAATTGAAAGAAAGAGCGACAGACCAGCGACTAATTCGAGGCAAGTCGCAGAAGGGGATGGATTTCGATAAAGTCGACTTCGGAAGAAACAAGGAAAGGAAGCGCTTGGTATGTTGGTGTCCCGGCAGGCACTGCTTGTCTGGCCAAGTTTGATGCGTCAGCTACTACACTCGACTGCCCGATTCCCCATCCCGTCGCTGTTGCGAATGCGACCATGATCCATCCCGCGGCACTAGCCCATTGTAGCTGGGATATGCTGTCGCAACACCATCTCTGCGCCATGCGAAGTGGATGCAATCGCCGGGGGATAGCTATGTACCCCTGTTTCCTTGTCGCGACTGCAGTCCCCGGCGATGCCACTTGGCGGCTGGATTGCTCCTCGATCCCCGACAGAGGGCGTCGCCATAACATCGAAGATGGACTTACTCAGATATCCGCCACTGCAAACTAAGCCTGATGAAGATGCGGACTCGTTCGGACGTTCGGTGGCACGCGCGTTGGAGCGGAGACTTGCTCAGGCGCAAAAGAACGACAGGCCGAGTCGGGAGGGCCAAGGCGAAAGTTTTGAAATTGAGGAGAAGCAGAACAGAAAATGGTGGTGATGCGGCCTTCCAGGACGGTACGGCAAGCTGGCGATGCAAGAGAAGGCAACGTGAGGGGCGCGAAACAGAATTGCTCCTTGTCAGGGGCGCGAGGAAAAAAATATATCCCCGACAATGGGTGAGATTGGCTGCTGGCTTCGGACCAGGGATGTGGTACGGTACCAGTGATATTGCAATAAGCCCAGGGACAAACTAAAACAGAATGGATCCGACCCGGCAACGTGCCTTCACCCTTCACTTTCGACCAATTCCCTTCCTACGTTGGCGCCAAGCACTGGCGACAAGTTTTCAGCATGGTGTTCCTTGGTGAGTGATGGGATGGGTGGTTCTTGCTTTGGTGTTGCACACAATAGGCGCCCTGAGGCCAGGCGTCCATTCAGCGCCTGTCTCATGTCTCTAGCGTAAGAGTAGAACATGTTGCGGAACCAGAGACCCTTCTGCATGTCTCACTTGCACAATTATTAGTGCCGATACTCCGTACCTAGTCCTGGACTCCTCGCGGTAGTTTCTGGATGCGCAGGCGGCCCGTTACACGACGTGACGGCCTGGTGTCCCTGGCTTCCATTGTCCCCACATCATAGTGCCCCTTTCAACTGCATCCACTGCGCTAATGTGGCTCCCTGGCTGGGATCTCGTAAGAATCTCCAGCCAATCATTTGCGCGTAGTCGCATCTTTAAACTTCCGCCGCCGAAAGCCTGGGTTCCCGACTAGCACTTGTACGGCGTACTGTATGTACAATGGATGGGGGCTCTCATGTATTGATGCGTGGGACGCCTTTTAGTAGTATGTACGCAAGGAAATATGCTGTTCGTGGCTCTGTCGATAGGAATTCAGAGCCCATTCCATCAAGCCATATGGGAGTACAAGGCTGAGTGACCAAGTTCCACAAGCCACGTGCAAGCACCACGATCCAACGGCTCGAACGGCTGGGTGTCACCTGGCTGGGGGCCTTGTCCTCGCGCACATTCGCAGATACGAACAACCGCTATCTTATCCGTACTGCTTTGTTATTTACTCCTTCCCTTCATGATTCGTTTCCATATGAGAGGCCCTGACTGAGGTGTTGAAAGAAAGCAAGGCCGCATGCATGGAACCGCCCAACTGGAGATTGAGATTGGTGGGGCAGCGGGTGGAAGCCGAGTCTGGTGCGTTTCAGAATGAGACAGTGAAAGCCCCACAAGACATGCCTGATTGAAACGGCAGGGCCTGGAATACCATGTCAAGTATTGATATGTCCAGAACACATGTGAGAGGGCACAGGATAGAGAAGAGACGCGTCTAACAAGATATATTCAGAGTTCAACTCGAGTCTTGTTCTTTTCGAAGGTGCTGAACTGGGGAACGGGGCCTTGCTCTTCCCCACTTCCCCAGACTATCTGTCAAGGCCCACTCTCACAAACAACCAGGACCCTGCTCACACTCCCTGGCCAGATATTCGACTTGCGCTCTTCAACTGCGTGGAAATGCCTCTACACACACTATATCAGGACCTGGCAGAATCAACTCTTTCCAAATTTCTATACATTTTCGTGTTCAGTGATATATGTGTCTGTTGATGGATGAGTTTAGAGTCTCCTGCCGTACCGAACGCCGAACACCAAGCGCCCATCCCCACCGCTCGTCAACCTACATCAAGTAAGGTTAAATGCCAGCATGCAAATAAGGTAAGTGGCCCTGAGGGGAGGGTTCCTGCGTTGAAGCAGTTCTCATCCCTCAAAGAGATCGTGCTGGAGTTCCACGCCAAATTCCTTGGCGACGCTCTTGAGTCTCGCCTCAACCTCGTCCTCCATGCCACCTCCACGGCCAAGCAGCTGCTTGATCTTGAAAAACCAAAAGGCCACATCAGACAAGAACAGAACCCCCTTGAACAAGAGATGCTGCCAGATGTTGACCGCTCTCTGGCGCAAGGGCAGATTCTTGTCCTGAAACAGGGAGCGACTGGCCCACTCGCCCATCATCTTGATCCTGTTGACCGGCGAGCCCAGGAACGCGTTATTGCCCTGCACAATGCGCATGTTCCTCCCGATGAAGATGAGCTCCTTCGGCCACTTATCCTCGTCGGCCAGCACGTCACGGATGCCCTGCTTCATCCGCTGCTGCATCTCGTAGTGGCGCTGGCTTGCCGTCCTCTCGTCCAGCGCGCCTAGCATATCTTTCTGGAACTGCTGGCTGCCGCCTTCGTACGGCCGCAACAACGTGGCCGACGCAAACAAGTCGGCCGCTTTGATCCCCCACTCTTCGGTGATCTCGGCGATCTTCTTGTTATCAAACGTCATCAGGGCCTTCCAAAAGACGCCGTACTCATGCCGGAACTTGTCGCTCATGTATACATACAGCCCGTGGTCAATGAGCACGAGCTCGGGCTTTCCGTTGGGCAGCCGCCTGATAAAGATGTTTCCTGGGTCTGCGCCGCTGTCAGTAGATTCGCCACAAGTAGAATGGTCTTGGTGCGGTGTACGTACGCGGATCGCAGTGCACGACGCCCCACTTGAAGATCTGGGCAGAAAATAGATCAATCATGGTCGTCATGACGTCCTTTGTAGAAAGACCCAGGCCCCCACCCCCACGGCGTCCTCTCCATTCTGCCCGCTCCGGCTTCAGGCTCTGACTGTCCGGATTCTCCCGCAGCTCACGGCGTATCGCTTCGATGTCGGGGGCGGCTAACGGAATGCCATGTACGCCTGCTGAGCCATTTCCATGGCCTCCCAACCAAGGCTTAGTCATGGCCTCCCGATCCCACAACCTGACGCCTTCGATCCACTCGGTAGTAAGGACCCGTCTCGAGCTCAGCTCGGGATACACTGGGGGAACGTGGACCCTGCCTCGTAAACTTGGCTCTTGGCTGACGAGCTCGCGCATAATCTCCGAGTTCTTGGCCTCGTTCTCAAAGTCCGTCTCCAGCATTAGCCGCTCCGTGATGAACGGGACCAGCGAGTATAGTGGCAGGTCGAACCACCAGGAGTAGACCTTCGTGACCACCCTGCGATCGGAGCATCCGCCGTCAGCAAGCGCCTCTGGCAAACTGCCCAAAAGGAAAAAGCGCCACTCACTTGAAAGCCCACAGATCCCACCCCACCTGCTTTTCAATCTCGGGCTTCTGAATCTTGATCGCCACCTCCGTCCCATCCGCCAACCTCGCCCAATGCACCTGCGCAACGCTCGCACTCGCGCGCGCGGTCCTCTCCATGACCCCCTTCCCCTCCACCCCGGCAAAGCTGACGCCAAACACGTCCTCGACACTCCGCCCGCCAAAGTCGTCCCGTATCACCCTCTCCACGGCCTCCCACTCGTCCTGCGGCGCATCGTCAAACATGCGCGCAAACATGCGCTGGAACTCGGGCGGCAGCACCGCGCTCTGCATGGCGATCGCCTGGCCGATCTTGAGGTACAGGCCGCCGTTGTGGCGCAGCAGCTCCGACAGGCGCGCGGCGCTGCGCCGGTGCAGCTCGGGGATGCCGCCGTCGCTCCCGATCAGCGGCAGCGGCTCGGCGCGGAAGTTGAGCTTGTAGTCGGCCGCGACCAGCAGGCCCATGCCGAAGGTCTGCAGCGACCGCGCCATGCCCGACGCGTACAGGTGGTGGTCGAGCAGGTAGGCGGAGCCGAAGAGCGCGGAGAGGATGGCGAGGCGGCGCGCCCAGCGGCGGGTGCGGCGGAAGCTGCGCGCGGCGCGGGGCGCGCCGAGGGAGGAGGGGGAGGGCGGGCGGAGGGGCTGGAAGGGCCCGCCAGAGGAGGGGGTTATGGAGAGGCGGGCGGTCGAGGAGAGGGGTCGGCGGGAGACGGGGGTTATTTTCGTTGCTGCCGTCGGGGGGGGGCATCGACGTAGGGAGGGTACGGATAGGGCGGCGCTGGACGGGAAGCGAATCGGCAGGAGAGCCGGCCGGCGAGCCGCAGCCGCCGCCAGGTGTTGGCGCCACATGTTGGTGGCGGGGTGTTTGGGTGCGTTTAAACAGTCCGCGGTGCTTCAATCCACCTTTAACTTCATCATGGACCAAGCTGCTAACGCGGCGAAGGGCGGGGTTTGACAGACGATGAAGTCGCCTTGCTGAGTGGATCAATGGCCAAAGAGGTGCTGAGTCCTGACGACAGCAACATTTGAGACCCGCTTACAATTTTGCCAACCAGTCCCGCCCCCGGCCCCAGATTGTCCGAGGCCGATCGGGGATTCCGGGGAAAAGCCGTCAAAAGCCGCTGAAACACCAACATCCACTCAACTCCCCAGTCCGATCTGTGTCAGGCAAAGGCGATACTATGCTGATACTCTGTATTTATTTTTAAATCATCGAACATGAGTTGTCCGCATGCGCTCGCCCAATTTCCGCAAGTCCTAACCAGATCTCAGCACGAGGCTCTGCATCTCACAACTGAGTGTTCCATTGCCGCCGAAGGGTCCCAGGCTCAGTCGGACCTCCATCGACCGACAACGATTACCAGGTTCCAGACTGATTGCACGAAAGTTAGTGTATTGACCTATTCTACTGTGTAGGTATTCTCTAGTATTATGGTCAGCCGGAAGCACGACCTCTCGCTCCTGTCCTCCGCAACCTGTGGGAAGTCGTCATCCTGGCACACATGGAACACGACTTAGCAGGGATGCAACCCAGTTGCCGGGACATAGGTGTGACGAAAATTGCACGACGGATGGTCCTGAGCACTCAGGCGTTGCGCTCGAAGAATGGGTTCTGCTCTTAGATACGCCTGAAAACAGGTGGCGCTGAGTGCACTCTGTAAGTAGGTATAAAACTGAAGCTGGCTGGTAATACTCGCAGTTCTAAGATTACAGCGTATCGAATTCTAACAGTGAAACGATAACAGAGTCTGTTCGGAGGGCACAAGCTTTTCGGAACGCAAATCCGCAAGCTTGACTGGAGGACCTTGTGGAATGCAACCATGTCTGTCAACCGGGCTAGCGCGCGAGGGAGATGAGGCAGATTGGTGGATGCTCTCATAACGTCGTCTGCTCTGCATGAAGCCAGGCTAGATTGAGCAAATCCTCCAGCATGCACGTATGACCTGCTAGATCAAGCCTACAACCAAGCTGACAAAGGAAATGTGTGCGAGTTTGGACGCCGCCCTGATGTCGACGCAATAAATGGCAGCCGGCTGAAGGTTCCAACGGTATTCAGTCCGCTACGGCGCGACCGCTAAGCCACCAACTGCTTGCGCGTTGCCAGGTGAGCCAGGGAGCCAGGGAGGGAGCGTCTGCAGCTCTTGGGAGAAAGCGCGCCTCGCCACGAGATGGTGGGGTGTCTGCCCTGAAAGATTGCAGTGGCTTAGCGTCAGAAGTGGGTTTGGGCAACCTCCCGACTGCCATTCTGGGTTGTCGAAGGAAGCTGGCGATTGGCCGCCGGGCCGGAAGCGAAGCGATTGAAGCCAAGACCTGCGCAAATGCATGGGGGTACCTGGCTGCGCCTGGCTTTCTGTTCCCCACACTCCCGTCAACCCCCTACCACCATCTTCCACACTCCATTCATCCTGTGCCTTGGCTCTCAGCACCTCACTTCGAAGCGCATCGTCTTCGTGCGCGTCACTTTCACTCCCCGCTGCCACTCTCTTCGCGGGGAATCACCCATTGGCCGATCAACGACGACAATGAACGAGTAGTCCTCGACGGCTCTACATTTCACGACTACAAGATCGGCAATCGACCGCGACAGTCGGCACTCCGAGTACGAATTATACACTCCACACGCTCGCTCTTTTTTTCAAAGATTTCCCATGTTTCCTACCAGCAGTACCCGCCATTACATCCTGCGTCTCGTTCGCATGGTGCAACCTGTCTGCTAAGACCCCAGCACCACTTCGCGCCGCAAAAACATTGGGCGTTTCATCTTGACCGGCCGCGTCTGGGGGACGCTGGCGACACCTTTCGCAGCACTTCATATATACGATTGCTGAGCGGAACTTTCGATCACCATGTTACGGCCCGCGACACCGCTGGCGGTGCTGCTTTTTGCAGCATTCGCCCTGCTCTTACTATCCGTTCTATCGACTCCCATTATCACGGCTATTCCACTGGGCAGCTGGGAGGGAGTCAACTTTGGCGTCTTCGGATATTGCGACGGAAAGGGCTGCACTCCTATAGAGATCGGCTATGACGTTAGTGAGTGTTTTGCTCCATGCTGCGCCAAAACTTGATCACTACCAGGAAACCCATTAACCCAATTCCAGAGCTTTTGAGCGCCAACGACTTCGACCTTCCTTCCTCAACCCGATCCACTCTTTCAGCACTTCTCATTGTTCACCCGATTGCCGCCTTCTTCACTCTCGTCATGTTTGTCCTGGCCGTGGTTGCGCACTTCCATGGCCCATCCCACTCGGCGAGGTTCTTGTTGGTGGTCTTCATCGTGGGCATCATCGATTTCCTCGTCTGCCTCCTGAGTTTCCTCGTCGACGTCTTGCTCTTTGTGCCCCACATGGCCTGGGGCTCGTACGTCGTCTTGGCTGCTACCATCCTCGTCGCCGTCAGTGGCTTGGTTTCTTGCGCGATGCGTAGGACAATCGTGAGCAGAAAGGCGAGGAAGAAGCGCATTGCCGAGAATGCGGAGATGAGTGGGGAGAACTACTACAACCGGCAGGCCCACCAGGTATCTAGTCCTGTTCTTGCCCCAAGCCCCGTCCATCCTACAGTTCCCATGGTCAGTGGAGCCAACGGCGGAGCCGACACGCTCCCAGAATTCGCGTCTTTTGAGAAGAGGGATGACCAGAGTAACGATGAGAGGATGCCCCTTACCACAAGAAGCCCCTCAACCAGGTCGCCGGGCATCTTCCCAACCGACACGTCGACCACCACATTTATGAACGACCCTTCTAGCCAAACCGACGTCGGAACCCTGCGTTCGACGTCTCCCCGAGATCAGTACGGGAATCCACTGCCGGCCCAAGATGGGTATCCCATGAGGATGCCGTCTGCGGAACGGATGAACTCACCGGGACGGGGAGGTTATCGAGGTCGTGGCGGGTATGCTGCGCCTGGCAGAGGCGGCTTCAACGGGTATGGTCCCCCGTTGGGAGGCCGCGGGGGATATGGCCCGCCGGGCCGGGGAGGTTACGGAGCGCCGCAGGGTAACAGAGGAGGATACGGGGCCCCTCCTCGTGGCTACGGAGGGCCAGGCATGCGGACTGGACGAACCCCACCTCCACCCAGCTACCAGGGATCCCAAGCTCCATATGACAGGAGACCATCGCCCGCGGGACCCTACGGACCAGCGCCTTACGGCGCGCGACGAGCATCACCCGGCCCGCTATCCGCACCCGGCTACAATAATCAGTCCATGTCTAATGTCTCGGCTGATGGCTACGACGCGTACAATGACGACAGAAACGACCTTCCACGTGCAGAGTCCCCTCCACCACTTCCAGGTGTCGATGACAACGTGCTTCCCGGACAGGCGTTGGAGATGGATGCGACAACAGGCAGCCCAGCACATGCCCCGCATGGCTTTGGGCAATACGGTACTCGTGACAGCGGTTCGGGCGTTGCTGGCATGCTCGCGTTGCAGCAAACAAGGGACACGGGCACGGAACGGCACATGAGCGACCAGAGCAGATACAGTCAAGAGGAGTAAGGCACTCCACACATCCGCCGTGTCATGGCCCACAGGGTGGCTAACTTGAGATCTTTAGGAATATCTACGTACCACCAAGGCAGGCATGGAACCAGGGTCAGGGCCGGAACTCGCCTCGTATGCCGTCGCCGCTCAATGCTATCGGCCGTCCCGTTGAACTCCCAGAGCATGGAAACCCGCCGCCGCAACCGCCGGTCCCAGCCGCTGGTGAGTACTACGAAGACGTGGATCCCCGCTTCGCGGAACCTCCTGCCGTCCGCAAAACAACACCACAACCCCCGTCTCGCATTCTTACGACTAACTCCTACGAGGATATTCCCCAAGGTTCCCGCAGTCCGGCGGAATCTGAGCATTCTACCTTCACCTCGATTTCCCAGCGGGGCGTCAACCCCCGCTGGAACCCTCCCATGCCGCCTCCCCCGGTATCAGGCAGTTATGGAGGGAACTTGTCAGTGCCCAGGCGGCCGGTCAATCGGCCCCGCGACGTGCTCCTCGACCCGAATCCGGACTCTGGATTGGCCGCCCGCGGTGCTCCTCCGGGGCAACCAGGGCCATGACACCCGGAAACGCCCATCCGACAACATCCTTGGGGAGTTGAGGATTCGGGTGCATTGCACCGCTTAGGGTTGCCTTGCTCACTCTTGTGGCGGAAACCTTTTTTTTCCCTCCGCCATGTATATATATCCCGATTCTTGTCATACGTTACACTCTACACTTTCGTTCAATTTAAGGCTGTTGTAATTTTACCCCTTTGAGTCTCCCAGCGCCGCTGCTGCTTACCTATGTACCTATCGGCTTCTTTGCGATCCACCTCCGTGATCTGCACGCGTAAACTTGTTTGGCAGTCTGGGCTCCATACTTTAATTCATACCTACACTCTTCCTCCCACCCAATGCTATCCCTTTTTCTTTCTTTCGTTCGTCGTTGCCCCGGGAAGATCTCGTATCCCCTGCCACCGCCAGCCGCTGCGGCGCGGCTCGTCGCATATTTATCCTACATACATCGGTGCTCCATCCATCTCCACCGCCAGCCTTGCACACGCTGTCTCGGACTCTTCTCGGTTCCTGGCAGCGTCTTATTTCCTTGGACTCGGCCACGCTTCCGGGGGGTGGTGTGAGATTCGGAAAGGGAGACTACCGAGAGGACGGAGATATAAATAAATACATACATGGTCCAAGACATTCATGGAACTGGGCTTTCTTGCAAGCAGCGTCTTCCCCTGGAGATGGACCAGGCTCTGGTTGGCTGTGCCACATGACCGGATGCTAGGTAGAAGGGAGGCAGCCGGTCAGTTTTGTCTTTGCCTACAGCATGGGGCGAGCATACGGGGTTCAAGCTGTCTTCTTCGTACTGTCTCGTTTTTGCCCTGTCTTTTTTATCTCTTTTTAATGTGCGAGACACCCGGTCCCCCTTTAATACCGAGCTTTTACCCACCCTACACCACATTTCGGTTGGAATGATTGGGCTGAACAACAGGATGGCGAGGGTCTGGGTAATTGTATACTTACCTGGTCACTGGTGAGCTGGAGAACGGGTAGTATGTTATATCAGCAGAAGAATGTTGGGAGCAAGAAGAACACGATAGTGCCAAACTCGCCTTGATGGTCAAGTCTCTTATCTAGCCGTGAAGGGAGCACTATAATATCACAACGCATGCAAATATGGAAGCAGCGAGATATATATATCATGTAAGCTCTGTGAGGTTGCTGGTAATGCAAGACGGATAGGCTGTTACAAAGTACAAAGCTTTTGTATGAAATTCAGTGGTTCCGTGTTGTCCAACCAAAATCTTCCAACCACCATCGCCGGCGGCCCTGCATCTCCAAAGCGGTTGCCTTCTTCGCCAGTGGAATCAGTCCAAGGTAACCTGCTCTGCCTGTTGGGGTCCAGCTGCGTCATCCCGTTCCCTGCCTGTTCCGAAAGAAAACCAGGAGAACGCCTGAGCTCTCAGTACCCTAGTATATACTCGCCGCTTGCTGATTGTGGTATGAGAGTCGGGGACAGTGAGCCGACATAAAAAAACCAAGGTTGAAAGGAAAGGTGAAGAGATACCCTTCAGTATCCCCGTCTCGGCCTTCTGGGAACCTTCCTCTTAAGCTGTTCCTCGTTGGGCGTGCTGAAGAAGCTCGTGTTTCCTTCTTCCGTGTTGTCCACCCAACCGTCCTCGGCTTTTGTGAAACCGCTGGGCCATGAATGCTGCGACAGATTCCCCGACTCGCCCTCGTCTCTGTAGCTCAACAACGTGGCAAATGTCATATTGACCAGAGGCTTGGCAACCTCGCCCTCGCCCATCTGAGAAATCTCCTAGACGCTCAAATGCGGCAGCCGGGCTTTGCCATCGCACCCCGACCTCTCATTGTGGCTTCCTCGACGCCGCGCGCGCTCCTCGCCAATGACTCCAACCTTGCTCTCTAGGCAACGATAGTTGTGGTCGCGTACAATCTGGTCGATATTCTTGACCAGCCCTTCCGTGCCCGCATAAAAGTTCCGGTTGATCTTGCTTCTTCGTTCCGACAAAGAAAACATAGACTTTCCATCCATAGTGGGGTATTTTGTGTACCAACTCTCACTTGTGGGCTTGTGACGGCCATCGTAGTTGGAGGGAAACCCATCTGGGAAGTATTGTGCGATCCTCTCAGCGGGGAGAGTGTCATGAACTTTGCGCCTAGCCCCTACCAGGGCCTCGATGGCCATGTCAGAAGGACCAGGTGTGGGAAGAGGCTGTGATGCTGCATGGCCAGAAGAACGATGCGAGAAAAGAGCATCGTATCTCTCGTCTGTGGGTAAGGGGCTCTGCCGTCCTGTGCCTCCCAGTTCGTCTTCGTCATTGAATGCGGGCAGAAGGCCGGCCCCATTGATATGGGAGAGGCCGAGCAACGATCTGGATTGAAACTCGCTTGCCATCGGCGACAGCGGAGAAATCCCGTCTGCCTTGCGAAGACAATTGGGGGCGGTGTCGACCGTCACCGTTCTGAACTGCCGCTGACCTGGTGGGCCTGCCGTCAGGGGTTGTGGCGGGCCAGTAGCAGCCGCTGTTGTGCCGTAGGTGCTTCCCAACCGATCCTTGCTCATGTCAAAAGTTGAGGATGAAAGGGATGATGGAGTATTGGGACGAGTAAGGCCGAGATTGGCAGTTCGAGCTCTCGCCAATGCATTCCGGGCGGCCTTCTGCATCGGATTAGGGTAGGAAGCCAAGTTGGTGAGACCCTTAACTGTGATGCGGGATGTCGCCAAGGTGTCCTCGGACCCAACGTTGCCAATATCTTCACATTCCACCGGGGATGGCGTGTTTCCCGAGCGGATTACAGATGCCGACATCCCGGTGCTGGAGAAAGCGGAAATCCCCTGCTCCGTAATCGGGCTGGCTGCTCGATCGTAGTTTTGCTGAATGGGAGAATACTGTCGGAATGTGGTTGTTGTGGTCGGGAGAGAGAGAGGCGCGCTGTCCTTGAGCGGCAATGCCGACAGCAAGGCGTCTGTGAAAGGAAAGAAGGTGTTTCCAGAGGGCGATCGGACGGGCTGCGGGTATCGTCGTGTTCGAGGGCGACGAGTCGGAGGCTGGAGTGGCATCGCAGCATTTGGGTTGTAAACCGAGCCGACCGTCGTGTAAGTAGGCTGCCGGTGTGCTTCTAAGCCCACAGACGAAGCTGTCGACAAGTTAGACGAAGGAGACGCGAGATCCATCGGGATCGAGAGCTTGTGTATCCGCTCTTTGGTGTGGTAATGATCGCCGTTGAGAGCAGAAGAAGGAGCAGAGGACTAGCAGACGCAGTTACATCCACTCGGGTATAGGAAGGCTACGTGTCTCTGGGGACATGACCAACTGTCCGCCAAAGATCGCGAAGAAATTTAAGGGAAAGAGATACCTGACCTGGGTACCAGCAGAATAAAGCGTTGGGCTTGGAGAAAGATTGGAGGCGAAGATCTTAGCTTGAGAGAAGGATGTGGCACATACCATTGAACCTTGAGATGCGGCCTTCATGTTCTTTATTGCTGCGCAGACCCTCTGCCTTCAGCGTGGCAATGCTGGCTTGATTACCGCGGAACATCTTCTGGAGAAGATATAGTCGACTTGCTCTTGCCGATGGCCCGGGTTTCTAGGTGGAAACTAGAAGGGCAGAAAGCGCGACCTAACCAACACGGTCGAGCCAACGCAATCCGATAGAATGGGAAGTGTCCAAGCCCACTGGAAAAGGAAGGAAAGGAAGGCGGATTGCCCACAGTTTCGAGTAGCTTTAACTTGTCGGGGTGGAATACTGTAAGGAGATGTGGTAAGCCGTGTTCGGGCGCCGCGAGGGTTTCTCGGAAAGTCGAGAAGTTGTTGGAAAACAGCCAACTAGCTGGCGACGAGGGGCCAACACCACGAGGAGAACGCGAGTAATTTTTCACGCGTTTGCGCGTGTGCAGCTCTTTCCTGAAATTATAAATAATATTAGCACACATGACCACCGGCAGTTTCCCATCTGCGAAGACACCAACACACCTTCTCTCAAACCAGAAACCAGGCAGTGTTAAAAAAGCCTGAGCGCTTGAGCCAAGGATCTAGCATGAAAAATCAACTTGGAACAAATGCTCACACACTGACGGTAAACTCGGGTGTTGTGGAAACTTCCTAAAAGCCGATTCCCGTTCCTAGTGGTTCCGTCTGAAGTTCAATCACCGAGGCCGGGCTCCGTTTCATGGTTGCCATCCAATCTCTGGCTGAACAGTCGTGGAGTATTAGGTAGTCCGGGCAATTACCACCTGTTGTTGGGCTGGAGGCAAGGCGATGCATCCACAGCAAGCTCCAGAGTTCCAGGACTTTACGACAACAAAGAGGCAACCCCTTGGGCCGAGGATGGCCTCAGTCGCGTCTTTGGGGGTCCGCATGGGCAGAAATGTTGACTCTTAGGAGAATGCGTCCGGGGGGCTCAGTTATTGTGTGGTTGTTTTGTTCGGCGAGGTGTCATGAACCCCTTAACCACACGGGGTCAGGAGAGTAATTTGTTTCCGTACAACAGCAAAGCTGGAAGGCTCCAATATTCCGGGTCAACAGATAGTACTTGATAGACATGCTCTTAACATCCAAAGCGGGGGGGTTGGTACCCGAGGTATACATCAAGATAGAGGGGAAGATGGTCTCAAGAGTTTTGCTGGCGGGACATATCCCTAGCCCCAAGGTTCTACCTCTCTGTAAGCCTCTGTTTTGGGAACGATCGGGAAAGGGACAACCCAAACTATGTGCATGGTAAGGAAAGCAAGCAGTGAAGCAAGCGTATGCTCACTCCGAGTCTTCCTTGCACGAGCCAAGGTGGGCGTCTTGGAGAGAAGTATTGTATCGGGATGTTGGATGGGCAGCTCATTGCCTCAGCATGAAGTATCCGTAGGACAAAGTCAATCTGTCGTCTAGGGGCATCCGCTTCTATAATGTGACCAGTGGAGGTTGTAAGCTGGTGACGAAGATTGGAAATGCATGTTTCTGCAGCACATGGTCGTCTGGTCGTCCCCAGACCACCGTCGGCGAAGACAGCGCACTTGTTCCAACTCACTCGAAGTCTGGGCCGAGTTGTGGTACACTATGCAGTAGACGTTTTCGGCCATCTGTGTGGCATGCTGGAAGGCTGGATCATGGCACCGGTTGGGGTGGTTGTGTTGTCCAAGACTGCTACCGCCGTCTTCTGTGCGTCCGACCCGACAGCCAGCATCCGGCTCTCGCGATTGCTGAGCTAGGCTGCACCTGCTTTCCCAGGCCTTTAAGCAAGGCGGTTGCCGGGAACGAACACCGACTGATCGGCTGACCGCCTGGGGGCATGTAGAAAATAGGCGATGGGCCCCGGCCGCCTGCCACGACGCCGTCGTCCGCGTCATGCTTCACCACGCAGATTGCAGACCGTGCACTCCAGGCGGCTGCTGTGATGTCCCGGTGTTTGAGAGTTGAGACTGCCCCGGCGATTACCAGTCCTCCCACACACGCCTGACTAATCGGCCTCTCGGCATCCCATCGCCATCGGGCCATGTTGAGCCATTGTTGGCAGTTTCCGTTGAATTGCCTGGCAGCTTTGGTACTCCTGGAGTGATTCTCACACCTCACTGACCGGTAGATGGCTTGCATGATGGAGCTATGATCTTCAGGAGCCGGTGGTGATGCTCCATCGGACCCACAATTCAGCTCTGGCCCTCGGAGCCCCGCTTCTGCAGTAGGCCCCCCGCCCCCCCAAACCAGGCGCTCAAGTTTGCGACCGCCTACTATGTAAGAAGAATCACAGCTCCAACCCCAGAAGACCCAAGTTTCGCCGCTCACATCTCGTCTGTTGCCGGCCTGTCAATCCGTTAACCCTCCTAATAGAAGTACTCGGAGGAAAGAAACAAGCTCAGAAGAGATATGGACTACTCTCACCCTGCATATTTCCCGGGCGCTCCGCCCTACCAGTTTGCGGGAGCTCACATTCCTCCCCTGACACCCGCGCACTCCAACTCGGTAGCCTCCGAGGAGTTCAACACCACCTCGTCTCCCGTAGGTTGCGTCCCAGCCTCCGCAGCCCTTTAAAGCGCTGCAGATAGCAAGGACCTGCCTCCAGCTTTTGTACTCCGCCGGCCTGTGGAATCCGTCATTTTCGTGCCTTGCTAGGTACTAGCCTGCCAGACTGGCAGCAGCGCGCATCCACGGTTGGGGACAAATGGCTTACACAATCATTACTCAGGAAGTCTACGACCAGTTCCCCAACGGACTCCCGCATGATCAATACCAAAACTTCGACAACTATGTCCAGTTCAATGCCGCCCAGACCTTCCAGGCCTCACCGACGCCCCCAGGCCTGCACCCTGCGCATGCCGCAATGCATTCCGGGGCTGGTGTCATCCATCAATCCGGCACCCGGCCCGCTGCCGACCTCCGGTCCAACTCCAAAGGAGACGCAGACGACCTGAACCGTAGGCAGGCCCAGCAGGCCGGCTCCAACTCGGAGGACGATGACATGACCCCGGCCCAGGCAAAGCGCAAGGCTCAGAATCGCGCAGCGTATGTGCCAGTCAAGATCCTACCCCCTGTTACACCAAGCCCATGGTGCTCCCACTGATTCTATATCCCCGGACTACTCACCCGCTCCGCCCGCTGCTGCGTTACTCTGCCGTGTGTTCCGCCACTTCAACGTCTTGTCCGTTAACACCACGTGTAGCCAACGAGCGTTTCGGGAGCGCAAGGAACGCCATGTCAAAGATCTCGAGAGCCGCCTGCACGAGTTGGAGCAGGCGCAGCAAGCGGCCTCGTCGGAGAATGAGCGGCTGAAGCGCGACCTTCACAAAGTCAGCACCGAGAATGAGATCCTCCGCGCGACATCCATGGCTGGTGTCCACACGGGGTTACCAGGGCCCCATGCGGCGCCGACAACGACAGGGCCCATGTCGTACAGCCCCAAGGACTTCTACACCAACGTTCTCCAGAACCACGCCGACAAGAGCCCCAGCCACAGGATAGTCACGAGCGACAACGGGGACCGGCTCCTCGCCGCGGGCGCAACATGGGAGTACATCATCAACCATGAGCTCTTCAAGCGTGGCCTCGTCGACGTCGGCCGGGTCAGCGATCGGCTGAGGCCCCTGGCCAAGTGTGACGGCCAGGGACCAGTGTTTGAAGAAAGAGCCATTGCGGAAGCCATCCAGGAGAGTGTTGCCAGCGGCAGTGACGAACTGATATAGCTGACTGCCCGTCGAGCATGAGAGCATGCACGCAGCCGACGGTGCTATAAGCGTTACGATACCCACGAAGAACTACTTGTTTCTGGTTTCCCCGAGTGTTGAAAATGGTACCTAGCGGTAAGCGATGCTTTTTGGGTTGGCCTACGGCGTTAAACCAGACGAGGTTTCTGAGGTTGGGAGTGGTATGATTACAAGGGACGGCTCGGGCAACCGAGGCTCATGCATGGTGAGAGCAATCCAACGATGGGAGCCTTGGGTGTTAGAGTGCTGTACAAGGCCAGGTGGGGTTGGGGGTGAAGCATGGCCTCGCATCTTTCTATGGATGCATCTCTTACACAGGGCCCAAGCCTGGACTTGTGGTGTGTGACCGTTGTTGTCATGAGATGAAAAACGAACATCCGCTCATCCGTGTACAGCTCCGCAACGACACCTGGGATTTTGCATTTGCCTTCCGTCTCATTAGATGCGATATATGTCAATGAAACCATGTCTGGGAAAAAAACGACAAGGGAACACGCAGAAAAATGGAGCCCAGTCCAGATACGCCTTGCTAAGCGCTCCCTGCCCAGCTGTCTATATCATCCATACCTCCCATTTCCGTACCAAGGTTCTGCCATGTGCGCCATTCCAAAATCACATCCGGTATTTGGTCGTAGCGTCCGTCGGACCGCCGAACCCATTCAATCATCTCGGATATGCATCATCAACACCCAGCGGGGCTTTGTCGTCCTCTTACTCCTCACCAAGCCCCTGTATCCTCGTCTCGTGTGCATGCAACGGTTGCGCTCGGCGTGTCGGTGTCGTGATATATAAGTGAGATCGTCGTGGTCGCCCGCCGAAGACTTGTAGCCCTTCCTCATGGTTGGTGCATGGGATCTCGGCGGTTCTCCAGCCCCCGCAAAAGACCACCACCCGACACCTCACTGCTTCTTCTTGTCCGCCCCATTGGCCTGCACCGACGCGTCGCCGTCGCGGCCCTCGACCCACGGATGCTTGATCGTCAGGCACCAGATATCCAGATAGTCGCAGATGGTCACAATCACATCCACCACAAAGCTGCCGTACACGCCGACGGCCATGCCCAGCATGCAGAACATGAAGGCGACCTGGTACACGCCGTCGCCCAGCGCCGACGGCCACCCGAGCCACGGGACGGGGCTGTGCTGCTGCAGCACTGGCCCCAGCGAGTCGATGACGCCCAGCGAGAGCGGCACGACGATGACGTTCCAGTAGGGGAAGTCGAGCTTGACCAGGTGGGCCGTGATGATCTGGCCGACCGAGTAGGCGTTGACGATGCCGGCGAACAGGGCGAAGGGGATCAGGTGGCCGCGCAGGATGGCGGGCTGCAGGCTGAGGTAGGCGACGATGAGCGCCCAGGCGATGAAGAAGGGGGCGAGGCCGAAGAGCGCGTAGCGCGAGCGGTCGCCGCGCGCGCGCCGCGCCCGGATGACGTTGCGCGCCGACTCGACCGTGTTGTAGACGAGCACGATCGTGCCCTGCACCATGTACCACTTGGTGAAGGGGAGGTTGTAGAGGAAGTCCGGGATGGTGAACGGGGAGCCGGCGGGGCCGAGGGTCTGCGGGATGCCGAAGGTCGGGAAGAGCGCCTGCTGCCAGAAGGAGGCGCCGCCGAGGTAGCCGGTGAGGAAGTACACGGTGGCGATGGTGAGGATGCCCTCGACGGGCCCGTTGACGATGCCGAGGGTGAGGGTCTTGGTGTGGTACTCGTCCCACGTCTGGACGTAGAAGGTCAGGAGGCTGGCGAAGAGCGAGGCGACCGTGTACCAGCTCTGGCCCATGTTGGTGGCGCCGGCGAAGAGGAGGACTTCGAGGGAGGTGTTGAGGGCGTCGACGCCGTGGTCAAACAGCTCGCCGAGCGGGCCGGACTGGTGGGTGCGCCGCCTGCGAGGGAGCCACAATGTCAGCGCGCCCGTGGTCTCCGGCCGCCAGAACCGTCGCCGGGCAGGGAAACCTACGCCTGCGTCCCGTCCACCGCGTCAAAGGTCTGGTACAGGAACAGCCCCGCGGCCCAGCTGTAGTACACCCATGTGGGGCAGTCCTGGTCCAGCGTCGGATTGTACCAGAGCAGCGTCAGGAAGTTGGCGACGACAAACATGAAGCCTGTCAGGGTGATGAGGTTTGGCGCCATGCTCATCGGGAAGCACTTGATGACGACATGGGTGTAGAAGGGCTTGAGCACATATTTCGACAGCAACGAGTGGTCGACAGACGAATACTTGTACTGCTTCAAATTGGGCAGGCGTTCCTGCCGGACGTAGACCATCTTGGCGACGATGTGCTTGTGCGACCGAAGCTATGGGTTTGCCGTCTATCTGGAAGTCGTGGCCTTTCGCGCGGTGGTGGACGGGGTGCAAGCCCGGTGTCCGAAAGCAAGATTGGTCCTATGGGGTTGAAAACGAGATTCGTCCGATGGTGCAGAGAAGAAAAGAAGCACGGGACGACGAAGGCCAGAGAAGGATCGCAAAGTGGGTTTAACAAAGCAGCCCTCTCCAGCATTGCCGGGCTGGGACCCGCTGCGCACCTTTCCGGCATCCCGCCGCGCCGCGCTGCACCGCGTTGATCTAAAAACTTGACGCGGTTCGGCCAAGGAAACCGGGAACTGCGTCATGGCCCCGTTTAGCCGCCCTCCATACGGCGGTCAGCTGAACAAGGGAGTGTTCATCTGATGAGCCGGTCAATGGGGTTGAAGGTGCGGAACGGGCTGCACGAACCATTTGACGGTGCCCCCCGCTCACAATTCTGATGTCCTTTGGGTTGACTTGACCGAGTCAAGCTCAAATTCCCGCCCATTCCTCGGGGTTTGCCGGCGAGAGAAACACTGGGGGCTTGGCGCTGTGTGGACCCCTGCACCCCAGCGACCCCCTGCAGTGAAACACATCAAGCGGTGCATAGACAGGGGGCATGGTCGAAACGAACCATCATATTCGCCTGATCAAGTCTCCAAGCAACACCGTCTATCGGCATAGCGGCACAAAGCATAATCCCGACTGGAACCCCCCAACCCCGCGCAGCTTGAGATGCATGGTCCTCTCAATTTGGTCAACAAGGGAAAACGAATAACGCCATGCGTCCATCCAATGGTCATTAAGCAACAGATCCCACCACCAGAGCCGCGACGCCCTCCTCCTCGCTCCTCACCGTGATCTTGGTCGTGACGCCCGTCTTGGACGAGAAGGCCATCCGGACGTTGGCCACGACCCTCCCGCCACTGACCGTCTTGCCCAGCAGCTTCAGCGTGTGCGTTGTCTGGTTGACAGGCACGTCGGTTCCTTCCAGGGGCTGGAGCGATAGCGCCTTGGCTAATTGTTCGGTTGCCTCTGTTTGGACGGTCAGCGCGGTTCTCGCCTTGGATATCAACAATGCCAAACGTACCTGGTATGCTCTTCATGCCGCTGAGTTGCAACGTCTCCTCCGCCTCGTCGCCCTGGGCGCCCACTTGCTCCCATACGTGAGCAAAGTTGCTAGCGAAGATCGGGATGACATAGTCGCTGCCCGACAGATCAAAGTCGGACACCTCATACTCGTCGTCATAGCCGACGTCCTCGGGCTCGTTGGTTGTGGGGTCAATCTCCTTGCTGGTGAACTTGAGAATGTTGGAGAAGGTGCTGACGGGCAACGAGCCCTCGCCATTGACTTTGCGGAATGCCACGTAGATCTTGCCGGGGACGTCCGTGCCGAGCTTTTCGGCGGGGATAACGAACGCATCCTCGAGCTCCTCATCGTCCGACGGGGTGGCGAGTACCGAAACATTTTCTAATACCGTTGCGGGGAGAGTGTTCTTGACCTCGTACTGCAACACGATATGCTCTTTGAAAATATGCTTGACTACCGCGACCACGTACTCGGTCTCGGCCTCTGTCAGCTCCACCAGGGGTGACGACTTGAGAACGTGGCCGAATGGCTTGATCTCCGGGATCTGCATCAGCTCCTGGGCATACTGCTGAGCCGCTGCTGAGGCCGAGGCGGCGGCTTCGGCAGCAGACGGGGCCGCTTTGCTCGGGCCAAGCTTTGGCGGCTTGAGGGACGGGGTGGATGCAGTAAGCTTCTTCGTCCTGTCCTCGGCATCCGCCTGCTCGCGCGTGACAACCGGGATCTTGGAAATATCGAATGCCGTGTCGAAGGCCGATCTGTCGTCTGAAGTGACATACATGACTAGCTGTTGCTCAAAGGCAGAGAGGGCGAACATGTCGTCTGCCACAATTTGTTGTTAGAGCGCCATGAAAAGAAAATCCGGTTAGAGGAAACCTACCATTCTTGACAAACCTCGTTGCCAACTCGTCCTCCTCGTGCATGAGCCTGAGGTTCAGAGCTGCGCGGTCACGGACTTCATCATCAACATCGTCCAGGCAACGCGTGAGCAGAACATCCACGCTCCGCTTGACCTCGGGATCCTTCTGACCGACGCCAAACTTGGCCAGGGCCGTCACAGCAGCAGCACGAACGATGGCATTCTCCAAGACAACCCGGTTATAAATATAACGGATATACTTGGTGGGCTGGGATGTCTTGGGGCCCTCGACGCCAAGGAGATGGAGGATCCGGACGGCAAGTTTGGTAAACTCGCAGTCCTCGATAAACTCGCAGAGATGGGCAAGCGCCTCCTCCTTCGAGTCGGGAACGAACTTGATGAGATCGAACATGCTCTCCACCACAGCACGCTTGAACTCGTAGCCGCCTTCGTCACGCAGGATGCCGCTGAGGAACTGGAGCATGCCAGCCTGCTTGCTGGGAAACTTGAGGCAGAGCGTCCGAATGGCCTCGACGATCGTGATCTTGAACTCGTCCGTGATCTCGGACATGAACCCGGAGATCTGCTTCATCAGCCGGTCTACGCTGGCCTCATTGCCAGTCTTGAGCAGGGTCGTGATGGCGAATGTGGCGATCGAGCGGTTGCTGTTCGAAATGAGAAGCTCAATGTCCGGGTTGCACACGTTGACGACGTGGGGCTTGAACGAGGCAAAGTTGTGCAGGATGCGAAGGGCGGTGAACTTTGTGACCGCACGCGGGGAGCTGAGGAAGAGCTGGAGGACGTGAACGGCCTGCGAAACCTCGGCGTCCGAGACGTCCCGCATATCGCAGATGGACTTGGCCGCCTCGAAGTTGACCATCTCGCTCTTGTGCCGGAGCCAGCCATCCAGCAGCTGCATCATGGGCTTTCTGAGCTGGTGGTCCTCCTCGGCCAGCTGCGCGGCAAGGCGGACCAGCATGACGATGGCGGCTGGGTTCTTCATCGCGCCGGCCACGCCAAATTGCTGGACCATCTTGACCAGCGCCATCCTGTCGTGCATCCGCATCTGGTACAGCAGGCCGATCGCGTGGTACTGCGCCATGGTCGAGTTGTTGACGGGGAGATTGCCCGACGAGGACGAGAAGCCCAGAGAGAAGCCGCCAGAGGACTTTGTGCTCGCTGCCGCCTCCTGGGTTTCGCTTTGCCACCGCCTGACGACATCTCGGGCGATCGGGAGGAGATGGTACGACGACACCAGGGCGGACGACGACACGGAGGGATTCTTGTCGACAATCGCCGTCTTCATGACACGCTCGATAGACTGAACTGTGGTAGCCTGGGAGGGTCAACGTCAGCTCCAGCTCGAAAGCAAGATACTCCAAGGCCGCAGGCGCCTCCTACATCAATAATCCGGCAGAGCGCCCGGATGGCGTTGGGGCGGTAGATGGAATCGGTGCTGCCGCCCGTGTCCTTCATAATCGTGCTTGTGACCATGATGATGTCCTCGGCGGAGCTGGCCAGCTCCTTGATGACCAGGTGGACCATTTGGCGCAGGCTGGCATCTTTGTTCTGGAAGAGTTTCGAGATGCCGAAGAAGAGGGTGGTCGCTTCGGTCGTCGGGAACTTCTCGCCCGTGTAGAGAAGCAGAGCGATCTTGGTGAGAAGAATACGGCATCTTCGCGGTTGGATGGGGGAGGTGTTGAAGAGTCGAGCTGTGAGGTACCAACATGGTCCGCAATTAGCTGCTGCTGTCGCCGCATGGAAACACACAAGAGTTTCGCGACCCGCTCACCTTCCTGGAAAACCTGCGTCCGGTCGATTTTGACCAGACCGGTGTCTGCGTCCTCGTCTTTCTTCCCGTAACTCATGGTGGGCAAGACAGCACGGGTTGCGCTGGGAAAGTTGGAGAAAGTCGGGCGCCGGCGACGTGAGCCTGCGGTGGGAATCCAACTCGCGACGTTGCCAATTCAATGCTTCCCCACAACAGGGGTGCTTTGCTAATTACCAGTGCACGGGCCCTTGAGAACAGTGGATCAAGCGGATACAGTCACAGGCTGATCCCCCTTTTCATGACCAGTACGGAAGCACTTGGGAAGTCGGGTTGTGCCAGACGCCCCATTCACAAAAGCACGCCTTTTGCTGGTCTGGTTAGAATCCGCTGGTAATACGGATATAATTAAATACAACACCAAACAATTCAGATCCCACACAGCTTTTTCGAGCCCCCCTCGAGGAGTCACCCCGCGGTAAAACGCAGCCTGAACGTTTTGAGCACAGTCCATGCCCAGATATTACATGACATTGGACCACAATACCCGGTCCACTGAGCCGATGAAGATGGCATCAACAGTTGGTTGGGGCACAACAAAAAGAAAATAGCAAACAAGTCATTCCCCAGTCTTACCCCCAGCTCCCTCTGCAACCATGGCTGCAGCCAGAGCTTCAAGGAGCCGAAAGATCTTCAAACAGCTGTCGGCTCCGGCACTTGCTGCTGGGGTTCTGCCTGGGGTTCCGCCGCGGGCTCGGCTGGCGCCAGCGGTGCAGGCAACGGCGCCGGTAGAGCTCCTAGCATATTTTCGTTGTCCAGTTCGGTGTTGATGGGCTGGCCGTTCTCATCGACATCCCCTTCCCTCCGGTCTGGATTCTTCCCGCAGGCCCTGACCGCCTCCTTCTCCTTCTTTCCGAGCACCACATAGTCGAAACCCCGAGGAAGGATGGCATCCGCTCTGTAAAGTAACAGCATGTTAGCAAACGCTGCGGCGGACGTGAGGCCAAACTGGTGGAAGGGGGATAGGAATCCGGGGACGTACTTCAGGAAGTCTTGCTTTAACAGCCGCGCCTTGTCGCGGAGTGCCTGTTGATCACGAGGACGCTCAAAGGGGATGGTGCCGGCTTTGATCTCGGCCTCAATAGTGCTCCACTTGCATGAAAAGGTATCGACGGCCTTGACAAGCATCCTGACGTCGTTGCGCACCCAAGCGGAGCGCACCTGCGGCTCCCTAGCCTTGCGGGTCGCGGCCGATATCTCCCTTGTCCTCTGGCTCAGGGCGTCAAAGTCGGGTTCGTCCTGCGATCCAGGCAGGGGCGGATACTGCGAATGCATGGCCTCAGGGGCGGCTGATGAGGTGGTGGCAGCTGCTGCAGAAAGGGGAGCCGCCGAGGGAGCCGCGACATCGTTTTTCTTGCGCCTTGCCCGTGGCTTTTTGGCGGCCGCGGGTGCGGATCCTGCAGCGCTGTCGTCTTGGGAGCGCCTTTTCCTGCCGGTACTCTGGACGGCCGGCTCACCATATACTATGCCGTCCGGTTGGTACACATTTTGGATGGCTGACTCGGCATATATCAGACCGGGAGGAGGAGTCGGGCTGCCGAAACCCGGAGGATAAGGAATCCTTGGTGCCGGGGCATATGAATTAGGCGGGAGTTGATGGCCACCGCCATAACCTGGCGGCGCCTGCTGCTCCAGTTGTTTCATTTTCCGCAATTCTTCGATGTTATACGAAAGCGAAGGTCCCCTAGGAAAGAGACGTTAGCTAACCATGGGCAGACTATAGGAAACATTGACATACCCCGACTCGGCTCGGTCGAAGGTATAAACGCTTGCGTCGGCCTCAAGCTGAGACCGAATCTGTGAATCGACTCTGGAAGTAGCATCAGAAGGTGCAAGGAGCAATGGCTGATCCCGCCTGACCGAGGATTCTGGCCGGAGCGACACTCTGATGGCCGCGAAGCTCTTCTCGACAAAGGCTCGCAGGTTCTCGACAAAATCTCCGAAATCGAATTCCCTACGGACCGGCCCTAGGTCGAACCCCTCGGTCGGATTGTAATGTAGATTAGAGCAAATGGCTCTGAACGTGATGCCTGACCGATTTTTGGCCAAAGTAGCAAGCCCAGAACCTGCTGTTGCGATAGGCTTGAGGGGAATGGCATCGTTCTCGTTCCTCACGAAAGCGTCGACAACTTCGATCGGGACATCGCCGTCGCACCAGATCTTGGCAACCTGCTCAACCGGGTGGAACGGCGTGGGACTTTCCCGTTGAAGCGTATCGAGTGTCAAGATGGATAGCTGGGTTCGGATCATCAGGGCCTGGTCAATGATCTGTTGATTTCTCCCGAAGTCATTGCCATCCGGGCCTTCGCTGATAGAGAGTTTGGGGAACATCGAATCCAATCCCTGTAGTAACGGCAGGAGTATTTCGTCATTGATGGGCGTGATCTCGTCAAGAAGCGACGTCAGATTGGCGGCCGAGACGATCTTGAGAATGGTGCTCTCGGAGGGAGGGGCTCTGGCAGATCTCAGGGCGCTGATGACAAACATTGGGTCCACGAACGGGTTGCTCTCATCAGAGACGTAGTTGTTGCGGTAATCGTCGAAGGGTTTCCTAAGGCTGTCTCGCTCCACATCCCACATTTCGAGATCCTCCTGGTCGGTGAGAAGGTGAGAGAAAAGGTCGTCGGAAGCATCAAAAAGGCGAGGTAACATGGTGTTCATCATCCTTGCCCTAACGGCCTTCTGGCCAGGCGTCTCCTCGGCCTGAGACGAGAGGACTGAGTTGCCACGCATCGCCATGCCGAGCACGCGACCTGGCGACCTCTGAGACGCGGCATCTACAGTAACAGGTTATTACTGGCAAAAGATAGGCCGTGTTACGCTGCTGAGTGATTGCACTTACTGTATGGCTCCGGCTGGGAAGAGTAAGCGTCGGTGGCGCCAGTGCTGTTGAGACTGACCATACTGGGTGCCCGCGCATCGCGACGCGTGCCCCGACGGGCGAAATGAGAGATCGTTTGCCCGCGCGGGTTCTTTGCACTGGGAACGGGCGGCGGATGCATGCCGGCATCTTCAGGACCCGTGATGGCCGGGTCGATGATTTGCTGCGAGCCAGGGGGATGCATGGAAGTTTCGAGCCGAGGCTGTAGCTGATCCTGCTGCTGCTCCTCTTGCGACGGCGAGAATTCCGGGTGTGACTGTTCCTGATCTTCGTGTTGTGTTTCCGCGTTCTGTTGTTGTTGCTGGTTGCGCGTCGACCGGCGGCTCGGGCCCGCGGGAGGCTCCACCGCGGAGCGCGACGCAGGACGTCCTCGCCCACGCCCCAACATGGACACGAAGTTCGATGTGATATCTAGAGCTGCGGGCGGCAGTGTTCTTGATGGGAGACTCGATGATACACGAGTCGATGATGAAAAAGGGTTGGGGTTAGGGTTACCTGCATCGAGAGAATTGAAGTTGTTTTGAATTTTTATCCTCCAGCAAAAGGTCGCGACCCACCGAAAAGGTGGTGGTGTGTCACGTGGTCAGTTTGCTGCTTGCCGGACCCACCGTTGCCAATGGCACCCCATGCTGGAATTTTGGATCTGTTTTGCCTCGAGCTGTGGACGGATACCCGTTGGATGTAATATATTGTTGCTAGCTTCGCATCTGTAGAAACAACGACAGAAACCGACCATAACAGACCCATGCGGTTTCTATATTTTGTAGCACCGCTTTGTATCCAGTCTTCACGCAGTCTGCAGCTTACACTTGCTTCGTTGTGCATTTGCCCGCACTTTCCCCGCCGTTGTCGGTCTCGACCCGTGGCAAAATCAAGGGGCATGTGGCGGTGCACTTGACCACCCTTTCTCGTGCATCACGCCAAGACATCCCCCAGAGGCTCCGCTCCCCTGCAAGGACCGAGATTCATTCTGGCAACAACTGCAATCCCCCCTTGGTTCCTTTCTCTGGTCACATACACTACAAGTTTTCTATTCCTGACGTTCCTTACCCATCCATTTTGCCAGCATCCACTGCATCATCTCTCCATTTATCTCCAGCCCCTTCCTGCAGCCCCCTTCGGACCTGGCAGCTGGCGACATCAACCATCGCCATCCGCGGTCCTAAACGCGACCTTCGATTGAATACAGAGTCTCGAACAGTCGACCACAATGAGGTTGCGAAATCGGAAGTCTCCACTTCTCCTCCTCCTCGTTCCGTCTCTTGCGGTCGCCGCCGCCCTTGCCGACACGCAGCTACAGAAAGATTCGGTGGCTCTCGCTGACGGAGCATCGCCTGGAAAGAGATACGGCACCAAAGATGCGCCAGTGGATGGAGCCGACGGGAAACCACACGCTGGCCCATTTGTCGAGCTTAACACCCCGCCGCGTTCAGAGTCCAACGAGTTACCTATCTTGAAAGACCGCCCTGCGGACCCAACGATAGTGGACGGAAAGAAGATACCCGAGAGCAACGATGGCGTTATGGACGACAAGAACCGACCTGGTCCTAAAAAGGGAACCACGGGGACCGAAGGCGGCGTGAGCGAGAAGGAAAAAGAGCGGAAGCTAAAGGAGGAGCAGACTGGCGAAAAAACCGAAAACAAGCCCCAGACGCCCAAAGAAGCGCCTTCTCTTCCCCACTCGGAGCAGGAGAGAGTCGCAGCTGGAGGCGAAGGCAAGCACAGTGACAAGACGTCAGACGATGCCGGGGGACTAGAGGTTTGTAGACGCCCAATGCTTTGAAGCATTTCACGCTTTAGCTAACCCGTTTTACAGAAACCGGCCGGTCTTCCAGACAAGACCCACGACAAGTCCCCGCCCCTCCCTGAATCCGTAGCGAACATCGACCATCTGGATTTCCCGAAGAGCGGGAAGCCTGGGAAGAGTTCGGGAGTCGAGGGCGCTGGCAATGAGGGCCTCATCCAGCCCCTCCACTCGTTCATGCTGTCTCTCACCATGATCATCTTCTCCGAAATCGGCGACAAGACGTTTCTGGTTGCCGCGCTCATGGCGATGAAGCACGACCGGCTGGTAGTGTTTACGGCTGCCTTCAGCGCTCTGATCACCATGACTGTCCTCTCGGCTGTCTTGGGGCACGCGGTGCCTACGCTGATCCCGAAGCGTGTGACAAGCTTTCTTGCGGCAGGCCTGTTTCTAGTCTTTGGAGCTCGCCTACTACGCGAGGGCCTCGCCATGAGCCCCGACGAGGGTGTATCTGCCGAAATGCAGGAGGTGGAGATGGAGATGGCGGAAAAGGAGAGCCTCGCCAGGAAACAGGGCCAAAGGAGATCCAGCATCACGCCGTATTCGCTGGAGATGGGTCTCGGGAACCGCACATCACGATCCAAGTCTCGCTTCCCGACACCGCCTCGAAGCCCCTCAAGCTCGCCTGAGGGACGAAGCCCGTCGCCGCGACCGGGGGGGCTTACAGGACTCCTGCTGGGGCTCAACAACCTTCTCTCGTTACTTCTAAGCCCCGCTTGGGTTCAAACATTCGTCATGACATTTCTGGGAGAATGGGGCGACCGCAGCCAGATTGCGACGATTGCGATGGCTGCGGGCCAGGATTATTGGTGGGTGACTCTGGGGGCTATTCTGGGCCACGCCTGTTGCACCAGTGTCGCTGTTATCGGCGGTCGGGCTCTTGCTGGGAAAGTGAGCCTCAGAGTTAGTAAGTCATTTCTCTGTAAAACTGGTCCTCGGGATATATCAAGATTGCTAACAGGCGCAGTTACTGTCGGCGGGGCTGTTGCGTTCCTCTTCTTCGGCTGCATCTATCTATTCGAGGCGTTCTTCTCATAGACGGCCGAAATGGCCAATGCCGGGGCTTGCCCGTGCCAGCTGCTGTTCAACCCACATTCTGGTGGATATATTTTCCTTGTCGTATCTTTTGATCTGCGTTCACACGCAGCGAGACGAGCTTTTACTTCGACTGAGCACCTTGGTGGCACTGGTCGGGCTTCCGGGAAAGGGTTAAGGGTCGCGTACTTGGATACGCGAGTGTTTTAGCATGGACAACACGGTTGTGGTCATGTCAGGTTGGTAATTCGGTAGGAGGGTCCGTTAGATGTCTCTGTATGGGCAGGAGTTTGGACAGGAGGGAGGGGCAACGGAGACGGCTGTAATGTCTTGTAAAGAAAATACATATGTGGTTGGGTTGTTATCCCGGTGCTCTTGTTAGACAAATGAGTAGAAGAAGCCTGTGGGGGAAGGTTGCCAATGCAATGCCTGGATCTTGACACATTAAATCGGCTGATGCTGCTTGCCAAGTTTGGTCACGGCAGTGTCATGCCAGAGAAAGCCAATGACGACATTGACCCAAAGCATGGACAACCTACTCTATTTCGCAGACGCACTCGTTTATACTGTACACACGGCATTTCTCGACACTTGCATTTCGTCAATCCCGCCTAGACTTATCGACGCCATAGCTTTTGCAAAGTATTTAAACCCGCATAATACACCGATCACAGCCCACCCGGAGTCCACGCTGCGAAGGTCCACGATGGCGAGTCGACTGACCGAAAGGGCTCAAGAAGTCGCGTAAGTCGTAGCATGATTCCTGTGTATCTCAGCCGTACACGCCCTTCAGTTTCCGCTGACAGATCGGGCTTCAGAAAGGAGGACTTCGACCATGCCAAAGTGCTCATCAACGACGCCGCCAGGAGCGGGTCCTACTTGTATCCCATCAAGGTAGGGTTTAACCACGCATCTGAAAAGCAATGCTGGCTGACTTTGCAGGGAATCTTCTACTTCATCTCCCACCCCGACCTGTGGAAGCCTCTCCGCTCGAAGCTCCTCCCGTATCTGGGTCTCTACTCCGGGGTGCTGGGGTCCCTCTTCTTTCTGACCTACCTCCCCCAGCTTGCTGTCATGGCCTTTGTCAGCGGGCCATTCGCCGTCGTTACCACTGCCCTTCTCATTCTGAACGAGAGTGCGACCATCACCACCATCATATCCAGGAACTATCTGCTGCAAGACGCCATCCTGGACACGTTCGACGGCACTTTGGTTGCCAAGAATTCCACCCAAGTGGTTGCTGAAGGCAGAGAGCTGAAGGCTCGGGGAGACTCGATCCAGCGGCTCGGAAAAGCGCTGAAGAGGCCCTTTTCCCGCTTCAGCGTCAAGGAGCTGGTCCGCTATGTCATGTACCTCCCGCTCAACTTCATCCCTGGTATGACGGCCGGACTGCACAACGTTCACCACTGGACAACACTGACATCAGTGGCACAGTCGTCGGCACCGTGGCGTTTATATTGTTCCGAGGTGAGAATGCGCGTTCCGGATGGATGGACGGCAGAAGCGTGTTACTGACATCCGACAGGACGTTCGCGCGGAGACGCCGTCCATGATCGGGTGAGTTTGCCAAGTTTCCCTATCTTGGAGCAAAGGCTTACCTGCAGGACTAGTACTTCCAGTTGAAAGGATGGGCTCCGCCCAGAAGGTCAAAATGGCTCAAGGACCATAAGGGTTCTTATACCAGGTGGGTGAAACCCCGGCTTCAGCGGCTCATTCGGAGGTGCTTGGGTGTCAATGCAGAGCGGTAGATGGCTGGGCTTCGGCGACGCAGCCCGCTCCGTAATACCAGCTTGTCCCGCGTATCTCGTCGAGCTCTGTCCAGCACCCAGCGGATTGTACTAACCTTGATCACATCACCAGCTTCGGCACGGTCGCCACTCTCCTCGAAATGGTCCCAGTCGCTTCAATCCTATTCTCCTTCACCAACACAGGTACGCTTCCACCCGCCAAGAATGCGCGAGAGCAAAGCTGCTAACGACAGAGATAGTTGGAGCTGCTCTCTGGGCGGCCGATATCGAGGCAAAGGAGAGCGAAATGGCCGGGGGCACAGCTCCGGGCCTGCGAGAAGCGGCCAAGAAAGCCGAGTGAGACGGTTACTAATGCAGAGAGCCGAGATTGCCTGAACGATGATGCAGAATCGCACAGAGGGCCCTGGGGTGTGTCTAAGTCAGCAGGATCTCAACTTGATACAGGGAAACGGCATGCGACAGCGGCATCGGTGGTAGCAGCAGATACACGAGGAGGTACGGCATTTTGACAGCAGAGTATGCTGTGTATCCGTTCTTCCACAGGTGCCAAGTAGGGCAGGGCAGATTGTTCAACGCTATAAGGGGCTGGCAGAACGGCACCAATACCGAATGCGATTTCTTTCGCGACTTTCATCACGAGCATGATTCAGAGCCAAGACAACCCGAGTTGCTGTTAGCACATGCCTCCCTCAACCACATGCCATGTCTCAATTTGGAGCAAACAAACTCGTCAGCGTGTTTGTCTCTGGCGAAACGGCCGCTTGTGGTAAGGCCTGTACGGGGCACAGAGCCGTCACGTATCTCCGGCTGGTATCGAAGCAGGCCGAGATGGCCACTAACCAGCCAAATAATGACAATATCACCATTCATTTCTAACGGTAATAAAGGCTTTACGTCAAGGCGTCACAAAAATGCCGTGTTATGTCTAGCTCAGGAGCTGACAGTAGGGCCACCGGATACCGGCATCTTGTCAACCCCGGGCATACAGATGGGGCCAGCTCGATCAGGCCCTGAGAGCCCGGGAAGGCCTTTGGTCCGAGGCCAAAAGCTTGGTTGTCTGTATCACAGAGGGACGCCGGCTCTTCAAGGTTACCTACCGTGTCGCGAGCGAGTTGTCGTCCCGGCTGCTGATCCGGAGAATGGAATGAAGCATGCCAGTCTTGTAAGTCTCGAATGATTCGCCCATCCATTGTTTGTGTTTCTTCAGCAGCAAAGCTTTCCAAAGCACCCCTGCTGGATTCACCCAACAAGTCCGCCACACCATGGGAATTGCAGCCGGCCGCTGTCAGCTTGTATTGTTGTTCCAGTCATTACTCGGTTTCCTCAGGTTTGGCAGGTTTAAGGGGGGACGCCGACTGAGCTTGTGTCCGCGGCCACAAAGGTATTTTTGTCAAGAAGCAACATGCTTGCACGGAAAGAGATGCTAACACTTTGACAGGCTGTTCTTCATTTCGATGGTCGTAGTTGGAGAGGGACGGGATTGGGTATTTTGTTCTGGGATACACCAAGGGTCTAACCACGCTATCCTCGAACAAAGCTCTTCTAGGATGGCCCTCGACTGACATAGCACGAGGCAATTCTGTGGCATGCGAAAAAGGGATTGCCCTTTCTATATCACCCATACTGCTCACCCGCCGGTGGACGTCCAGCGTCTGCTCTCCTCCCAACTCCCGCAGACTGGAGGGCTCGTCCAGGCTCCGAATCGCGTGCATTGTCGAGGTGATGCCACTCACTTATTACCGCTCTTTGGCTATCCTTTTCTCCGATTATGCTTGGGTAAATCGGATAGTAGGCCCCTTTTTTCCGCTAAAGCCTGAGAGACCGCACTCGACCCGCACTTACCCCTGAGGTGCGGTGCTTGTCTCGAAGCTTGGATTGCACCGAGGAAGTCTACCAGCATGAGGGTCTCCAGGATCCCTGGCTGCCTTGTGTCGGCTACTGCCCTCTTCGGCTGTGTGCCTGGCACGCTGGCATACCAGCATGGTCTCTGGGCTAGTGTCCGGCAAGCTGTTGGGAAAGTCCTGTCTTTAGCAAGCAATGGTGAGAAATACTCTACTTGTCGAATCTAAAGGCATTATCAGTAGGATGTTACTAATCTTCGGCAGCCCCTGAGTTTTCGACCTATTCGTTTCCCTTAAGCCGGCCGACCACACCGAGTTCTTTCGAGCTCCCTGAAATCTCGTCTTCGTCCACGAGCTCTTCTTTATTGGGGCCAAACAAATCCGCGGCCGATACCAACCCCGCAAGCAGTCAGTCAAGTCCGTCCACGGCCGCTCCATTCCCGCCCTTCCCGATCAGCAATTCGTCGGGGGTTGTGGGACCAACTGCCTGCCCGACTGGTACTGGCAGCGGTGCTCCCATATCTACAGGAGCATCCATGACGAATCTTCCATCTTTCCCCTTGAGCAATTGCAGTTCCGCCGCATTGGGGCCTACCGGCAGCGCAGGGCCAAGTGGACGGCCTGTCCCATCCGAGCCGGGGATGTTGACGAGCTTCTCACCGGTCTCGTGCACATCTCCATTCCCGTTTACCAACTCCAGCAGCTGGGGCTTTCCAACAGGCGGTCTTGTCACATCGGGGACTGGGATTCCGGTCAGCACCGTGCCATATCCCTTGCCTAATGCTACTCTGTGTGCGCCAACTGGCAGTGCTGGAACAGGAGGTTCACCCCCGTTTCCGCTCCACAACCGTACGTTGCCCTGGGGACCAACCGCGGTATCCAGCGGTTGGATATCCGGAGGCACGACCAGCAGCAACAGGCCGATCACCGCCACAGTGCCCTTGGACACAACATGCTCCGAGGAGTCATCAAAGGCCTCGCCAACGCGACTCCCGGAGACGACGCCGTGCAACGAAACCAACTCCGCGGACCCAGCGCCAGCGCCAGCAACTTCCAGCTCCCGCGCCTCCCCATCAGCGACCTGCCACGAAACGACGTTCAGGACAGTGACAGCCTCCCCCAAACCGCCATCCAGTGCCGCATCTCACACATCAGCAGCAGCAGCAGCCGCCTCGTCAAGCCCCACAACGCAGCCGCCGCCGGTAAACCCCCTCAACGCCGGGGCGGCACGGCCGCTAGACCGCCACCACAACATCGCCGACATTGCGCCACCGCTCTTTCCGAATCACCTGCCATGAACTGAGTGGGGTGCAGAGTGTGGGCCTGGGGTGTGTGAGTGGCAGGTGCTGGTGGTAGGTAGGGAGTATGTTTGGGGTTTGGGGGTTTGGATGTTGGTCGGTCAGGGCAGCGGTACCTTTCAGCGTTGTGTCTTTTTGTTATTATTCTGGGCGGCAAGCCGGTAAGGAAATAACTTGGGGAGTAGCTTGTTCAGTGAGTCTTTTGGGCTGTTTCGTTTGCCGTTGGTTTCTGTTCGTGATACCACCATACAACACCAGAGATGCTCTGCTCGAACTGTCACGGAGCTGCGTACTGGCCTTGCGATCAGGAGCTTATCAAGATGAAAGCGGATATGATCTCGGGTTGGGTTTTAATATGCTCGACGAGGTGCGAAAACGTCTTCATTGCCTAACTCGAGCCAAATCATGACACTCCTCAGAGCGAGGTCGCTGCTTCCAGGGAATCGAAGTGCTATGTACACTATAATACATTGCCCTACCTATGAGCACGCTTAGTCTCACACCTAGACACTGTAATGCGTCACTTTCGGCTCCCTCGAATCCAGCCCTCTCATCCTCTCGTCCGCATACGAGAGCGCCCAGTCCTGAAACCGACCAAGCTCGAATTCCCGCACCCACCCTTGTCTCTGAAGAGCCCGAATGGCATCCGCCGCCCACGTCACGCAGCTCTGCTGCGGATCCCTGTCTCTAACCGGCAGGGGGACTCTTCTAAAAAAGTCCAGAAGCTCAGAGTACGGTAGCGTGCTGGGCGTCTGTCCAATGACGATACACCCAAGGAGCTTTGAGCTTTGCGTAGGGTCGACGTTGTTCTTGCCTCGGAGCCACCAGTCCATGGTGGGATTCGTCAAGCGGATCGTGACGGGGTCGATCGCGGACGCGTCGGTGGCTTCAAAGACGTAGCAGTCCCGTCCTTGGCTGACCTCGGGCATGAGCACGATGCTCCAGTGGTATGCCTCATAGCCAAAAACGTCCCGCAGGTGTCCTTTAGAAAAGCGGTCTCTGTGGTACAACGCCACGCTGACTAGCTGTGCCATGGCTGGTTGCTGACAGTGTGTCCCAGGCCGCATATCAGTGATCTGGTGGCATCTTGCGGGCTGAATGCTTACCAGCTCAGAAGCGCGTAGCGTATAAAGAGATTCAAAAATGACCTTGGGGCCAAACAAGGAGCGGGCGAACAGATAGGGACAACAAGGGCCACCAAAGTCACCCATCCCGGTGATCTCAGAAGCCTTTTAAATTAAATGCAAAGGTATGCCAAGATTCTGCCATTTGCCGGGTGTTTCAGACTATCACGGTCAGCGGCAAAGGGCTCCAATGAGAACAACACAGGGACTCATGCACTGGCATAGCACATCGGTGCTCGTTCGGGCGTGGTTTAATTTGTAGAGTGGCATTTCGTACTGTAACCTGTGGTCTCGCCGTACTGTAACCCCCACAGGCATCTCCTTCATTAACCCGCCCTCCCACACTATTCCAAAGAACATGGTCGATGAATGACTTGGGGAGTCGGCTGTAGCTGGATGACGACTTGGTGCATCCGATGTGACGGGGAAGACGACAGTCAAGCGAGTTCCAAGCCAAGGACGATCGACAACGACTTCCAACGACATGTTGAAGTGGCCATTTGGGTAAGCGACGATAGCCGAAAGCGTCGCGCAGTGATCAAGATGACCGAGGTCAAGCAACGACATTCCAGTCATGTCCACCTACGGTCATCTAGATCTCGAGGCAGAACCAGCGACCACAGGTCTGTCAGCTGGCGGCCTGCTCTGGCATCGAGCCATGCTGCCGAAGGGCTCGAGCCCTGGCTGTCGATGCGAACTCCGTCACGGTACGAGCTAGACCGCGTGCCCGGCTCCGGCAGCATCCTCCAGAGGATCTGTTCTGCTGCGAGCTCCGTCTCGTAGCAGGGGAGGGCGAGACGAAGGTACTCCTCCCAGTCTTGGCCCGAGAAGTAGTTGTAGTGTGCCTTGGTGAACTCCCAGTATTCCGGATACCATCCCGAAAACCCCCAGTCGATGATGGCAGCGACGCGCCCGCCCCGCACAATGATGTTCCTTGGGCCCAGGTCCGCGTGGGTAAAGTACGTCTGATAACGCCCCGTGTGTACTTTGTGGACTTCCGGGCTGAGGGAAGTCGCGACGTCTTCCATGCGCAGGTGCCCTCGCGCTAAGGAATGGAACTCGTCATGGTTCATCGGCCCGTAGAACCGCGCGCCGATACGGCAGTCATAGGCGGGATTCTGAAGGGCGGAGCACACGATATCCTGCGTCGGGGGTTGGAGCTCACGGAGACAAGACAGGTGCTGTTTGATGTCGGCAAAGATATTATGTCTCTGGTCTGTCGACAGGTGTCTCCAGACACGATCGAGGGTGTCGCCCTGAATATAGGCCATCTCAATGTAGATATAGCCGTTGTCTTTGTGAATCGCGTAGATCTTGGGCACGGGAATCGTCGTATGCGACGCGACGTATCGCATGGCTTCGATCTCGGGGGGGTCGCATGGTCCCTTGATGACGCGATGCCAGCTCACTCTTGACGTAGAGGGCCCAAGGGGACGGAAGAGCAGGCTGCCGAACCAAAGTCGCAGTCGTAGTGGGAATAGAGTTCCGATGGATTGACCCATGGATGCGGAATCGTTAGATGATCGCGAGTGGGAGGATGTGACCAGAAGGGTCCCACGGTCGATTGATTGATTCTGATGTTCTGTTGAACTACATAGATTACAGGCGCCAGTCGGGGGCAATGCCCAAGACAGACCCCCGAAATGCCCAGGCCAGCCACACCCAATCTTAGGTGGGCACGGCCTAAGCCACCCGCAGTTGCATACCGAGCCACCTTGCGCAATCCCAGATGGTATTTCCAACATTCCAACACTACTCGTCGGGGCTACAGAGTAAACAAATCGCCTTCCGGCCAACCGACTCCGCCGGAGCCCCGACGAGTATGTATGTAGGAGGTGTGGACTGTGGAGGACCGGAGGTACAAGCAGGAAGTACTGTTACCGCCTCTCCACACTTTAAGCTTTGGAGAACGCTAATCTTAAGTGCTCGCTCGGGCAGCAGGCTTCCGATTCGGGCAGAGCAGCCTACTGATGGCAACCTGCACATATTCATGTACCATCAACTCCATCGAAGTCTAGGTATGATGGTGTTCAGGCCTCTAAAGGCTGTAGGGTTTCAGAACCCTAACCCGGATACAACGCCGGACCCTAACCCTGTCTCTACACAATCCGCTCGGCGAAAGGGACGGCTGCCATACCTCGACTTCATTCCACATTAGACCGACAGTATCCTCCCAACGTTTCATCAGAAAAAGAGACCGCGAGCGGCGTTTCTTTGGAACCGTTTTCAACTGGGGTTCCGCGAGCAATGGAGCGGCGGCGGCGGGGCAGCAGGCAGGCAGGGGTGTGTAAGTGCGACCCCTGCCCGAGCACGTCATCCGAGCTAAAATCCAATCGTCAACCAGGGACAATGTCAGAGGTGTCAGGTTTTTTGTGGCGGTCCCCCGCCGAGCGTCGAGTCAATCCTTTTTTTGCTGGGCGAGTCGTTTTAGGCCTGGTATCGTTACGCTGTATTGTATGCCATGGAGGGTGCCTCCCTCTGCTTGGAAGAGATTCTGGCTGGTGGTGCGAGGTGTTGACGGTGGGAATCGGAAGGGATCAGCGTGTTGTGGAGGGGTCATCGACATCCCACTTCTCGTGGCTGTAGTCTGTACAGATCACAAACCACCTTGGCGAGGGATTCTATAGGTTGAGGGTTCCGTTTATGTAAGGTACCTTCGTTGCGTGCTGCTGACAAGGGAGCGCTTTCCCTGCCTTTGGACAGGATGAAAGCCTTTACTGGGCCTGCCCGGGCATGTGCCAGTGGCTGTGGTCCGTCAACTTACCCATCGCCAACTCGTAACGGAACAAGCCTGGAGCCCGCGGAGACGGCAACGCGGCAAATCCGGGACCTATATATCTGGCTTGGACAAGAACCCTTTTTCTTCTAGACACTCGATTCTCGGACTTTTCCCTCTCCTCCCCATCCTCCCCCCCAGCTGCCGATACCCGGAACTACGACCGCTACTCAACTTAGCACGGCACAGTACCGCACCTGCAATACACACTCCCAAAATGGCGAACACTCCCCACGGCGGCGTCCTCAAGGACCTGATCGCGCGCGACTTGCCTCGCCATGCCGAGCTCTCAGCCGAAGCAGAGACCCTGCCGGCCCTCCTGCTCAGCGAGCGCCAGCTTTGTGACCTGGAGCTGATCCTCAATGGCGGCTTTTCGCCGCTTGAAAGTTCGTTACACACCCCACGCTGTTGCGCATGTCTTCTGGTGGTGCATGGTGGGGCTTGCATGAACCCCGCCATCGCGCTCCTCAAACGGCTCTCTGTTTGTGCAAGACGAAGCAAAGAGCTGACCAATTGGTTGGATTGCAGGCTTCATGAGCGAGAAGGACTACAATGGGTATGTTGCCGGTCTCCCAACGAGCAATTGGTCTCGGCGGTAGTGGATGGTGCTGAAACATGTCTCTGCTAGGGTCGTCAAGGAAAACCGCCTCGCCAATGGCGCCCTCTTCAGCATGCCCATCACCCTCGACGTGTCACAGGAGACCATCGACGAGCTTGCGCTCAAGTCCGGAGCGAGGATAACCCTGCGCGATTTCCGCGACGACCGGAACTTGGCCATCCTCACCATCGAGGACATCTACCGGCCCGACAAGTAAGACACCCCCCGTTCCACGCGTTCCGCGCCGAGCCGCCAAGTGTCGCGCCATCGTGTGGCACAAGGCGCAACAAGTTGGGGGTCACTAACCCGTGCACAATAGGGCACTGGAAGCCAAGGAGGTCTTTGGCGGCGACGAGGAACACCCTGCCGTGTCGTACCTTTTCAATACCGCCAAGGAGTTCTACGTGGGCGGCAAGCTCGATGCCGTCAACAGGCTGCAGCACTATGACTTCGTCGAGCTGAGATGTAAGTCTACTGGTTCTGGCCAACCAATGGGCCCAAGGAAAATACTGACCGCAGCCAAGATACCCCCGCGGAGCTTCGCACCCACTTCGACAAGCTCGGCTGGTCCAAGGTGGTCGCGTTCCAGACCCGGAACCCGATGCACCGCGCCCACAGGGAGTTGACGGTCCGCGCCGCTCGGTCCCACCATGCCAACGTGCTCATCCACCCGGTCGTCGGCCTGACCAAGCCCGGTGATATCGACCACTTCACGCGCGTCCGGGTCTACAAGGCCCTCCTGCCGAGATACCCCAACGGCATGGCTGTGCTCGGCCTGCTCCCCCTGGCGATGCGCATGGGCGGGCCCCGCGAGGCCATCTGGCACGCCATTATCCGGAAAAACCACGGCGCCACACACTTCATTGTCGGCCGTGACCACGCCGGCCCCGGCAAGAACAGCAAGGGAGTCGACTTTTATGGCCCCTACGATGCGCAGCATGCGGTCGAGAAGTATCGCGACGAGCTGGGCATCGAGGTGGTCCCCTTCCAGATGATGACGTACCTGCCCGACAGCGACGAGTACGCACCGATCGACGAGATTCCCAAGGGCGTCCGGACGCTGAACATCTCCGGCACCGAACTGCGCTCGCGGTTGAGGAGTGGGCGCGAGATCCCCGAATGGTTCTCGTACCCCGAGGTCGTCCAGGTGCTGAGAGAATCACACCCGGCGAGGTCACAGCAAGGCTTCACCGTCTTCCTGACCGGTTACCAGAACAGCGGCAAGGACCAGGTGGCGAGAGCACTCCAGGTCACGCTGAACCAGCAGGGTGGCCGTTCCGTATCGATGCTGCTAGGCGAGACGGTCCGTCACGAGCTTTCCTCTGAGCTTGGCTTCAGCCGCGAGGACCGCGACAAGAACATCGGCCGCATCGCTTTCGTCGCCTCAGAGCTGACCAGGTCCGGCGCTGCCGTCATTGCCGCGCCGATCGGCCCCTTCGAGAAGGCCAGGACGCACGCGCGCGAGCTGGTGGAGAAGTACGGCGACTTTTACCTCGTCCACGTGGCGACGCCGCTCGAGTACTGCGAGAAGACGGACAAGAGGGGGATCTACCAGAAGGCCCGGGCCGGAGAGATCAAGGGCTTCACCGGTGTCGACGATCCGTATGAGCCTCCTTCCAAGCCGGACCTCGTCGTCGATTGCGAGAAGCAGTCGGTGCGGTCTATCGTGCACCAGATCGTCCTGCTGCTCGAGAGCCAGGGTCTGTTGGACAGGTTTTAGAGCGGTGGTTTTAGCTGTTCAAGTCGGGTACTGTGATGAATTCGGATGCCTGATCTACAGGTCGCCCAGGTCCTAGGGATTCGTAGCGTGCAAGCGTGCGGTGGAGGATATCTCAGGCCCTGGTGCAGTACTCCGTACCTATAGAGTCAGCGCGCGACATGATAAAAAACCGGAATAGATTATCGATGAACTGACGCCGCCCAGCTTGCACGAAGGATTCGGGGTCGCTGCTCAGCTGGCGATATCTATTTTCACCCACTCACCGGCGGCGGTTAGATGGCCCAAACCATTGGGCTGAAAGCGCCGGGATCCGTTTTCAGCGCGTACAGCAGCATGGAAGCAGCGCCGGGCGATCGGATCGGTAGCTACCCCTCCATTTCCATACGAAAACTATCGCCAAGATGCTCAAGGGAAGAGAACTCGAGATGTTACCCAACAATACCCGGTTGGGCTGTGATACTATGTTGAATTCGCTGTGCTTCACCGCGTGAAACACGATCGTTGGGACTCGGGATGAAAGGTGGAATCACCCAGGGGAGCTTGCACAGCGAGTGGTTCGAGCAGTCGAGCCGTTGCGACAAGTCAGACAGTGAGAATGTTGTGCAGAGAATGAAATACACACTGTGCTGTGCTCCCAACCACCACCTCCAGTGCCTTTCAGCCCACCATCTTGGCTAGCAAATGCTCAACTGCACAGTGTGCATACCGTTCGAAACGCCGCCGAATCACATTGGGCTGCAAATGGCCATCACCACCACCCAATGCCCTTCGAGGGTGCGGTCCTAAGGATTCGAGCGTTTTTAGACCTGGTCTAGCCATTCCAAGCTTCCAGGCTTCCACCACATCGATTATCTCGCGATTTCCGATCCCTCGAACCACCTCTTCCATATCGGGAACCCTATCGCCGTCTCTTCGTCAGCACCCGAAACGCCCTGGTTGGTCCCGAGCTGAGCCAAGTCCACCAACATCTTGCTCACCCGACTGCGCCATACCCACCGTGCGGGAGCTTTACGTCTTGGCCCCCCGGTCACCGCAGCTGTACCCTCCTTCCCGCCGCGAGGGTGGGCTGTCCTCCGTGACATGATTCACCATGCCGTCCTCTAAAGATCGCGACGTCGACACTGTCGACGAACTCAAGCGGCATCGATCCAAAACCGAGCGCAAAGACCGAGAACGAGACCGAGAGAAGGATAGAGATCGTGAGAAGGAACGAGCCAAGGATCGAGACCGGGAGAGGGATCGAGACCGGGACCGCGATCTTGACCGGGACAAGGACTCCCTATTGTCGTCCTCTCACCGCCACCGACACTCCTCCCACCGGTCGTCGAGGTCTTCCAGGCTAAGGCCCACCGACAGCGACACACACTCTCGAAGCCATCGACGGCCCAGACCGAAGGACATGGACAAGGACAACCCAGATGACGGATCGGTGGCTGCGAGGTCCATGACGGATCTGGTACCGGAGCTGTCGAGGGGCAGCGAGCGGGGGAGCTTCGTGTATCCGTCGTTCAGCAAGGCACACAGCAAGGAGTCACTCCATAGCAAGGAAAATGTTTCGACAGCTGCTACCCGGCGGACCGACCCTCTCACGCCCGATACGACGGACCTTGGCGGCAGCGAGATGAAGCGGTCGAAGTCGGCTGACTCGCCTCCTCTTAGACGGAGGGACTCGGCAGCACGGCAGGCATCCCGAAAGGACGACAGACCGCCGTCGCCCCCCGAGACCGATCTGTCAGGTCAGAAAGACAGGCCAGGGACTCCAGGGTCGGTGAAGGAAGCAGAATCTTTCGACCAGCCGCCGTCGTCGAGGAGCTCGTGGGTCTCCAGGTCCACGTCCAAGCACGAGTCCAAGTCGAGGCTCTCAAAAGTATCAAGCCAAGCCACTTTCGTCATGCGGCCGCCGCCCTCAGTTCGGACTGCTCGTGAAGATGCGCGAGCCGCGAACTCGGAGGTCACAGACGCGTCGACCGTCGAGCTAGCATCGCCAGCAACCACGACTCTTCCGAGGCGGAGCGTGTCCATGGCCAGGCCGTCGCCGCTTCGGGCCGCAGATTCTTCACTCGATTCCGTCGTAGACCCCTCCCCCAAGACTCCGACGCACAGCCCTCAGTTTCCGCCGCCGCACTATATCCCTGATGAGAAGGACCATTACACCACGTCCGATATACCGACTCCCTCCGCAACCCCAGCACTTGGTCCCGGCCCTCCCCCACCCCCACCGCCGCCGCCACCCCCTCCTGCGCTGGACCTCCAGGATGTGCCGCGGGTGGATTATCTCATGCAAAACGGCGGCCTGCCGCAGACTGTTCAGAGATCATTCCTTTCGGCGTTGCCGCGGCAGAACGGAACACGGCCGTCGAACCCGCCGCTGCAGGGCGCTGACACGCTCTTTGCGCCGTTCTTCAATCTGCTCAACCAGTACCAGACGGTGATCAAAGGTCACGGTTCCATCGCGGTGGCCACCGGTCACCGGACCGTGGCCCGTCGTCTCCTGGACCGGCTCGAGAATGTATTTTCTCGGGATCTTTCCCCGATTGGCTGTCCCTGCATCATGTGCGACCTCTCGGGCGAGCCGCGTCGGGGGTTGGGATGGGGAGAGGTGCTCGAACGGGTCAGCGGAAGAGGGGAGTTGCCGCCGTGGCCGCCGTTTGACTTCTCTGTCCTAAGCACCAAGGCAGTCGAAGACCTGGCCGATGTCCCACCGCGGCCGTCATCGCCCGTCAACATGGACCCGGACATTGCCGAAGAGTTTCGAGAACACTACCTCCGGCAAACGAAGCGGGTCCGAGCCGCCGTCGACCGATGGATGTCCAGCTGCGAAAAGACGGCTGCCCCGCCGCCGCAGGATGTGGACGACGAGACGCTCGCCTTCGCCATCCTCACCAACCTCGAGCAGGAGGACCGGCCCTTCTTCAACGCGCTCCTCGCGGGCTCGCGCGAGCTGCAGTCCGCCGTGCGCGCCCCCACCCCCGTCCGCAAACCCCGAAACGACTTCGTCGTCAAGGCCGGCCTGTCACTCCAGCGGCTCTATCGCCTGCACCAAGCCCCGCGCGACGCCGAAACAGCAGTCTACCTCGTCAAGTTCCCCGGCATGCACGACCTCCTCTACACCATCTCCGACATCAGCACCTCGGAGTGGGAGATCCTCACCTCGGGCCGCTTCGACGGCTTCCTCTGGTCCGGCGCCGAAGACGACGGCATCCCCTTTGGCGAAGGGCCGTCCCGCTTCGCCACCCCGGCAAGCGGCATCCTCCCGCCGTCGCGCCTCATGAGCCCCGCCGCCGCCGCCGGCCCCGGCGGCCGGCCCATGTCGCGCACCACAACCCCCTTCAGCCTCAACAACATGTCGCGCGCCACCACCCCCTTCGGCCCGTACTCGCGCGGCCCGACCCCGGCCTCCTTCATCAGCGGCGTCTCGGCCGCGTCGTCGTCATACCCGTCCCCCTCGCGCGGCGCCGCCGTCAGCCACGACGAGGAGGCCGAGGTCGCCGCGCTCGCGGAGCTGGAGCGCGAGATCTTCAACGGCATGGAGGCGCTCGAGGACGCCTTCGAGAAGCTGCACGAGCAGGCCATGGGCGTGCGCGACGCGCTCCGCCAGCGCGGCGCCGCGCTGCAGATGAGCCTGCAGCAGCGCCGCGGCGGCCTGGCTGCGGGTGCGCGCGGCATCGATGTGCTGCCGCTGAGCGGGAGCAGTGGCGGGTATGACCGCCCGAGCTGGGGGGACGATGACAGTGTGGATGGCGCGGACAGCGAGTGGGGCGGGGATGATGTGAGCGAGCTGGCGCCGGATGATTCGGCCAGTCAGGTTAGCAGTAATCGGCTGCGGAGGCCGAAGCGGCGGCGGGAGAGGGCCACGCCGGCGCCGATTGAGGAGGAGGATGAGCAGTAGTATGGAGGGGGGGTTCGGTTTTTTTTGTCATTGGGAGGAAGGGGGGGGTATGGGACATGATCATGATTGTGACACGCGTGGGCTGTGGGGGTTTAGTATAGCGGTGCAACTTCAGTTCTGTGTGTTCTTCTACCTGCTGGCGATGGGGTTCGTGCTTTTGGCCAAATCAATGTTGAGTGCCATTTCCAAAACATGGAGCAGATGAGTGGAAGGGTGCTTGGACCCCTGACTGCAAGGGAACAGCTACAGCGAGGATTTGATCTTCTTCCAGAGTGCATTTCCAAGCTTCAGACAATATCAAATGGCTCGGAAAACAACACAGCTCACCGGGCGCAGAAACAGATGCAGATGTTCCCAACGGATATGTCGTGAGACTCGATTGCCTAACGCTGGACTGGGCTCCGCAAACCGAGCACCGGAGCTTCGAGGGCTCGACGACGCTGCAGATTCACGCCAACACCCGCACCAACACCAACAAACAGAACTGAAATCGGGTGCTTCCAAGCCGTCATGACGTTTCCTGATCCCAGGTTCCGGTCTCGAGACGAGCGATAATTATTAGCCTGAGAACAATAGGTGAACACGGAGACACGGGAACAACGTGATCCCTCGGCCGGCCTTAACTCATCAACTCCGCATGCGTCATCCATGACCTGCAGGCCCCCCACCCCGTCTCAACTCCCGAACCCCTCCCCCGCACCCCCTAACCCTGCCGATGACCCCACACCGCGCGCGGGACTGCCGACCGACCCTGTCCCGCTGCACTAAGCTTACCGCATCACTTGTCAGTCATGATGAGAGGCTCATGCTGAGCCAGGGGCAGTCTGCCGCAGTATTTAAACCGGGGCAGGCTTGGTTGGCGATGATGAATCCTCTCTGAGTTTGAGGTAACCGAGCGTCTTCAACAAGTTTTGTTGCGGGAGATTGGCTGGGTTTTTTGGGTACCCTTACACGCTCTGATTCACACTTCGTTGACGTTCCACTCGAGTAACCACAAACCAACCCCCCCCGCGTCGTCTGGTTTAAGTAGCCGTACTTCCCACCACCAGACTTCAACCCGTCCACATCCCACCCCCCCGACGAGAAGCTGCCCCAACACGCCCAGCAGCCATGGCACCACCACCGCCACAAGCACCCACATCGGCCGGGTCGCCGCCGCTGCTCGACCTGACCATCGACAACATCACGCCCAACACGGTCCGGATCAACTCGCAGAGCGGCAACCCGCGCCTGACCTATCTCATGGGCCGGCTCGTGACACACCTGCACGACTTCGCGCGCGAGACCCGGCTGAGCAACGACGAGTGGATGGCCGCCATCAGCTTCCTGATCGGGTGCGGGCAGATCAGCAACGACGTGCGGAATGTGGGTTGCCGTCCGCACACCACTCGAGGCCGCATGGATATTATGATGCGGGTGTGCTGACTGGTTGACGGCCAGGAATTCATCCTGCTCTCCGACGTCCTGGGCCTGTCCCTCCTCGTCGACAGCATCAACGTAAGCAGCCACCACATCCGAGATGTTCCGACCCCCCCTTTTCCAACTGATACCACCCCACCACCAAGCACCCCAAGCCCCCCGGCAGCACGGAGGGCTCGGTCCTGGGGCCGTTCCACACGCACGACGCGCCGCTGCTCCCCAACGGCGCGAGCATGACGTCGGACCCGGCGGGCGAGCCGATGCTGGCGGTGTGCACGGTGCGGGACACGCGCGGCCGGCCCGTCGCGGGCGTGGCGGTCGACATCTGGGAGACGGACAGCTCGGGCCACTACGACGTGCAGCACGCGGGGCGCGGCGCGCCGAGCGAGCGGTGCGTCATGCGCAGCGACGAGCGCGGCCGCTTCTGGTTCCGCGGCCTGCGGCCCGTCAGCTATCCGATCCCGCACGACGGCCCGGTGGGGAAGCTGCTGCTGCTGCTGGGCCGCCATTGTTGGCGGCCGGCCCATGTGCATTTCATGTTTGCGAAGGACGGGTGGGATCGGTTGATCACGTTGGTGCTGCCCTCATCGAGAAAATGTCTTTTTTTTGGACCTGCAGCTGACGGGTGTTTGATGTTTAGTGCGCTGTATCTGCGGGGCGATCCGTATGAAACGTCTGATGCCGTGTTCGGTGTCAAGAAGAGCCTTGTGATTGACCTCGACAAGGTGGATCGAGAGACGGCCAGGGAGTACGGCGTCGAGGAGGGGATTTGGCTATTGAGGTACGATTTTGTGCTCACGACGCAGGACGAGGCCGAACGGTTGAAAGACCAGCTGGCCACGGAGGCGCTGGAGAAACTGGGTCTGAGGATGAAACTGGTAGACCACCTCCCGGTCCCTGACCTGGACTGAAGAATGTCAATCTGCAAGATGCTTATCCTGGCTTTCCATGTGGTGTCGCCGGCCCTCCTCGTCATGAGGTCGCGGCGCGGACCCGAGCAGTTTGATCACAGCCTCCAGGTAACCCGCCGTGCCCCCGTACCGATTCACAATGGTCTGAATGTCAAGGGGCGAGCTCTCACTGGACCGCTTACGCCCAACCACTGCAGCATTGCGGGTGCTGGGGATTCGCAGCATCTCTTCCTCGACCTCCCAGCCGCAATCTCGCGCAACGTCGCCAACCCAGACAACCAGCGACGAGTAGGCTGAGTCCGCCTTGGTCTTATCCTTCGGCGCTGGTGCCCGAAACCTTTCTCCAGTGAGGTTGTGACTGCAGCAGGGAATCGCTATGAACGGGCACTCGGACATGGCGGCGATGATCGGGGTCCAGGGGGTGAGCTCGTCGGCGTGGTTGGAGATGATGAAGGTGCCCTTGGGGAAGCGGCCGTCGTGGACCATCTTCTCATCGATACCATCGCGCGAGCTACCCGTCAGCCCTTCGGAGACTGGCAGCGGCAGTAGGACGAGCTGCCGCAGACTGTCCTCCTCACCGGTGGAGGTCTGCAGCTTGGTGTTGTATGCAGCCCATGACTTGCGCGAGCGGGCATCAAACCCCCATCCTCCGAAGCCCTCCTGGTTGAGGAGGTAAACCAGGAGGCCGTTGCCACATCCAATGTCAACAAAGCCGGGAAAAGGGTCCGGGCCGTACATGTCGGCCCAGAGCTCGATCAGGAATGCTGCAATGCAGAGATCCTCAAACACATGCTTGATGGGATCGGTTGACTCGGCCCAGCCCTTGATGAGTTCCCGCGCGTGCTTCTGTTTCAGCCGGGTGTACGTGTTCTGCACACGCGTCTGGGGCAGCAACTGGTCGTGGTGCACTCTCTTTTGATAGCCCTCCAGCTGGCCCTTGCCGTGCTTGTAGATGGCCTTGAGGAGATGGAAGGCAGTTCTTGTAAGCTTGTCCGAAGACCGGTCGCCATCGCTGAAGAACAGATACGAGATGGAGATGGCCCCACCGGACTCGGCGGCATCCCACTCATGCAGAAACGCTATCCCCTGAACTGTCGGGTGATAGAACGGCATCTCAGATACCGCCGAGACATGGGGAAGATAGACGACTAGGGTTTGGATGTCGTCTCCATGGTCGGATGCATGTTCATACACAAGACATGTCTGGTCTAGGGGCTTGTCCCTCCGGGTGTTCCTGGGAATTAGCCTGCGGATGAGGCATCGCCGGAGCTCAAAGCCAGCAAACGACGGGATGGGTATGCTGGGAGTGCCCTTGACGTCGTACGGCGCTGTGCATGCTGGGAGCTCCGCGGCGTCGTAGAGAATGTCGGCGCGGAAGAGCCACGAGGAGTTGATATTTGGGTTCTGGATCAAGTTGACCATGACCCCGTTGAAAGCGGCGGTCCCGAACGCGCACGGGTGGCGAAAGAGAGATCGCCATGTTGCTGTGTCGCCACCCGGGGTATTCTGGACGACGGCCGGCCTAGCATCGACCGCCGACGCCTCTGGCTCGAATCCCATCTCTATGTTTCATGCGCAGATTTCGGAAGTCGGGGGACCGTGGCGGGCGCAGGAGGCAAGGGCGAAGGCGATGCGCTGGGGGCGATGGAGGGGCAAATCGGATAGCGCCATTACGTAAGGTACCGTATCTACATTTCAATACGCAATCGGGTTCGTTCCTGACAACGTTTCTGGGGAGCTGGGTTCCAGAGCGATATGACTCGCTCGAAGGGTCTTCGAAGCGAAAACGGTCGATGGCGGCAAGGGGCGGTGATATGTTTGCAAAAGTACTTCAGAGGTCGACAAAGAGGCAGCCAACAGCGAAATGCAGCTGGCAACAGAATACAAGTGACATGGTCGGTACCGCCACCCGGAGGAGTCATCTGACTGGCCGGCCTGCCGGTGTCTTGTGGCCCGACTACGCTCCGCGCCCCCACTTAATAACGCTGCGCCTTCCCCTCATTTCTTGCCTTCCCACTGGCTTCCCTTCTTTCCAACGACTTTGCCATCCACATCAGCATCTCGACCGCATCACTTCGTCAGCCATCAACGCTTACAAAAAGGGCCCCAAGTCTCCCAACCTCAACTCGTTCAACACCATCTCCTACATTCCAACCCGCGATTAGCGAGACTCTCTCGGTCGTCGGTCGCTACACCCCCCCCTCTCAACACAAACCCTTCTCCCAAGGTACCCCCCAAAACTCCGAGTTTATGTCAGGCGAAATCGAGATCCAGAATCTCAAGAGCCGCGGTACGTCTATGCTCTTTGCCAAAACCATCCGACGTCCTGTTTTTCCATTGCGCAATCGCAAGAAGGCCACGATATGCCGTTGCGGACAGATGTGGGCAGTCTCCGTTGTGGGGCTGAACAACTCTGCGCCGCATCGTCCGAAACAAACCTTCTTCGATCCATGCTGCTCTAAATTGCAATCGCTGACTGTTGGCCTGTTTAGACCCCTTCGCCGAAGCCGACGAGGATTCGGGACAGACTACTCAAACCCAGGAGTATATCCATATTCGGATCCAACGTATGTTCGCCCCTGCGATCTGACCCCCCTCGTCACGTGGTCGTCGGCTTTGCGAGCGACGACGGTAGCGACCTTACCATCACACAAGGCTGGAACTGACTGGAAACGTTGCAGAGCGTAATGGACGCAAGACCTTGACCACGGTGCAAGGCATTCCCAGCAAGTTCGACCACAAGAAGATCCTGAAGGTTATCAAGAAGGAATTCGCTTGCAATGGCACCATCATTAGCGACACCGAGTCCAAGGGTATGGGCGAGGTGATCCAGCTCCAGGGCGATCACCGTCTCAAGATCAAGGACTTCCTCGTTGACAATGACTCTGGTCTTGGCCTCGATGAGAAGACCATCAAGGTATGTTCTGTTCATCCACTCACCAAAGACCATGTGCTAATCCGCCTGCACAGATCCACGGCTTCTAAGACAGACGTGTCTGCCATGCCGCAGCTCAGCGGCCCGGGCCCCTAAGAGGGGCTTCCGGGGCGGGGATTCACCAACAGTGGTGGAACTTATACACATCTGAGCCATGATGAGGCCCGGGATGGGACTCGGCGGCACGCGGACATGATACCCAGAAGCTGGCGATGGTCTTGCTCTTTCCCCGACAGAGTGTGCGTTGGGAGGGATATATTTTTGGTGCTTCGGACCATTTGCTTACAGTTGATCCTCCAGCGTGAGTTGATAGGACGGCCACAGCCTGCATGCATTCGTTACGAATCGGCAGGTCTGATGGTCTTGGGCAATGGAATCTCTTGGCAATCCCGCACCGTGCTCTTGATTGTGAATCTCGTCCATGCCCTGCCGTGATTGCGATGTTGAATTGGGAGCCCCCCCCGCTAGAAACGCCAGCGCGCTGATGCGACCTCGAAAGAAATTCAAACTAATTGAACACCAATAACGCCCAAGCCCCTGGCTCAAAGACCCCTCGTAACGTCGCCATACTCCATGATCCGGATCGCCAACCTGCCAGCCTCGTAAATGACCCTCCGCACGAAGATGACCAGCGGGATGTCGGGGTAGTCGAAGCGGTTCGAGTGCAGCTGGGCCAGCAGCGCCACCATGCTGACGAAGCTGGCGATGGAAAACACGCTGATGGACATGGACGTCTCCTTGCGGATGTTGATCTTGCGCTGGGTGATGTGGTACAGTACTGTTAGGGTCTGTTGCGGGCGGGGTGCTTGTCAGTCTGTTGCCTGTTTCTTTTTGGGGGGATCGGGGGCAGGAGGCAGGGGGTGCCGCACGGTAGAGATTATGATCCATGCTGGCAGGATCAGACGGGTGTCGTCGAAGCCGCCGGTGAGGTGCAGGACCCACGAGGTCAGGTAGCCGTTGATCGCGTTGACCGTCAGCAGCCGCACGATGGTCGCTTGCGGCGTGTAGTTGAGCAGCCAGCGCGACATGAGGCAGTCGGTGAAGAAGAAGGAGAGGTAGCCTGATGCGCAGCACTGCGGCGGAGAGGTTAGCATGCTGGACGAGGTGGATGTGTGTGTGTGAGGACGGGGGGTGGGGGTTGGGGCCCCGGTGCTGGTGTCTTTACCCATGTGGTGGCGAGCAGTGTCTCGGTCAGCCGCAGTCGGGCTTCGAAGGCTGGGTCGTACCCCGACGTGGCCGATGGGCTGCCGCCGCGCACCAGTCTCGCCAGCGCGCCGCCGTCGAGGACCCGGTCGAGGAACATGAGGTGCAGCGTCGCCAGCAGCCGGAGCGCCGTCGGCAGGCCGAACAGCACGCCCGGCGTGATCGAGACCAGGCGGCAGAGGAAGAGGAGGGGGTACCATGTTTTGGAGACGCCCAGCGCGACGGCGACGCGGGGCTGGAGGAGGGTCGACCGTACCGGGCCCGCGTGGTCGGGGGCTGCTACGGTGCCGGTGCTGGTGCCGGTGCCGGTGCCGGAGTTGGGGCCATGGTCGGGGCTGGACGTGGTCGCGGCTGGGGCCGTGGCTGCTGCAGCGGGGCCCCGGGACCGGGAGGGGAAGCGCTCCAGCTCCGCAGTGTCGTGACTGTGAATGCCGTGTCGGTTATCCGCCCGCGGCTGCTGCGCGGTTGGCTGGGCGCGGTTGTACATCAAATTGCCGTTCCTTCCCCATGGAGCATCTGAAATCGGGGTTGCTCCAGAGGGAAAAGGAAGAAGATGGCGAAGGGCGCTGGGGCGGCGGCAGCTCTCTGCGCTGGATTGAAATAAGCGGTGCGATGACACTGTCCAAGCCTTGCGCTCAATCTCGCAGGGGTGGTTGCTGCAGCAGCCACTTCCATCTTGGGCGCGGGCCTGTGATTAGCATATACCCGTAATGCCATTGGACAGCCGGAACACGGCCCCATAATGCCCTTTTGCCAGGCCGGCTGCCGGCCGATTGGGAATTTTCGTAGCTCACTTTCGTCTGGCGACAGCACGTACCTCCGTACCACCACCCACCACGCCCACAAAAACCGGACGGCGCATCCCTCGACGCCGGCCCCCGACGCCGGCCGTAGAACGACGTATATCGAACAAGCGAGGGGCTGGCGAAGCCGAAGCCGATCTGCGCGCAGTATCCTTGGAACCACAAAAGCTCCGACCAGCAACAGGAACCATGTCGTCTTCACGGTTGGGTCTCGGGGCGCGGGAGCTGCTCTCGGTCAGGACAACCGGCCTGACGAGGACAACGCGGCGGCCCGCCAACTGGCAAGGCCTAGTGCAGCGAAACAGCCTGCCGAAGGCATCCCCGTTTAGCACGTCCCAGTGCATGGCGCGGTCACCAATCAGCCGGAGTGCGCTCGACCAAGCCCACGGGCGGCTAGCGGCCTCGCCGGCGCCGAAGTTGGAAATGAGCCGGCGGATGCAACAAAACATCGGCGAAATCACCGCCGAGGCCGTCTCGCTCATCCTGCCAGGTGCGTGTACTGGGCCCGCGGCGCCCGGAGGGCCGCGAGGGCCGCGAGGGCCACGAGTAGGAACTGGTCGTGACTAACTCGGCCTGCTGCGCAACAGGGACGTTCGTGCTCCCCCGCCCATCGCAGTTCCCCAAGCCGGCCGTCGAGAAGGTCAAGCTCTTGTACAACTGGTCCCTCATCAAGTTCCAGGAGATACTCACAAACACGACACTGAAGATCATGTCGAAGCCCAGCATCTTCAAGCGCGCCCTCTTCAAGCCCAAGCGATCGGCCCTCATCCCCACCGCCAAGGGGCTACACCGCGCCATGGCCGAGGCCCTCGCCGCCGGCGACAAGAACACCATCGGCCGGATCTGCTCCAGGAAGCTCGGGTCCTCGTTGCTCGGGAGCATCGATGCCCGTCCCCGAGGCCGCCGCTACGGCTGGGAGCTCGTCAAATACACCAACAAGCTGCTCTACCCCTCCATCAAGTCCCACCGGATCTCGCCGCTCGGGCGCGAGAAGAACGCGCCGATCGTCCGGCAGGCCGTCGTGGCCATCTCCAGCAAGCAGCGCCGGGTCGAGTACGATGCCAAGGGCCAGGTCGTGCCGGGGAGCGAGAAGGAGATTGACGTGGTGGAGAATGTCGCGATCGCCTGTGTGGTGGACGCGAGGACCTGGGTGCAGGGCGAGTGGCGCCTCGTCGGCACGATCCACCACACGACGCTCCACGCCTGGGAGGAAGAGAAGGAACTGCTGAAGGTGATGATGCAGTCGTCCTAAGGCGTGGAAGCTGAGAGGTATGAGCACGAGTATGGTTGCAGGGGGGGGGGGGGGCGGGGGACTGTACGATTGACACAGTGATGTACGAGACATGTTCAGATACTGGAGCCGACCCTCCATGCCTTGTACAATACAAACAATACCACACATAATGTGCTGTGCAACGCCAGCTCGATTCTCCTCTCATGATCAGCGTGGGTACAAGCCCATTGTCCTGCCGGCTTCCCCCCATTCCCCCCCCCCCCCAAAACCGCCACACAGCTCACAGACAATGGCCGGGGCATTCGATGCGATGCATCTGCCAGGAAACCAAGCACGCAGCCAGCAATCGTTTACCACCAACCCAACGCAACCGCTAGACAACCACGCCACGCCACCCTCAAACCTCCAGCAACGCAGTCCAACCAACCATCTCCGGGTCCCATTCCGGATAGCTTAGCGCCTGCACCGCCACCCTCGCCCTCCGCACATCCAAGCGCAACCACACGAGCTTATCCGCATACTCCAGCGCCATCTCCGACGCCGCCGCATATATACAGCGCAGCTCCCTCTCGGGGGTACCGTCCCCACGCGCGCGGTGCTCCATAACAACCGTGTCGCGCGCCCCGGCCGCCGTCGGCGGCGTCACCGCCGCGCGCCGCCGCGACGCGGCCCAGTCGACGGCGCGGCGCAGGCTCCGGACGGCGGCCAGTTTCTTCGCCAGCGCGCGGGCGCGCCGCCGCGTGCTGCGCCTGGCGGCCCGCGCCCGCGCGTCGGAGGAGGAGGCGGAGGCGGAGGCGGAGGAGGAGGAGGAGAGGTCGGCTTTCAGCGCGCGCAGCGCCCGCCGGGTCTGGGCCTGGGCTTCGCGGGGTTTGTCCAGGTCGAACCCCCATGCGCAGGCCTGCATCGCGGCGATGAAGCGGAGTTGCCAGGCTGCGTACTCCCAGCGGGCCTCGGCGCTCTGGAGCTCCTTGATGCGGTACTGGAGTGTGTGGACGGCTGCCAGGGCTTTGGCGCGGTCCATGGTGGGTTTTGGGGGGGGTTGAGCGAGGGTGGGTTAGGGTTTGCTGTTGGGGTATCTTCCTTCTCCTGGACAGTCTGTTGAGTGCTACTAGTGCGGTTCATTTCATTTCGGGGGTCTTTGGTGGGTGTAAGAGCGGGGGCCAAGAGGACGCCTGGCGGGTTAAGTAAGTATTCGACACCTCGAAACCGACTCGTGTCAACCTCTGGGGTTTGGTAACACAAGGGGAAGTGTCATGTTCCCTGGATGGATAGTATGGACCGTGGCATCTCCGGATGGAGCTTGTGGAAAGACTGGGCTCGGCAGCACATCGTGTATGTCTCGCGGGAACAACGATATGATGCGGCAACCCCTGAATGCGTCAAAACATATGTGGGAGGTGGATGGGGTATTGTGGTATGATATTAAACTTGTATCTCTTGAGTGGTGTTGGCTAGTGAAAGCTGTGACGCTGCTCGAGTTTGTTGACGTGTACCGTATTGGGTCCCTCAGAGACAAGGGCATGGTGACGACGAACAGAGAAAAGAACCCGACCTAGGACCGCTGACCAACCACAAAGGCAGACGAGCCACCAACCAGTATGGCAGTCTTGGCCAAGTGCGCTTCCAAGACACGGAACCCCCTTCCCCCCTCCCCCCTCCCCACCACGGAGGCCTGCCTAAAAGAACTTGCCAGTGCTCTTGGAGATACCGGGAGCAGCAGAAGACCCCTCAGACTCGTCGCCGCCCACCTCCGGGTCGCTGCTTGGCCGCTCAGGGAGAGCCGCCGCCTGCTCGTGGAGATAGACCGGGCGATCCAGCGCATCGAACCGCTGCCCCTTGGCCTTCGCCCTGATGTACTGGATCCCCAGCCTCAGGCCCAGCGCCCCAAAGCCCCAGAGAATCCCACCCACCGGCGCCGCCACAAAGGCCCCGAAGGCTCCCCAGTCGCCCGTAAAGAGTCCCTGCTGCAGCAGCATCAGCTCCGCTCCCAGCTTCGCATCCCCGTAATACACCGTGCCGAACAGGAACACGGTGAACAGCCCGCCAAGCCCGCCAACAACCACCTCGAACCCCCGCCACCACCAGCACGCATCCATCAAGCCGAGAACGAGCACCGGAATGGTCGCCGCCGACACCAGGTCCGAGATGAGATAGATCTGCAAGATGGACGGCGCCCTGATGGCAATCACGACGACGGGGATCATGACCAGCACGACGGCGCCGCGGATCCACCACACGCTCAGCCTGTTCCGGAACAGGTCGTTGGACGCGGACGTGACCATGGCCGACTGCAGCGAGTCGAAGGCGGCCGTGCTCAGCGTGACGGCCATGACGAGCACGATGCCGACGACCCAGCCGGGGAGCTGCTGCAGCAGGGCGAAGAAGGCGACGGAGCCGTCGACGGGCTCCTCGGCCGTGCCGGGGTAGATGCCGGCCCAGGCAGCAATCAGGCCCGTCGAGCCGACGAGCGTGACGATGATGAGGATGCCCACGACCGCGTACGAGACGCCGATCCAGAGGTCGCGGTCGGTTTTGGAGGCGAAGGTGCGGAGCCAGAAGTGGGACTGCGGGGCCGGACGGG
>MU853412.1:280236-305616 GCA_033297235.1 Trichocladium antarcticum
GGGGGAGTGCGGAAGCGTACCAGGAAGAAGTCGTTGGTCAGGATGGCAACGGGGAGGATGTAGAGGAGCTGCCATCCGAGAAGGTTCGCCTTTGTAAGCCCGGATGATTCAATCAGGCTGGTGTCGATCTCGGTCTTGACGCCGATGGTGATGGAGGCGATGATGATGAGCCCCAACACCATTGCGCCCTGGATGTTGTCGGTGAAGAAGGAAATTTTGAACCCTCCCAAGGCTGAAATCGGCATGTCAGCAATGGTTCCCGAGTGTCAAGTCCCATCAATTGCCCAGACATACATGTGTAGATGGTCGTGATGAGACATTCCACGATCAAGACAGGCAGCCCATCGAGCCCCGTCAGGAGGTTGACAACCTGGCCAATGGCGGACAGCTCCGAGACCATGTACAGGAAAATGGTGACGAGGGTCATGAAGCTCAGGTACAAGGACGCGACTGTTCCGTAGCGCTGCCGGGTCCACTCGGTCAGGACGAACCCCTCGGGGCATTTGCTTCGGATGATTGGGCCCAGGGCCGCGAACGCGAGCAAGGGCAGAGCCGAAGCCAGGGCGTAGACGATCACGCCTTGCACGCCCGCCAGCGTCGCGAGCTGGGGGTAAGCGAACAGGATGCCGGATCCAAGGGCTGTCGGGGTCAGTGTGTCAATGCGAGTTGGTGGGAAAGGGTAGGGGGGGCAGGAGGGGGTTTGATCTGAGCGGCAGCACGTTTCCCACGCAAGCATTAACTTGTTCGAGTATTCACGGTACAATCTCAGCTTCGTCTGGCAAGACGCTGGTTCTCCCCCGCTTCGACCCCTTCTCCTCCCGGCTAATAATGCGGAGAGGATAAGAGCGGCAGAGGTTGGAGCCAGCGAGCCTGCTTCAACTAGGCGCCCGTAGTGAGCCGCAGTCCCCACCCCTCAGCACCGCTGCCAGCCGCGTTGTCGCCGCCCTGGTAGGGCAACTAGACGACACTGGACGGGCCACGAAGGGTGAAGACTTGGTGAGGTTTTTGGGTACGAACCTGTCAGCCGGTGGCCGTTCTCGCCGTTCTCGCTACCCCGAGGCGGCCTGTTGATGTCGCCATCGGCGAGTCCTCCTCGAACAGTCGTGGGGATATTCCGCGGTTGTTGGTTTGCTACCGCTCTGATCTTTGTCGGAGTGCGCTGTCTCGTCGCATTGCTCACTCACCGGATGCGATGAAGTTCAGAGCGAGCGGCACGGCTGCCAGAGACCAGCGGTTAGTATTCACCCCATCGACACCAACGGAGAGGAACAGAGCGCGGCGCTCGGGGCCGTCTCCACGCCTGGGAGGCGTTCGAGGTGTTCTAACCCGTCTGAGTCCGGTTGCCGGCGAGGAACTCTCCCTTGCTCTGGCTCCTGAACTTCCAGGCCACGCCTGTTCCAACCACCCTATGTGGCGTGTTAGGTTTGCGGTCTCGCGAGTTGTCAGTGTCAGTCTCCGTCTCACAGAAATGCCCCATATGTCAAGTAGACGATGGCGTTGGACGCCGCGAAGGATGGCTGCCCCATGTCGATATGATGAAACGCAAGATGCCGCGAGAATGTTTAACAAACAGCCGTCGGTCGTTCTTCTTCTCTCTGGAAGGGATTTAGTGGGGGCAGAGATTGGACCTCCCAAACTCACTCAGTGGATGTGACTCTTTTTATCAAGACCTGGCGTGCTTTCCGACCAGGGCTGCAGGGCTTTCCCACGGCCCTCCCTCCCAGGAGTCAGGACCAATGGTTCTTCGCCTGGGCCCATCTGGTGGGTAACGCAGAAGGCACCGGACAGGGGGCCACGGACCGAGGCCCACTCTGCAGCACCACGATTTGCTGATGCCAAGTCCCGGCCCAAGCAACAAACACCCCGACCTCGTCCCAATCGACCGGCATCCATCGCCATCACCAACAGTCAAACATACGCTTTTTGTGATGAAACAATTCCCAGTCCATTCGTTTCTCTCATGTCTCTACCGGTGTGAGATGCTACATCATGGAGATACTCCGAGCCACCTGAAGGTTAGATACATCCCGATGCCCAATTACCCCTCCGTGCTACCTCCAAATAACCATTATTGACGAGACACAGTTCCCAATCCTTGGGAACAAGAGAGAAACCTGACGAGCGAGACCGCCATGGCAGCTCCGACCCGGCAGAGGTGAAAACACCTCGCCAAGTCCTCGTCCTCTGGGAAACATGAAAGAAATCCGTAAATCGACAGACAAGTTTTCCTAATCCACACACCAACGCCTCGCTCAATGAGAACCCGTCACCGCCCAGGCGCAATGCGCCAAACCGAGACCTTTTGAACTCCGGAGCAGCGTTGATAAAAAGATGCCAAAGCATCATCATCATCATCATCATCGTTACCAGCCCGTCATCGCCCCGCGTCTGATGCCGGACAGAGCAGGCAGAGCAGACGGCGCAGACAAGCTGTGATGATTGGGATCGCCCGTTACAGGCAGAAATGGGACTGGTCAAGCCCTCGCCAAGGTTGTCGCCATGTCCCCGAAACGGAGCCGTGACAGACAATAGGATGGCGAGTTTGACAGTCGAAGTGGAAGGAAAGAACCGAAATGAAACCGATGTTGAATAAACCTGACAGACCGAGATGCTCCGAGGAGCAAGAGAAACCGGAGAGCGATTTCTTCCTTCAAGCGCCGAGCGCCGTTGGACTAGTCGCGCTGCTCGCGGCCGCGGCCGCGGGTCGGCGTCTCAGGAACCGCCGCAGTGTTGGCACCCTGCTGGGTGGGCGCCGGCGACGGAGTGTACGTGTAGTACGTGACGCCCGTGTACGGGTCCTGGTACGTCGACAGGCTCGGCCAGTAGCTGCCCGTGTACGGATACGGGTTGATGGTCGGGAACGGGGAGTGCGACGACGGCGAGCCAGGCAGACCGCTGATACCGACGACCGGCTGGCCATTGACCCGACCGGGGATGGCCGGGTGCGGGAAGGGCTGCACAACATTGGTCGGGGTGCGGCCATTGGTCTGGGTGTAGCCGTTGGTCGGGGTGCGGCCGTTGGTCGGGGTGTATCCGTTGGTCGGGGCGCGGCCATTGATCGGGGTGCGGCCATTGATCGGGGTGCGGCCGTTGGTCTGGGTATGGCCGTTGGTCGGGGTGTGGCCAATGCGAGTAGCACGGGCCGGCGTGGCCTCGGTCTCGATGTTCTGGCGCCTACCAAAAGACATGGGCGGCCTGGCGGCGGCGTGGGCAACCCTCGGCGTTCTCGGGGTGGCGAACGGATTGGGTGCGAAAGCCTGGGACTGCACGCGGCGGGGCGTGGCCGCGAAAACCTGGGACTGCATGCGGCGGGGCGTGGCCGCGAAAGCCTGGGACTGTACACGGCGGGGCGTGGCCGCCTGCTTGAAGACCTTCCGCTCGACCTTGAGCACGCAGCCGCGCAGAGATGTGCCGTGCTGGTGATGGCTGTTAGCACCAATTCGACCAGTCATCAGTGCCTCTGCCTGGGGAGAAACTTACGAGTTCGTTGACCGCGAGATCAGGAAGGTCGGCCCGCGAAAACTCGACGAAGGCGAATGCATAAGGACGGCCAGCTGGTTGCCGTTAGCATGGGCACTGCGGGCGGCATTGGCTTGGGGAGGCAGGGAGGGAACCAACCGTTGGTCGTGCGCTGGACGATGTTGACCTTGGCAACGTCGCCAACCTGGGAGAAGAAAGCAATCATCTCCTCCTCATCAGTGTCGGCGGGCAAGCTGCCAACAAAGATTGAACGACGGTTGGCGTCGTACTTGCTGAGGTAGTCCACGTCGGCGTTGGCGCGCGAGACCTGGTTCTTCATTTTGACATCAAACGCATCGATGCAATATCCGTCATTTTCGTCGACGGCCTGCAAGCAAAAGTCAGCGTGTTGAAGACGCGATCCGATGAGTTTGCACGACGACTGAGGCTTACCAAGTTGAGATCGCGCCTGGGATTGAACGCCGCAAACTCGACCAAAACAGCCTGGGGAATTCTCAAGGCCTCCTGGATCTGGACGCTCAGCAGTTCACACTTGCTGATATCCCCGTACGGCTCGAGGATCTCCCTGGCGGTGGCGATGGTGGTCTCTTCGCCGTCCTCGCGGTAGATGACGAAAGAGCCTAGACGGGGGAAAGGGTATGCGTCAGTTTTTGCCGTTGCGCGACAAGAGAGATGCCGAACTTACGGTTGGCCTTGGCCGGCTCGGTGCGGCAAGGGCGCCCAAGGATCATGATGCCTTTGCCATCCTCAATGGCGAGTCTGGCGTCGTTGTCATTCTGTTTCCATGTCAGACTCGCCAAACCCGACGGGCCAATCGGGGCCAACTCACCGTATACTGGCAGAAGGCGAACGGCATGTTGTTGCAGTCGCGACGAATCTTGATCCAGACTGTGCCATACTGGTTGAACGCCCTGGTAACTTCAACCTCGAGCTTGACGTCGTCCTCTGACTCGGGGAGGCTATTGAATTGAAGCGTTAGACTTGGTTCTGTACCGGAGCGGAAAACAGGACACCACTTACTTGGCGACGAAAACACACGAACTCGCAGGGTAGATGCCCTGCACATCAACGCCGTCGATCTGGTGGCGAGCCATGCTGGCATTGCGGTTGCCAGGCGTGCCCAGCACCTCAGTGTTTCCGGTTGTCGCGGAACGAGCCATCCGGCGTTCCTCTCTGGTCGTGATGGGCGAGTTGTCGGAGACGTTGGCAATGAAGTGGCTCTGGGCCTGAAAGGCACGATCAAGCCTCAGGGGGTTCCTCATGGGAGACGACGTGAAGATGTCGTCGGTTTCCGCCATTCCAATCTGGAAAGGGGAGGACCTACAGCCAATTGACATAAACAACTGTGTTTTTTTTTTGAGGGTGCGAACGAAGGGAGGAAGGACTTACTCAATGGGGTCCCGGGCAGAACCACCCGAGGCGACGCTCGAGGCGACGCTGACATGGCGATACTCTTGGTTGATGGAGGAGAATCTCATTCAGGTCAGCCGACGAGGCAAACGAACACCACCACCGGAAGGAGCACAACTTACCGAACCTTGGGGGCTGAAGCAGGAGCGCCTTCAGTAGGGTTGGTCAAGCGGACACCATCCGGGCCGGTCAAGCGGACACCATCCGGGCCGATCAAGCTGACACCACCGCTGGCTAAGAGAGCGTCAGTTCCCAGAACATACGATGAAGCTGAAACCAGGGCATCTCTGCTTGGGGTCACACGCCAGACTCGCAGGCTGTCTGGCTGGGTTCTACCACCAGGCAACGACTTGGGGTCTGCGACATCGATACCCTTTCCAAGTGGGGTATAAGGGAGGAGGAATTGGAAGCGACAAATGCAGAAGAAAAAGATGGCATGATAGGGCCAGAAGCAGATGACGAACAAACTGAATTGATCACTTACGTTCAGAGTTACCCGAGGACGATGAAGAGCCATCGCTCAGAGAGCGGCCGCGACGAGGGTTGAGCGGCGTGCCGCCAGCCCGATAGGCGCGAGTCATGGCAGACATTGTTCAAGTCGTGGTCGGTTTGAACGGATCTCTGGGTTTCGTTCCGCGAATTGGGTTGGATAAGGTCGTGGAAGGATGCTGATCTTAAAGATGCGGAACGCCCGGAGGGATCGATGTTGGTAACTGGCTGTCGGACTGTGAGCGACGTCTTCCTTCTACGCCGAGATGGAGAGGCAATGGCTGAGTCGACGTGAGAGGGGAGATGAGGGGGACGAGAGGAAGGGCTATGGTGGCAGAAGGATGATGAGGGAAAAGGGCGCGGGGTGGTGGATGAAGTTGTTGAAGAAAGAAGGTATTGGAATGAAGATGGAGGAAAGGAAAGAGATGTGTTCCTGGTTCCAACCTGCTGCTGGACCGAGGGTCTCGAGTCTGGGTTGAATGGAATTGTTTGTGTGGAGGATTGGAAAGGAATGGGCCAAGAAGGAGGAGGAGGAGGAGGGGGATTTATCCTTGCGAGGAGGGGAAGGAACCACTGGGTGATTCTGTTGCTGCGACGAGAACTTGGGATGTCTGGCGTCCTGAGTTCTCAGGCCGCGGCAACGACATGACCGAAGACGACCAAGTCTCGAAGCTCGCCTGGGATCTCCAGGAACTGGGGTTGGGCAGAGGAGAGAGAAGGAAAATGAAAGGGAAAAAAAGGCCAAGGAAGTGGTTGTCTTGCTCAAGGCCCTTGTGCTTGGGCACACGAGGGTGGGCATAACGGAGGGGACGTGTGAACTCACTCACCTTTGATGCTGCTTTCTGTCGCGGGAGTATCGATGCCGTGGTTGTGGGTTAAGTTCGTGGGAAGAAGAAAAATCGAGGGAAGAGGAGGAATTCTGGACGGCTTTATACCCAGAGAGGATGGGCAAGATCAGATCACGAAATCACACAATCACTCAATCGCAACATCACGAAAAAGCCGGACGACGATCGGCCAATGAGAAAATTCATCTCGCGGACCCGCCGACGATGCGATCGGGGCCGGAGGCGCCGTGATTGCGGACCGGCCGGGAGTGATTGGGGACCGGCCGATGAGGTGATTGCGGCCGGCCGCAGGGTGATTGCGGGGCCGGCCGGCCGACGACGCGATTGTGGGGCCGGCCGGTGACGTGATTGCGGCCCGCCCCCACTCCCACGCCAGCGGGATTTCCTGTCAACCACAAAGTGTCCCAGCAACGCTGTGGGTTCTCAGTGGCGGCAGGATGGTTTCTGCACATCGCCGTGAGGCTTGGCACAACAGTTCAGAGATCAGGATGGTAGCACATGGCTCAAGCTTGGGCCGTGTCAGCTCTGGAAGGCAAAATCATCATCAAAGCATTGCAGTTCTGGGACGTGGTTGTTGCGGGGCTATCAGCTTCGTTGGGAGGGATGGGTGGATGGGTTGGCCTGAGAACCTGGTATTCCCCCATACCAGACATGCCTAGGGAAAGAGGGAGATTGACAGGATGGCCCTGGGTATCACGGAGCATTTCGGTCGGGCCGGCCACTAGTCGATGAGGAACACAGGCTGAGTGGATGACTCAGAAAGCTTCCCTGAGCCCAGCCACGATGGTGTTCTTTTTTGACAGGCATCCATTTTATCTACGTGCCCCTCGGTGTGTTTACCTGGGCATTTAAAGCGAGAAAGGAGTGTGATCAAAACGTCATGTTGCGCTTGTTGGCAGTATCCGATGCAGGGAAAGGGCTGGGTTGGGCAGGACTCGCATTCGGGTTGTGGCTATTAAGTGTGCAGCAGGTCTGGGGTGGATGTTTGGGCAAACTTCGAAAAGAGGAAATCACTAGTCAAATGACAGATGGCACAAAAAGATGCAAGGCTTTTGTGTGAAAAGCAAGAACAGATGGCAGGGTGGTTTCCAACATGTGCTTCAAGTTGCGCCTGAATGGAGGGAACGAAGTGTATATTTTACATGAAACACAGCTCTGTTTTGGATCTGCAGTTCCCTTGCAACAAAATGCCCAAGAGCCCGTCTAAATCACTTCACAGCATTTGCAAAGAATTGGCAGGCATTTGCTGTTGGTGCCCTGTATTCAAGAGAGATATGGCCCGTGCACGTTCTGCAAGATGCCAAGACCAAGATCCGGCGGCTCTCTCATCGAGTCTGGGACATTTTCTTATTCTGGATACTGGCGCCGCACGGAGAATGGACCTGGACCTGTTTCCTGAAACCAGTCGCAAACTCCCTCTCACACAGTTGAGGCAGGCTTTGCCTGAAAAGGTTGCGTCAAATGTACCTTTATAGCCATCTACCAAGAACAGAGGATTCACCTTTCTTTATCAAAGCCTCTGTCCACAGATCTGTACATAAGAGAATCGATATTACAGATAATATGATTGCCGACCGGCATCGCCAACCGGCATCGCCAACCGTTGTGTTTTGGGGCCTGCACGTGGGGTGGGTCTGCCCCAGGCCCTCGGGCCCCTGTCACGAAGTCCTGGCCCGTGCTGATTGCTTGATGGCGGCGTTCCACAAACCCTCGAACCAGATCTACCAGGAGCATTGGATGCTGCCGGCAGATTGAGCAACCCCTGCTTGTCCTGGAAGCAGACTGTGCCAGTAATTGCGAGAATGTACACTGGGATATAAGCCATCTGGCACCATTGCCCTATAATACCAGTTTCCTGCTGCCGAAGATTGATTTGCGCAGCAGTCGCCTTCATCATTCATCAGACACTCGGACACTTCGCCCACCATGCAAGCCACAAGGCCCCTCTTGTTCAAGGGCTTCATCGGCCGCAGCCTTGACGAGTTCAAGCGGCTCTCAAATATCGGTATGCACTCCCGGTCGATCGGTCCTGGCTCTGTGGGCAGTCGCTGACGGGATGATGTACTTGGCAGCCTTCAAACTCGAGGGCATCAAAGGCGCCCAAGGGCCCTACGAGCTCCACAAATTCCACGGCCCGACTTCAGTCCAAGACTGCAAGGTCATGTCCGATGCCGAAATAGGCGGCTTCTCGAAATCCAACCTCGACTGGGTCGTCTCGCCGCCCCCGTCCTCCGGCATCCCGCGCGCGTCCCCCCACTCGCCCGGCTACGCCCGGTTCCACGGGACCATCTCCACACAACTCCCCAAAGACAGACCGGAAATCACCCGGTCCGGCTATGCGGCGTTCAGGACGCGCGACCGGCCACCCACGGTATTCGGGACGAGTCTGTGGAACATAGACCCGTACGTCTACCTCGCGCTGCGCGTCAAGTCGGACGGCCGGAGCTACTTTGTCAACGTCCAGACCGAGTCGGTCGTGCCGACCGACATACACCAGCACAGGCTCTTCGTCAAGAAGCCCGGGGAGTGGGAGACGGTGCTGATCAGGTGGAACGACTTTGTGCGGACAAACTACGGGCTCGTCATGGAGCCGCAGGCCGAGATTATGCGGCAGAAGGTCAAGTCCGTCGGCGTGGGCCTGACCGATCGAGTCCAAGGCCCCTTTGAGCTGTGTATTGAGAGGATATGGGCGACGAATGACGACAGCGAGGCAGATAGTGTCGTGGAGAAGCCCGCCGCCACTGTCGGGGAAGGGGAACTGAAAACGAAGCAGGGCCAGAAGATCTCGTGGGCCAGCAAATGATGCAGACCGGAGAGAAGCGGCAATCCGGCCCATCACAATTAATGGGAGCCGGGCCGTATACAGGCGCCCAAACGCCCCGAAGCAGGTGGAAGTTGGCAACATGGGGAGAGGTGGTTCCCCAACACCACAAATGTACTTTGCCATTCACTGTGTATAAAAAACTACATGATATCCTGTCCGTCCATCATATCCACTCCTCTCAATGAAAACCACAAACTCCAGTTTGCCGATGCCTTGATGCCCCAACGCCTCACAATGCAATGTCGTCCGCCCTCAGCGGAGGAATCTCCGCCGATGAACTGAGCCTGATCAGAGCTCGGTGGTGTCATCCTTGCCCCGATCCCTGTACCAGCATATTAGCCAACCATTTTCCGGCAAGGGGAACAGAGCACAGACGTACCATTCACGCTTCTCGCCCGCCTTGCGCCACCGCACGTCGTCGACGTCCTTCTCGCCGCCCTTCTCCCACTTCTTGATCTGCTCGTCCGTGAACCCGGCTTCCCGGAGCCGATCGGCGCCCTGCTGCTTCCACTTCTGCCGGTCGCGGTATGTCTCCACCGCCTCGTCCCAGTCGTCCGTCCCCGCGGGTTCCGGCTGAGCGTCTGCGGCGGGGTCATAGTCATCGGCAAACCGACTGTCCACGGCGGCGCTTCCCCGAATCGCGCCGCGGCCGCGCGGCCGGACAGGGGCTTCTGACGGCGGCGCGGGGCCGATGAGTTCTTCGAGTGGGTCGGATTCGTCGTCCTTGGCAGCACTGCCGTGTTTGGGGGGCTTTGAGGTCGGGTCGCCGTCCCCGCCGAGCCGGCCGTACTCTCTCCGCCTGGAGGATTTGGTGTCGATCAGGTCATGGCTCTTCCCCGACTTCTCACGGCGTGGCCTTGAGTGGCGTGGTCGTTCGTCGTCGTCGGCGTTGCTGAGCGGGGACCGGTGGCGATACCTACGGTCGCGATGTGATGGGGAGCTGGACCTCCCGCGGCGGCGGCGGCGTTCATCCGTCGCCTCATCCCCGGTCTTTCGGTGCGACCGACGGCCTTCTTCTTTGACGTCTCCGAGTCCGTGCTTTCCATCCCGCTCACGAGGCTGGTCTTTGTCTGGCCCACTCGACTGGTCCTGCTGCTCCGCCCCTTTGTTCCGCTTCCGACCTTGTAGAATAGAGGATATATCACCCAGCTGCCGACGGCGTATGTCCACGGCGCTGGGGTTGAACTTGCGCCGTTTCCTCTCCTCAGTTTCCGTCAGGCCGTTGAGGCGGGCCTGGGCTTCGGCGGCTTCCCTTGCCAAGAGGGCGGCATTGTGGCTGGTCGTCTCTTTGATGATGCGCCCTAGGAAGCGCGTGTTGGGCTTTGCTTTGTTGGACGGCCTATGGGGCATGGGTTAATGGCAACCCAGCAAGTCGCAGCTGCGCCGGGTCGGGAGGCGCGTACTTCGTAGATTTGAAAGCGTCAAGTCCGACTGCGGAATACTTCATGGACGCGTCGCTGGCTTCTTTGGCCAAAAGTTCGGCGACGGCATCGTCGGTCAGCATGGTGTGGTGCGTCGCGTTGTGTCTATCCATGTCTCCCAGGAGGAGGGAGGGGCGCAGTATGTCCCAAGGGTAGAAGGCGTGTGGGAGAACTCGAGAAAGCAAGCGGCGGCTGAACGTGCCCGGAATGGGCGGTGTTGAAGTTCAGGGTCCCTTATCGATTGTTCGACCTTTGTCCGGTATGAGCGACGACGGGTGGGGCAGTTGTCAAGCATGTACAGTACAGACATGGTACCCGGATACCTTATGGATCCGGCTCACGTCATTGACAGCACGAAGAGGCGCAGCACAGGCAAAAAGACGGGCAACAAAGACCTACAACGTGAATGAAACATGTAGTTCGGTATAAAATTGAAAGTGTAACGGCAGTCTTGCCAGACCTTGAATGAAGGAAGCCGTCTTTACATTTCAGCACAAATACGGTCGTGATACCAATCGACGGCAGAGCACTTGCCCCTCCACCTGCGGAAGACGAGCACGGCCCACCCAAGCACCACTGTAGCGTCGTTCGACGCCCCGCAGTCCCAGCCTTCTCGGGCCCCCAGCCAACAGATTATCCGTACAGCTCCAGCCCAGCACCATCTAGCCAGGGGCGCCAGGGCAGCCGGCCACAAACCTCTGCGCCAATCAATGCGACGCCCGAGACTCACCACCACGTGGAACGCAAGATGGACTCGCTGCAGCTCAAGGTCGACTCGATCGGCGGCGAGGTGAGCCAGATCCGCGATGTCCTCCGCGGCTATGTTGAGCATGGCCTTGTCGCCAACCGCAAGGTGCAGCTGCCCAAGACGAAGGCCGTACGGGAACTCCTGCAGCACCTTCTGGGCCGCCTCGACCAGGTGTCCACCGGGCTCGGCAGTGTCCATAAGCTGGCCGCATCGCACAACTCGCCCTCACCATCGTCGACTGCATGCGGGCCCGACACGCCCTTGTCAGACAACCTGGCGACCCCTCAGCAGATCATACCGCCGAGCGCGCAGGTTGCGCAGCAAAACGCCGAGGATAAGAGCGGCAGCGGAGGCCCCTCAGCACTTCCGGCTACCAACACTGGGCCAAAGCCGGGCGGCCTGCTCACACTCCCCGCGCGGCCCCCGCCCAACAAAGCAGCCCCCACTGCTGCGGTCGAGGGCCATATCCTCCCGTGCCAGATCGCCCCCGAGATCCCATCGCAGGATGGATCCGGGGCCGTCCCCCCCCAGATCCGGCTGAAGAATGGATCGGTCTATCACTACCCGACGCCGTCCCCGCACGCCTCGCCTCTGTTCGACTGCACCTACCAGGACATCCACGTCCTGAACGAGGAGCTGTTTGAGCTGTACTCGAGCCATCCCATCGTGCGAGACCGAGGCTACTTCAAGATCCAAGTTCGGGACCTTCCCCATCTAGACGTGCGACAGGTCGGTCGCCCGAGCAAGGACCATGCCACGTCATTCTGCTACAAGGCCGACCGGCTCGGCCTCGTCAAGGTCGATACTGGCAAGAGGTGCAAGTCCACCTCACCCCACCTCCCGCTTCCCTCGAGTGCCAAGACGGACTGGTCTTTGGTAGAGCAACTGGATCTATGGAATTCCTCAGCCGCAGAGCCGCCAAAGGGGACGCGGCCGTACATCATCGGCAACCCGCTGTTTGTTGACGTCGAGCTTTCCCCTGGCCAGAAGCTGCGGAGTAGGGGGCGTGCCACGCTTGAGGGTATCAATACACAGTATGTATACTTCAACCTGACCGGCAAGACCATCACGACCATGCACAGAGAAGATGCGCATGTGCGGTCCGAGAACCTCCTCCGCTCTGGACAGCACAAGTTCTGGTGCTTCATCAAGCCGGCCTTTGCCAAGAAGCTGGAGGAGAGAATGGCGCTCGAGTACCCGGAGATGCGCCGTTGCTCGCAAGCCGTCAGGCACCTCAGCCGCCACATTCCGCCAACAGTACTGGATCAATGGGGGATCGAGTACACGCTAGATTACTGCGTGCCCGGCCAGGCGGTGGTGACGGAGCCCGGGACGTATCACCAGGTCCTGAACCTCGGGCCCAACTACGCGTTAGCCATCAACCTCGAATACAGCTCATCAACGGACATGCCTCTGGACTATCGATTTTGCGACCGGTTGTGCCCTGATAAGTTCGCCATGACTGCTGATGATTTCCGGATTTATGAGAAGCCGCCGCTTCAAGAGGGAGAGCCGCCCAACGCGCCTGAGATTGCAGAACCAAAGGAGAAATCATCGTCGGTCTCTGATCCGGACGGCTTTTCGCCCGTGGGAACAGAACCACCAGCACCGCAACTCACGCAATCAGGAACCCCGCCTCCTGAGCAGGTGGTACCGCATAAACATGAGTCGCTGGACCAAAGCATGCCAGAAAGAGATGAGCAACAAGCCTCCCCGCCAAGAGTCGAGATGCCGCCCCTACCATTGAAGCAGGACAATAGCAGGCAGCCAGAACAATCAGGCCCGCCACTCGTGGGACCCTCGATCCCGACCCCCGAACGGAGCGTCCCGTCTGAAGCTGGATCCATTGAACAATGCAACCCAACCCAACAGCCGCGGGAGGCTATGGGAATATTTGAGCCCGCCCGATTTCAGCCGATTCCTACATTGGAGTCCTTGCCAGACCAGTTCGCCCAAGCTTCAGCCGCCACCGTACGGCCACCTGATCCGCTGCCGCAAAAACAAAACCCCTTTTCAAGACCTGCAACACATTCCCCCCATGCGGTCCCGCCAGCTCCCTTGCGCGCCCAGCATCACAATCCCGGGAGCTATGGCTACCCGGGTTCAAAGCTGGAGCAATTGCCACCGATTCGAAAAACAGCGAGAATGATTAATCGCAAAAGGGGAGCGGAGGCGGAGGCGGAGGCCAAGACATTGACGCTCAATACTGTAAAGAGGCAGAGGGTGGAGTCTCCGGTGGTCCAAAGCGCCGCCGCCAGAGGCCCGTTTGACCATCTTACAAGGCTGATCCGAGGTCGGGAAACTGACCAGGTGGCAAGTCTGGTCCCCGAGCAGGTCTCTGGAAAACCTGCGTTTGAACGGCTCGCGCATCTGGTTCGCGAATGGAGGCGGTACTCCAAGTCAACGCCCATCGTACTGGGCGGGCTGTACCTTGCCAAGTCGGTCGAGGAGACCGCACACGGATATCCCGATCTGCAGATATACCTCGCGCGGCTGTTCAAGATGAAATTGGCAGAACGCTTTGAGCAGCACCCGTCACAAGACGCCATGGATGGAATGCTGAGGACGCTGCGATGGGACGAAACAGAACGGCACAGGCTGCATGATTTCTTGCGCGAGGGCAGGTGCTGGATGACCATCTGTGGGAATCTCCACGGCCTGCTCTGCCTCATCCCGCCAGGTACAGACTGCCTGGACATGGCCTTGTTCAGGGACCAAGTTGCGCGGTTCCACTCGGAGGTTAGGACCGACTTTGTGCGCAAGCTGTGTGCCATGGGCAACATCCTGCAGAAGTCGGTCTGGGAACACCTGGAACTTCCCGAGTTCGTCTGGGAGACGACGACGACGACGTGGCTCTCGACAGAACAAATTTGCCCGCTCCTGGCGCGATTCCGTCTCATCCGGTCAAACTACTACGACGAGCAGGCCGGGTACAGCTGGCCGCGGCCGGCGGGGTGGCAGTGGGACTGGCCAACAGACCCGACGGCGGTCATGCCAGGCGACCAGCCGTGCGGGCTGTGCACCAGCCGCAAATGCTGCCGCTGCATCGAAACCAAAGTCCCGCGGGTCCCGCGCATCTCGGACGACCGCTCCAAGGGCGCCGGGGTCCGCGCGGTGGGGACCCACCGAGCCAACGACCTGCTGGGCGAGCTGGTTGGCGAGCTCGTCCCCGTCGGCACGTGGCCGGGCGACTGGACGATGGAGATCCGGCGCCGCGACCTGGACGACCAGGCCGTTGCCGAGATCTACCCGCGGCGCATGGGCAACTGGGTGCGCAAGGTCGGCCACAGCACGGCGCCGTCGGCGGCGTTCCGGACCATGAAGATCTCGGGCCGGTGGCGCCAGATGCTTGTGGCGGCGCGGGATATTGCCGACGGGGAGGAGATCACGGCCAAGTATGGGAGGGGCTTTTGCAAGGAACTGCCGTATTCTGTTGTGGAGGGCTTGCACTGATGGAGTGTCTGGGGTCGGGTGGATCTGGCGGGTATCGCTGTGGGAGGATTGGAAAAAGGGGATATGGAGTAGCGGTCTTGGTTATGGATTTGCCTGAGAGCTGTATCATACATGGGAGGGGGAGGTCTTTTTGGGGAGAGGGAGTTGGCTGTTTGGCTTGGCTGTTTTTACAGGGTTATTTGGTCTGCCACGAACACGGCTTGACTTTTTCTACAACGGGGGGCTTCGTGTTGACTCACAGCGGTGCTTGACCAGCCGGATGTCCAATATGGTCACCTTTTGGGAAGGAGAGGGGTTTGGGGATGTGTAATATCTCGCGGGCCGGATCTGCGGGGACTTGCTGCACTGTGGTCCCCCTGCCACCTACCCTACACCACGCCTACGCCAGGACCCCCGCCGCCACCTATGTACATACCCTATAGTGGTCGGCGGCCTAAGCGAGTGGCAGGGACCCAGCCAGGCCTGCCCAACTCTTCCAGCCCGGCAGTCACTCCACACGATGCCGCATCTTGTACCCGGGCCACGGCTGGCTGTGACACTACGCTACGGACGGAGCGGTACTTGCAGAGAGATCTCTGCGGCCCGAAACAGCCGACTCCTGCCCTGGGACGAGATTCACATCCATCTTCCGGCATCTGGCCATGGGGAGAAGGAGCGCCAAGCAGCGGGCGGCCCAATCTCGGCGCCGCTCGCCTTGTCAACACCATCCATCAGCCCGCCGTGTTCCATGCAGTAGCGTCCTGCCCGCATTCGGACGGACCCCCCCTGAACGGCACCACAGCGCGATGGCGGCCCGCCGCTTGGGCACTGTTGACCGCGCGGGAGTCCTGAACCGTGCTGCCGCTGTGCGTGCCGTCACGGGCCGACGTCTGATGCTACTGATATGGCTGCCCAATACTAAAAGACGAGTCGGGCCGTCGTACCTGGCGACCCCCACCCGACATTCGGAGGTGCACTCGCGCCCGGCCAGCCAACTTGAGGGTCTGCGCACTCGGGTGCGGCGGGTTCGCTCCGACCTACTGCATGGCCCGCTGCTTTAGCTCCTTGTCGAGGCCAAGGGCTTGTGGCCGTCCATGCTAAAACAGACGGGTCGCCTGCCTGTAGGCATCGCCGCCTATATATTGGGTAACTCGGCAACTCCAATCCTCTCCGTCTCTCGAAACCCACACCGGCTTCACTTGGAAGCTGCGCGTCAGCACAGAGACAGACTTTACGGCCAGCATTCACCATGGGCCAGCGAGCAGTGCTAGAACATGAACGGCCCGCGGAACCCGTCGCTGTAGACGGCGCTACCAGCCATGGCAGACCCGAGCTCCGTTGCTACCATGTCTGCAGCCAACCCCCACCCCGTCCAAGATGCCTACTGCTGATGTGTGTTGCAAGCTCCCCTTGTCGATGCTGAACAGCCCGAGCTCCTGGGTCTGGTTCGCCCACAGAGCGCAACAGCCGCACCCGCCAAAGGCTACCCGAAAGACTATTCTCACCATTCAGACACCGCAGTTCACGCAACAGTATGCGCCCACTCAGGAGCCTCCGTCAACCCAACGAGCCGGACCCACGTGGTTCTGCCACATCAATGGATGCGGGAAACCGTTGGCCGACGAGAAGACGGCGGCAAGCCATGCGCTCCGCCATCTACGCCTGGTCCGGCCCTGGACGAGCGACATGATCGACGCCACCGAGCTGTCGCTCAACGAATCCGCGCAGCTCCGCGGCTGCTGCGAAGCCTGCGGGGGGGTCTTCCTGCCGGGGCAGTACTTCGCCGACCACCTTTCCAGCCACGGCAGCAGCGGCACGCTCTGCTGCCGGCGGCCCGCCATCGACGCGGAAGCCCTCTACGCCCGATGCTGCGCGCTGCGTGACGAGGCCGAGCGCAGCGTCCACACGGTCTGCATACGCGCCGCCGCGGCCCCCGCCATCCGCGTCCTCTACGACCGCTACCCGGGCGGCACGCCCATCACCGCCACGGCAACGGCATACGTCCTGGCCACGGTCCACGGCGCCCACCACCCGCCCGGCAGCGGCGCCGCGGAGCCCGCAGCAGTCTACAGACCCGTCCCCATCACGGACGCCTTTGGCACGCTCGACAGGCTCAAGGCGGCCTACTTGGTCCCGCGCGAGCGTCGGCGGGGAGAGGTCCCGGCCTCGCCTCCGTCGCCCGCCACGCGGCAGCACCCGTCGGGCTCCGACCAGGCGCCGCTCGAGCTCCTGTTGACGTCGCCGCTTCCGTTCTGGTACCGGGATGGCGCGGGGATGGTGCCGCACGACGACCAGGACCAGGCCGGGTCAAGTGGCGGGGAGGGGTCGGAGAGTGGCAGTGATGGCGGTTCGGACAGTAGCAGTCGGGTCTGGAATGGTTCCGAAGGAGACTGGTCTCGGTTTTAGGCGTGTTTCGGTGTCCGTTTGGGTCGGCTGGGAGTCTGTGGATTGGAAAAGTAGCTTTGATAGTAAGTTAATGGGGGAAGGAAAATGGGAAAGAGGTCGTTGGTTTCTTGTCGTCTGTGTAACTGACGTTCTGGGCGCTGTGCGACCCCATAATCACGGCCTGCTAATTACGAGGTAGTTGTAGCCTCCTGGTCCATGTCGCACGACATTGATTATGTACAAGGCGTTGTGTTGCGTCGGAGCCTGGAGAGACGCTGGTGTGGAACGGACGGTGGTGTAGCAATGATAGGGGTTAGGGTTCTGCTTATCACCCCCAGCTGCTTCTGGCAATGATATCAACAAACAACAGTGTTCGGACGATTCGCAACCGCACCTCAGCACCACACCGACCAACACCACAGTGGCGGCGCCTTGAAAAAGCACAGAACGAAGCCACACAAATACCCGACTAGACCACCGAGCTCGACAGCCCAAATGGCGCACGCAATGTCGCCCGCCGAAACCGACGGGCAGCGCGCCACCAAAGTCCTCGATGCTCTCGCGCAACTCGAGTCCGCGCCCGGCCACGAACTCACCATCATCAAGATCAGCGAACCCATCTCCTCCGCCATCTCCTCCCCCGCCCCCCATAACAACAACAACCCACCCACAGCCCGCACCTCGGACATCTCCACCGCCGCCCTCGACGACACCCCGACCCCAGCCTCGCTAGCAGCCGACCTCGCCCACTACAAGGAGCTCTTCTCCAAGCTGCGCTTCTCCTACGTCGAGCAGGTGACCAAGGAGAAGTTCATCCGCGCCATCGTCGGCGACCCGCCGCTGATCGTCACGCCGCGCGACAACGCCGCGCTCGAGGCCCGCAACGCCGCCGCCAAGGCCGCGCTGCGCGCCCGCAAGGCCGACGTCGCGCGCCTGGTGGCCGCGCTCGAGACGCGGGGCCGCGGTCTCGCGGGCCGCCACGCCCGCGTGCGCGCCGAGACGGCGGCGCTGCGCGCGCTGCCGGCGCGGATTGCGGAGGCGGAGGCGCGCGTCGCGGTGCTGCGGGCGGAGGCGGAGGAGCAGCGCGGTGGTGGTGGTGGCGGCGGCGGCGGCGGCGGCGGGGTGGATCGGGCGGGGATGGGCCTGCCGCTGGGGAAGACGGTGGCGCTGGTGGAGGCGCGGAGGGGGGAGCTGGCGGGGCTGGAGAGGCAGGTTGAGGCGCTGGCGGGGCAGGTGCCGCGGAAGAGGAAGGAGGCGGAGCGGTTGAGGGCCGAGGTGGGCGGGCTGGAGAACCGGCGCGGGAATAGTGCGGCGGCGGCGCGGGAGGCGAAGCGGAGGAGGGAGAATATGCAGGGCGGCGTGGTGGACGAGCTGGAGGCCCAGGGGAGGTGGTATCGGGCCTCGGAGGCGGTGCTGACGCGGGTCTTGGATCTGAAGGGGTGATGGTTACGGGACCTCGGGTCTGATGGGGCAAACGGAATGACACGGGACTGATGGGTTGGGTTGGGTTTGGCTGGGTTGGGAGTTTTGGAGTTCGGCGCGTAGATACCTGTCATAAGTGCTCGGAGTTCGCGCAGGTGCGATGTGGGTCTGTTTTGAGCATACGACCTGGACGGCAACAGTAGAAGTGTCACTGTTTGTCCTCTCTCATTTGTGGCTAATGGATGTATTGGGGGCTCTCAACTTCCACTTGTAGTCTGGAGTGTGGGACTAAATTCATGGCCTCATTTGCTGGCTGAAAGCCTGCGGCGATGATGGGGCTGGTATCAATAGATCAGGCAATATGGCGCGCATTTGATATCATGTGCAATGACAGCCAGATCTGAACCCGATGGGTTATGAAACATGCCATCTGACTGTCCCAAGGTCTAGACCGATACAGCCGCATCGCGCTCAGAAGACTAGGCCTTGGATGTGCCCGCGATCTTGAATACGTGTTGGCGACCTGGACTTTGGATCCCCGGATGCCCCGATCAAAGCACCTCAGGAGTCGCTGAAGAGCTGCTTCCCAAACCATGACGACTAGCGAAACAGGCTCCCGAACAGGCTCGCCCCGGCACCGGGACCGCCGCCGCCGCGGTTGCCGTGCCGGCGAGCTTCATTCCGGATCCACTCCTCGAGGAATTTCCGGTCGGCCAGTTGCCGGGCATCCGTGACCTTGGTCTGGACCTGTGCTTCGCCGGCATCGAAACTGAGCAGCGTCGGGATCGAGTTGATCATGTACGTGAGACCCAGGTTGGCCGTCATGACGTCGGGGGCATCGTATTCGACGGTGCAGTATCCCACGCCGCCCTCGGCCTCGCCGACGCCGTGCTCGACGAGCTCTTGCAACAGGGGTGCGATAACACGGCAGGTTGAGCAGTACGAGGTGGTCCACAGGGTCAGTAGCGGTGTGCGTGCGGAGGTGGACAAGAGTTGGTAGGTGTGGAACTGGTCGAGATTGCGGACTCTGCGATGGTCAATCCTCTGCAAGAGGTCAAGTGGCGAGACGGATGCAGGTGAGACTCACGGAGCATAGACCTGGTTCTTGGTCCCGACTGCGCGCGACGTAGAGAACTGCGCGCGCGACGCGGCAGCGATGGCTGGCTTCGCCGGAGCGAGAAGACGCCTGGCAAGCGCTGGCCGGATGTAGAGGAGCTGCATGATGCACGAGTGCAGGTCTTTTGGCCCAACTTGCGGCTCTTGCGCGAAACTATTGGATCAGATGTTGAAGCATGGGAATTCAAGATGACGATGACCTCAGCGCTGCAGAAGTTGCCTGCCGAGTGTTAGTGGGTGCATGTACTGTGGTACATATGGATTACGCTCGGCGTAAGATACATATTACAGCACCCCCACATGCAGCGCAGGCCACTATTCTCGGCACCGGGACACGCACTTCACCAATGCAGCCCTGGTTTGTTCATGTTGTTGTCTCGGCACCAACGAGCGTCTGCGGGGGAACAACCCCCGCGCGCGTCTCGCTTGCATTCCGAGCCCCCCTCTGCATGGCAGGTAGCCTAACTGCGTCATTCTGCATGGGATGGTCATTCTGCATGGGATGGTCCTGCTTGGCTCCAGTGAGAAGAAACACGGCGCGTATGCGGCGACCCCGACCGGCGGCGATCGTCTGTTCCATGTGAGGCGGGGAGCCGATCGCTCGAGAGCAGCTGAGCCCGTCTTGTCCTCGTGCATCACATGGTCTGGTCGACGCGGTGTAGCGGTGGGGTTTTGGCGCATCGCGGGGTCAAACCAAGGTTCCGCTTCTGTCTGCTGAAACTTTCAGGGTCCAATGCCCTGGACGATGGCGAGCGGGGAGGGAGACGGTGTAGAAATGGTCCCGGTCATGTGAACAGAGGGAGGTAACTCTCAGAAGTGGGATAAGTGGTAAATAGAAGGCTAGACCAAACTAAAGTAAGAGTGTGTGTTCCGGTAAAAGAGAGAGAATCTCACACTCGCGGACTAAATACAACCTTCGGCTGCCTATCGGCCTTGGCAATAGGGGTAAGGATGCCACCTGCCAGAACAGGTCCCCCCCCCTTTGTCAGCCGCCCCCGGCTGACATCCATCAGTTGTCTAACTATGTTAACAATAACCACTTCCTATCTATCCACTAGAGCTCTCACTCCTTATCTGAGTGAGGATAATGCTAGGGCAACCCCTCTATCAACGCAAGTGATCCAGGATCTCTTCCCAGCGATCCCCAGTGACTTGTGATAGCTCTCGAATATCCCAGTGTCGGAGGGCACACTTCAGTGCGTAGATAGTATCTCTCCTAGTCCGCAAGGACAGGGTTCATGCAGTCAGGAGAGAGATGGCCTATCTGGCTATATGCCTAGCACATTCTCTCGCGATAGCCCAACTTCGCCGAGCCATTGACGTATGGGTTTGATGACTGGGATCGAGGGGGCAAGTGACGGTTCTGGTTACGTTGGAAGAAAGGGTCGACACCTTTGTCTCGGCTAGTAGGCCTGTGTGCCGGATAGGGGCTGAGTAGTCGGATTAGGTAACTGGGCTTGGCTCACTGGCTGAGACGGGTCGAGGGTTGGAGCTGCTTGAGTAGGAATGAACTGGCTAGAGGCTGACCAATTGTCAAGAGGTAGGTATCCAGGGAAGTGTTACGCAAGGACCGTTTCAACTGGCTGTCCTATCTTCTAAGTTAACAGTTGCTCTATTATACTGGCTTTTACGCGCTCGAAGGTCGCATTGCGAGCCGATGCCTTCTGCTCTAGGACTTGTTAGCTAATTTTAATGGTCTCGTAGGCTTGCTATAGGCCTCGGTAGTTAAGAGCCCCCTTGTCGATTGCCTCTTAACGAAGCTTAGTCCTCTCAAGGCCATTGACAAACTTCTCTACTATAGTACAGACGGTAGTTGCCTTAAGGGGAGAGAGAGGGTTGCTCTAGTCTCTCGGGAGGTCTCGACATCCTGCCTGGACCATAATGGCGTAAGCGCGTATGAAGTAGGCGGTCAGGGGTTCTTCGTGTTCTTGTTTAAGATCTCTTAGCTCAGCATAGGGTACTATTATACCCTTGTCTTTCGTACGAGCCAGGAACCTCTGTCATAGGCGAGCCTTAACATCTCGAAGGTCTTCTATTGTAGCCGAGAGCGTTTTTGCATTGTCTAGGGTGTTCCTCAGACTAGAGGAGCTGTCTACGTAGATAGCGGCGTCTCCCTCACAGAGCATGTCGATGGCCCTTAAGACCTGATTGTGATAGCCTATCTGGGCTACCGACTGACCGGGGGAAGTCCTCTGGAATTCCTAGTATATTCTTCCTAGCCATCTGTCGGCGGAGCACGTACCGTCAAAGCGGCTATATATCTTGAGATCCGGCATAACCCCTAGGTAGGGAAGAGGAGGAGAAGGACTATTATAATGTTAATAGTACTAAGGGGAGTAGGAAGCTAGTGCGGTAGGATCTGGGCCTTGGTCGGGGGGGTCTTGATAACCCTAGGCAGAAGCTATATCGTAGATCCAGAGCCGGACGATCAGCCAAGTAGGGGAGAATAATGTCTAGTAGAACAGGCGGCGGATAGTTTGGAAATAAAGAAGAACCAGAAGTAGGAGAGAAGAAGTAGAGAGTAAGTGCTTGCAAGTTAGGACCTGCCTAGAAGTAGGACTCCCTGGTCCAGAGGTAGGGCCTTCCGCCCAGAGGTAAGCCGCTACAGGGCCAAAAATAAGGTAGGACTCCTTGGTCCAGAGGTGGCCTGCCCATTTGGCCAGGACTTGTAAGGTGACTGCCGTCAAGAGGTAGCCTGCCCAGTAGGGCCAGGACTTGTAAGGTAACTGCCGTCAAGAGGTAGCCTGCCTAGTAGGGCCAGGACTTGTGAGGTGACTGCCGTCAAGAGGTGGGCCTCGATATAACCAGAAGTAAGGTGGGCCGCTAGGGCCAGAAGTGAGGTGGGACTTCCTGTCCAGAGGTAGCCTGCGGCAGTAGCAGGGCTTGAGAGGTGGGACTCTAGAAGCGAGGTAGGACCTTCTGTCCAGAGGTAGCCTGCGGCAGCAGCAGGGCTTAAGAGGTGGGACTTTCTCCAGAAGCGAGGTAGGACCTTCCGTCTAGAGGTGGCCTGCGGCAGCAGCAGGGCTTGAGAGGTGGGACCTTCCGATCCAGAGGTGGCCTGCGATAGTGGCAGGACTTGTAAGGTAGGAGGAGGGAAAAACTGATGATGTCAACCAGAGGGGCGTCAAAGAGCTAAGGGCGATCGTCAACCAGCCTTTCGAGGCCGCGGCTGTTGCTTTGGCGGCTGGTTCCGCGGTACGTCCACCAGAAATGGTCCCGGTCATGTGAACAGAGGGAGGTAACTCTCAGAAGTAGGATAAGTGGTAAATAGAAGGCTAGACCAAACTAAAGTAAGAGTGTGTGTTCCGGTAAAAGAGAGAGAATCTCACACTCGCGGACTAAATACAACCTTCGGCTGCCTATCGGCCTTGGCAACAGGGGTAAGGATGCCACCTGCCAGAACAGGTGTGAGGGGGGAAGGGGGGAGGGGGGGACACTGACAGGGCCTCAGGGCGGGGGAGAGCAGGCGCCGAGTGGCAGACAGGCTTCAGACAGGGGACGAGGGGACCAACAACAGGCCCTTCCCAGGAATTCCAACCCCGTCCGTGATGGTGGGGCGGGGATGCCCCAGGTCATCCGTCCAAGCATCCCCCGATTCCTGCATGCAGATTCGCCGCGTCCCCCGAGCCCCCCAACCTCCAGATGCTGGGCTTGGCGCCAGAGAACTCGTTGCGCCTGCGCCCGCAGGCCCCCGAGACCCCCAGGTCCCATGACCGACTACCAGACACTGTCACCAAGCTTGTTTCTCCATTCGCCTCATCTTGGCGGTCTATCCTTGCCGTCCAAGATGGAGTCCCGTCCGAACCTGACCCACGTGTATGGTGTGAGACGCGCGCGTTATCTCTCAGTCTCACCCCCTTCTTTTCTCCCGAGCACCTCTTGATCTCTACTCTTCTCAGCCCGCATCGGAGCAAGTGCCAGCTCAAGGACTGGGGCGGCACGAGTTTCCTTGTCTCGCCTACCGGATTCGGCCATCATCGCAAACTCATCCCGGTCTCGCGCTCCCAGCCCCCAACCGCCAACGCGTTCTCCTCCACCAACGATACTGCGTGCGGTGCTTTGTATTTCTTCGCTATAGATATCATCGCATTCTTTTTTGGCATATATCCATTTCGATACAAGTCGGGCCTGGTTGAAATCCGCCATTCCAACACCCCGGAGGCATGGTGCAGGACACCCAAGACTCTCCGCAACGGCGGCCATGGACCTTCTTTTCAAGAAAGTCGACTGGGGAGCAGCATGGCAGCGAGAAAGCTGTCCCTCTCCATTGGACGATGGGAATCCTGGAGGACAGGGAAACCATCGAAGTCCCAGGTACGTCTTGCCTGCTGCTCATGGAACAATACACCAGCTAACGCTCCGCGACAGGCTCGGTGCTGCTGCTAGCCGCTGACCACAACGAACCCCTGGGGTTGCGGAACGCGCCCGCGAGGACTTCCCACTCGTCCATTCCCACGGGCATACACCGTCAGCTGCCCGAGTACGGCGGGGAGATGCAGAAGAAGAAGACGCAGGACGGCAAAATCATCCTGGACCCCCAGCCCGAGGAGTCGCACAACGACCCGCTCAACTGGCCGGCATGGCGCCGCGACTTGGCACTGTTGTCTCTGGGCCTATTCTGCATGGTCGGCGGTGGCACGACTCCTCTCCTCGCCGCCGGCTTCCAGGATGTTGCCCTTGACTACGACGTCAGCGTCAGCAGCGTCTCGCTCACAACCGGCCTCTACATGATGGGCATGGGGCTCGGATCCGTCGTCTTTTCGCCCACCGCCATCCTGTGGGGGAAGAGGCCGGTCTACCTCTTTGGAGCTGTCTTATTCATGGTGACCTCGGTCTGGTGCGCCGTCTCGCCAAACTTCACCTCGCTCGTCGTGGCGCGCATCTTTCAGGGCATGGCCGTCAGCCCGGTCGAGTGTCTGCCATCCGCCACGATTGCCGAGATCTTCTTTCTGCACGAGCGCGCGTTCCGTATCGGCATCTATACCCTCCTGCTACTCGGCGGCAAGAACCTTGTTCCTCTCGTCAGTGCTGTTATCATCCAGAGTATGGGGTGGCGCTGGGTCTTTTGGTATGTCCTGATCTCAAACCCATGCTCTCCTGGCATTAACATTTCCGGTGCAGGATCGTCACGATTGTTGTTGCGTTCTGCGGCGTCCTTCTGTTCTTCTTTGTGCCAGAGACCTTCTGGGACCGAGCTCCAGTTGCACGAAGGTCTGGCAAGTCAAGACCGGGCCTATTTCGTCGGTTCTCGTCCAAGCGAGATATCCCGCAAGTTACACAGCAACCGACCGCGCTATCGGTTGAACCCACTCCGGTCGTTCCGACATCACCAGAGGCCCACCTGAAGACGCCGCGTGTTGAATTTGCTCCCGGGACCGACACAGAACCAACAGCAGGTGTTCAGCCCCCATCCCCGGCCAAGTTGCCGGCGCCCGAGCGGCCCTCGGCCGACCAGTACAACGACCGGAAGGAGGAGCTCAACGACATGGACACCGAGTTGCAGCCTGTTCGGAGCGCGCGGCAGGCCTACACGGCCACCCTGCGCGAGCAGCCAGCCCGCTCATTCGTCCAGCACCTCAAGCCGTTCAACGGGCGTCTGAACAAGGACAAGTGGCACAAGGTTGCCGTCAGGCCGCTGGTGCTCTTCTCCTACCCTGCCGTCCTCTGGTCCGCGGCCATCTATGCCTGCTCGGTCGGCTGGCTCATCGTCATCTCGGAATCGGTGGCGGTCATCTACCGCGAGGACATCTACGAGTTCAATGCGCTCCAGACGGGCCTCGTGTACATCAGCCCCTTCGTCGGCGG
>MU853412.1:306646-328679 GCA_033297235.1 Trichocladium antarcticum
CCTCCTCCCTAATCCTCCTCACCTCCGTCCTCGGCGCCTCCACCAACTGGCTTGTCCTCCGCCACCTGCACGCCCTGCTCCTTCCCAAGGCACCACCACCACCAACCGCGACCTCCCCGTCCTCTCTCCACGACCCCGAAACAGACGACGACCCCGAAACAGACCACGACCCCGAAACAGCCGTCCTGCTCGTCTCCTTCCTGCGCGACTTTGCCTTCTGGCGCGACGGCGCCTCGCGCCTGGGGACCGACCTCGCGGCCGCCGCGCGCCGCGGCCGCTTCGGCTATGTCGACGGGCTCGGCGCGGGCTTGTTCGCCGGTGTCCCCGGGCAGGGGCAGGGGCAGGGGCAAGGAAACGGGAACGGGAACGGGAACGGGAACGGGAACGGGAACGGGAACGGGCAAGGGCAAGGTCAAGGCGGATGGAAGCGTGCGTTGACGAGCGCGGCGCCGGGGACCATGGCGCGGGAGATTGCGGCCGGGGTGGAGGGGCTGAAGGCCGGGGGGCCCAGGAAGGTGGTGCTGGTGATGGATGGGCTGGACTTTGTGCTTGCGGCGTTGGGGGGCCGGGGCCAGGGAGGGGCGGCGATGGGGCTGAGGGAGATGGTGATGGATTTGCGAGAGGCAGGTTGCATGCAGGTCCTTGTGTGCTGGCTGGCTGGCAGGACGAGGCAAAAGCGCTAATACGGATTGTCTAGCAAACGCATGCTGCCATTGTCACACTGGCGGCCGACGACCCACTCCTCAGGGAGCAGGAGACGACGCTGGAGAAGCAGCATGCCTGGTTCACGCTGAGTCTGGCGCACGAGGCTGACACGGTGCTCAGCTTGAGGCTACTTGATACAGGCGCTGCCAAGGACGTGACGGGCGTCATCAGAATCACCCGTGGCGGAAGCAGATCCGAGGGCAGGGACCAGGAGTATTTGTACCATGTGGGAGGAGACGGTGGTGTTCGAGTATTTGAGCGAGGCCAGTAGATACCTAGATGATACCCCTGATAATATGACCCGTGTTGCTTCCCGGGTTGCCCGCGTGCTGGGGAGTTGAGTTGGCCCGGCCGGACTGGCGTCTTGCGCCTTCAGAGACCCGTTCCCCGCCCTCCGCACGGAACTTGCCCATAAAAACCAGTGAAATTGGTCCGCAAACGTTACGCCATTTTTCATGACCTGTGCTCGATGTTCTGGCCGTTGAACCTAGTCCCGTGGGAAACCATGCCATTTGTGATGTACCAGCGAAAAGCGAGTAGGCTCGTCCGAAAAGTGTCCAGTCCCTGTTACACCGCTCGCCGAAAACGACCCGTCCCATCGTCCACGCCCCCGCCCGTCATGACAACCCTTTATGAAGAAGCAGAAACCGCGGGGCCCTGGGCGCCCTTGGGGACACCGGTCTGGAAGCCGTTCTTGAACTTCCTCGACACGGTGCTGAGGTACCTCATGCGGCCGGTGCCGGTAACCTTTCTGCGCTTCGCCTTCTCGGACCAGTTGTCTGTTTCGCGCTCGTGTTAGTGATTGGTCCCTCCGTGGCGACATGGTCGGTGGGAATCGAGGATATCCGGATGTTGGTAACGTACACTTGCGAATCTTAGCGGCGGGGTAGCCGCACGAGGCGCAGGTCTTCTTCTGGTTGTGGAGAGACCGACGGCTGATGAAGAGGTCTCGTCAATTCCTGCTTTTCCAAAATCCTATCGTCCTGCCGCCCTCGCCCACGATGGGCTCGCCGATTCAAGGACATCGAATTCGGGGTGTTGTCGACTTACCCGCAGCGTCTGCAGAGACCGTGGGTCTTGGTGTGGCTAGCGATAACAGTCAGATTCCATGTTCTGCCGGCCAGGCGTCTCCCAAGAGCTGAAAACATACCGCTTGCCGAAGCTGGAGGTACCCTTCGCTGTAGTCGTGTCAGCCCGACTTCGTCCAATTCAAGGTGTGTGCAAGTAATCGTGTAGAGTTGTTCGAATGAAGCGACGAGAAACACGAAGTGTATATTCGGAGCATAACTGCTTTCGGGGTGCGTCGAGAATCGGGAAGTCGGTGCAGGGGACGGCAACGCAAATCGACAAAGATCGGGACAGGATGGGTGAAAACGTACTCATTTTGGCGGTGGCTCTGTTGGACAGTAGAATTAGTATCACAGGGAGTGGCCGAAATGCGATGGGCCCTTGAACTTACCTGCGTCGTCGGCGACAAGCGTTGTGATGAGGTGCAGGTTCTCTCGGGTCAAGGGTCGCGAAATTTTGGGAATGTGCGGTAGCCAAACTGTTAGGGCTGCCAGAAATCTCAAGCCACATATCGATAAGCCTCGTGTGGCTAAATTGACCAAGCGGGGTCGCCCCCACACTAGACGCCGCCACGAGCCCGGACCCGATTCGGCCCCAGAGGCCGGCCCGCACCATTCCAGGTTCCACATCCCGGCCATCCTGCGGATTTCGGATTACATGGACTCTCAGAACACCAGTCACGATTACCCCCTAAATTGGACATGGAGTGAACTGGCCACATCGACTCCGCCCTAGATGCAGGAGTTGCCACGCAGCCAGCTCCGTATACCCAATGTCTGGAAAAGCTTTGTACATTGCGCGTATCTATATGGTCGCACGGAACACGAGAGTGTCTAAGCTCCTACTTCAATCCGGTCATCAAGCCATTGGACAAGCAAGATATATTCATTCAGGTCGACAACCATGGAACATGACGGATATCTCAGACAATGGCCATCTATGCATTAGAAAGCGCCAAGGAACCTATCGTCCAGGCCTTACTGGGCCGGGCCATCGACAACCTTCAACTTGCTAAACTCCTCCAACGTCCTCTCGTAATTCTCCTTCGCCGACTGCGCATCGGCCAGCTTCTTCTGCTCTGCCGCAACAACCACATCGCTCACCTTCTCAAACCCTTCGCGACCCATCAGCTCCTTCTGCTTTGTGATCGCAATGCTGGTCTTCTGGAGCTTCGTGTTGATCTTCTTGATCTCCGTGTCAATGTCCTTGATCTGCGTGCTGACCTGCAGCAGAACCGCCACGTCGGCAGAGACAACATAGACCGCGCAGCCCTTGGGCGACGCCTCTTCGGTTGTGTCAGGGCCAAGGACGCTGACCTCGGCGATGCCCTTCCCAGACAGAGTCTTGATGGCCTGGAGCTGCGCGTTGGCCTTTTCGAGGCTGGTGGGCGTGGACGCTTTGATAAACGCACGCCCATCGGCGCGGATGTTGTAGTCGGCCGCCAAGGAGCGGACACCGCCCGCGCACCGGAGCCCAAGTTCGTAGACTTCAGCGTCCGAAGCAAATTCGAACGCGTCCTCAGCCTCAGGGTACGACGCGAGCATGACAGATGGCACAGTCTCGCCCGTGCGAGGCAGGCGCTGCCACAGTTCTTCGGTAATGTAGGGCAGGAAGGGGTGCAGGAGGCGCAATGCAACATCCAGTGTGTGGTACAGGGTCTGCTGGACGCTCTGCTGCTCTTCAGGAGTGCCATCAGTCAAGATGCTCTTGCTGTTCTCGATGAAAACATCGCAGAGCTCGTCGTAGAAGAACTGGTAGGCAAGCTTGGTGCTCGTCGAGAATTGGCGTGTCTCGAGTGCCTCATTGATACCCTTAACCGCAAAGTTCATGCGGTGCAGGATCCAGCGCTCCGGGACAGAGAGCGCGGATGTGTCGAGCTTGGCAGCTGGAACAAAGTCCTGGGGCAGTTTGCCCAGAACAAACTTGCTAGCTTGCCAGACCTTGTTGCAGAACCGGCGGTACGCATGCATCACCTTGATGTCAAAGCTGATGTCGCCGCCACCCGTAGTGTAGGATAGCAGGGTGAACCGGAGCGCGTCAGCTCCGCATTCCGGAATGCCGGCAGGGAAGGCTGTCTTCTGATACTTGGTCGCGCGCTCAACCTCGTCTTCCTTCAGGTTGCCAGTGAGGAGCTTCGCGTGCAGAGTCTCGAGGTCAATGCCGTTGATAATGTCGAGAGGGTCAATCACGTTGCCCAGCGATTTGCTCATCTTCCTACCTTCCGAGTCGCGGATAAGGCTGTGGCAGTAAACCTCGGTGAACGGGACTTCGCCAGTGAGCTTGAGGCTGAGCATGATCATCCGGATGACCCAGAAGAACAGGATATCCCAGCCCGTTTCCAACATGCTGGTGGGGAAGAAGTTCTTGAAGTCGCTGCTCTCGGTATTGGGCCAGCCGAGAATGGACATAGGCCACAAGCCGGAGCTGAACCACGTGTCCAGGCAGTCATGATCCTGCTCCAAACGGAACTTCCTCGGCGCGAACTTCGCCTCAGCTTTGGCCTGGGCTTCCTCGGGAGTCCTTCCAACAATCCACAACGACTTGTCGGTTTCACGGGCATCCTCACCTTCAAGGATGACGCGGTAGGCCGGGATCCGGTGACCCCACCTAGAAAACCATTAGCCAAGGAGTCAATGTGCAAAGGGAGCCATACCTACCAGAGCTGTCTGGAAATGCACCAATCGTTGACATTGGCCAACCATCTGTCGTACGATTTCCTGGCGCTCTCGGGCGTAATCTTGACTTTGCCCTCCGCAACGACCTTCAGGGCAGCATCCGCCATCTCATTCATACGGACCCACCACTGCGGTGTCATGTATGGCTCGATGACGTCCTTGGTCTTCTCGCACAAGGGGATAGTCATTGCATTCGGTTCCTTCTTGACGAAGAGCCCCAGCTTGGTCAACTCCTCGACGACGGTATACCGAGCGTTAAACCTCTTCTGTCCCTTGAAGATGGGGCCGGCATTTTCGTTGAGAGTTCCGTCCTCGTTCAGGATGTTGATGAATTTGAGATTGTGGGCTTTACCAAGCTTATAATCGTTGAAGTCGTGGGCCGGGGTCAGCTTGACAGCTCCAGTACCGAACGCCGGATCCACGTAGCTGTCCTCAACGATGGGCAGAAGGCTGGAGTTTGTTAGCGTATGAAAGCTTGGCTTGCCATGGTTTCGACTGACCGGTTTGTGAACGGGTGGCGTGCAGATTTTCCGACGAGGTGAGTGTAACGAGTGTCACCGGGGCTGACAGCGATACCACTATCGCCAAGCATGGTCTCGGGACGCGTCGTCGCAACCTCAATCGTCAGGTCTGTGCCGTCAATGGGATACTTGAAGTATGTCAGGACACCGAACTCGACCTTCCGGTCATAGCCCGGTACATCAAGCATGGTGCGACCACTGATGTCCTTGTTCTCCACCTCCAACGAACTGAGCGCAGTCTGCAAGTGGGTGCACCAGTTCACCAGGCGGTCGGACCTGTAGATGTAACCCTCATCGTGAAGGCGGCAGAAGGTTTCCATGGTCGCGGCGCTGAGATTCTCGTCCATGGTGAAAGCCTCGCGGCTCCAGTCCATCGATCCTCCCATGAGCCTCTGGGCATTGTTGATTCGCTGGTGGTATTCGCCCTTCCATTCCCAGACAAGCTTTGTGAACTCGTCTCGGCCAAGCTCGAGCCGAGTCTTTTTCTCCTTCTTCCAGAGCATCTTCTCGACAACAGACTGTGTTGAGATGCCAGCATGGTCACATCCGGGGACCCAAAGTGTGGAATATCCCCTGAGAGCAGTTAGACCACATCTGAAGGTGGGTTGCGTGGGAGCTCGCGGAGGGCCCAGGGATCACTCACTTCATTCGGTACCACCGAATCATGGTGTCCTGGAGCGAATTGGCCAAGGCGTGGCCACAATGAAGCGCGCCAGTCACATTCGGAGGCGGGAGAGGGATCACGAACTTCTTCCCAGCCCTGTCCGGCCGGGCCGGGCGAGGCTGGAAGAAGCCGCTCTTCTCCCACCATGTGTACCACGCCGACTCGACGGCCTTCGGGTTGTATGCTTGAAAGTGGGGGTGGTCGAACGACTGGATGACCTTCTTCTCGCCGGCCGGGGTCTCGTCCTTGTATTCGGGGAGGGCGGGGGCCTGGGCCTTGGGAGCTTTGGGAGCCGACGGGGCGGCGGCTTTCGGCTGCTGTTGCTTCACTTTGGCAGCTTGCTTTGCAGCGAACTTGGCCGCCTTGTCGGCCTTGGCTTTTTCCTTCTGCTCTAGAAGCCGCAGCGGGTTTAGTGTCGGCAGACAGGTAACCGAAAATGAATTCGAGGCTCACCATTCTTCTTGGCTGTCGGCGCATCGGGCGCAGGAGCGGATGGGGGGGCTGCGTCGGCCATGTTCGTTGGTCGTTGGAGAGAGTAGTGTCGAGGCAATGGCAGGATTCGGAAGGCTGAGGGAAGTTTGAGCAGCGATTCCCGTCTCAGGCTAGCCAGTCGCCACGACGAACTCAGCATCCAGGGCTTTTGGAGGGGTAAAATGGGCCAGAGAGGGGCGGGGAGGTGACTCTTAAGAGGGGCCCTTTTTCGGCCTGCAGTTTCTGCCAGTCGAGGGGGGGTCAGTGCATGAGTCAAACAAAAACGACTGGCCCTCGAGATATAAAGCCCCACTAACAGCACACATAACCCTGGCCATCGCAGACGGATCTCGACGGAACCCCCCCAGGCAGGGTAAGTTGTCCTTCAGGCTTCAGTGGAAAGACCTCTGCCCCTGTTGAAGTGCCACAGCATGCCGCCTGGCATCGCTAGGTTTTTGTTAGCATGCCATACTTTCACTGTCCACGATCTGCTTCGGCTGCCAAGATATAACACATCGAAATGCCCACAATCTAATCCATTGATTGCACAGGACACTGCAAGCCATATTCTTCTTGGGCTGCAGCCAGTGTTTTTGAAACGTTGATATCCGTCCGGGGCGGGCATCCACCAGTAGACAGCATGCAGGGAAGAGGTCGCCAGACAGGTAATTAGTGTCACAGGCTAAAGCAAGTGTCTGGGTTAGGGTTTATGTATAACAATGTGTACAAGGAATGGAACTTGCATGCCACTTCTTCTTGCTAGAACAGTTCAAAAAGACACTTCAACTACTTCAACTCTCTTGATACTTCCAAGACTCCATCTTCCTCGCGCGCGAGAATGAGGTTTACCTAGGTGCTTAATCGAATGATGCCCAATGGACCCTGGTGCTTGCTTTGTGCCCACGGCGAAGCAGTGGAAATGCGGGGGATGCAACCCCTGCACCCATGGAAGCCAAGCATTCTTCGGTCATTCATGTCACACCAGCAGCTGAGCTTGTGGGCCACAGATAAGACACCTCATGGATACTTCAGTAAGCTTGTGACCCTGCACTGTTGCAGAAGTAAATGCAAAGTACCTTTGGCACTGTCGCATGGCTCAGGCACTGCGTCACCTGGGGCAGGTGGCCCCCCACCTTATCAACCCCAACAGCCATCATCAATCTCGTTGCTTAATATTCGCGCCTTTTATCTCCTAGCCATAACAACAACTTATCTGCTCCAGTTCTAACTGCATTCGCGAATGACGCTGCCTGAGAGGCATCGAGCGGTCGCCACCAGCTCCAGTACTTCAGAAGACATCACCTGCTAGAACAGGGCAATCGTTCCACCAGACACAAATTATCCCACTTCGCGTGACGATAACTTCACGATGCGGCCACCGCGGGTCGCCATCCTCGTGCTTTTCTGCTCCGCGTCCCTCTTTCTCCTATGCCGGTCCATCAGTTTGATCCGCCGTTCGGGTCCAACAGCGACGGCGTCGACGGCGTCGACGGCTCAAGGGTCGTCGTTCCGAACCCTCTTTTCGTTCACTGCGCCCTTCTCTCTCTTCCCGCCGAGCGCCGCCATCAGCCTTACCGATGACAACAGCACCTTCTTCCCCGCTAGACCCGCCGCATTCGGTTCTTCTCTACCTAACAACGGACTGAGTGGGCAACTGTGGATAGGAAGCGGCTTTTCTGGCGAAAGTCTGCAGGACGGCGAAGGAGAAGGAGAGTTAGGTTGTAGCGATATTCCGGGATGGGAGGATGGCAGGGCCACGCGGCAAGAGGTGGCCAGCAGCAAGCCAGGCTCGATTTACGCCGACGCTACGAGCTCAAAAAGGCACTATCTAGCAAACGAACCCCTCGTTGATCGGGTCACCGGAAAGAGGAGACGCCCTCGTGGTGGAACCAAGCCGGCAAATGATGGAACGGACGATTATCTCCACCAGAGCCTCCGGCAGACGAGAAGCCCTTATCCCAACGGACAGACCGCTTCCGGATCGAGCCACGCCGATATCCAGTCAATTCAGGAGACGGCAGAGATCACGGGCAAAATTGCTCTTCTCAGCCGGGGCGGGTGTGGATTTCTCGAAAAGACCAAATGGGCCCAGCGTCGTGGTGCCATTGCGCTCGTTGTTGGGGATAACCAGAAGGGAGGACCCCTGATCCAGATGTTCGCGCGAGGCGATGTGGGTAACGTCACAATCCCCTCGGTTTTCACCTCCCGCACGACTGCCCACTTGCTGTCGTCACTGATGCAACCCGGGAGTTTCATAGAGGACATTCTCAGTAATAACGGCGATCCCGCGTTGAAAGTCCCACAGTCTCCCAAATATGGGAGGAGCAAGATGGCAAAGGCGGCGTCATCTGCTCGTCGCGTTTCCAAGACGTGGCCAGCGACGGCGTTTGAACAGAAGAAATTCGAGCGAGCACCGAGAAGCTGGTTTTCCAAACTGTTCCACCGGAGGGATGGTCAATCTGGGAAGTCCGATTCGGCTTCTGGTCCACATAGCGGGCTCGTTCCGAAGAGTTCCAGTGGTCACGACACAACAGACAATGAGGCAGACGCAGACTCAAATGAGACGTTGGAGTCCTCGGGCAGAATATTGACGCCCGTCTACCCAATCCCCGCCGACGATGAGGGGCGGGAAGGTCTACGGGTTACCATCACGCCCACGGGTAGTTCCAGCCCGTTTTTCGACACTCTTCTAGTTTTGGTCATCAGTCCCCTAATAACATTGACGGTCGTCTATGCGCTCCTTATTTTGCGAGTAAAGATCCGGATGCGGAGATGGAGAGCGCCAAAGTCGGTGGTTGATCAGCTACCCGTACGGACCTACCACACCGTCGCCTCCTCACCAACCGATTCCCCCAGGGTACCCTCCCCCACGAGCTCGTCGCCTACAACACCACTACTACAGGGATCATCTCGGTCACGGCCACGATCTCGCGCTGGCACAGCTGGTTCGGAGCCTGGAGACGGAGACCTGCTGAGCGTGGAGGATGCCTTGGGGCCACCGAGGTCGCCTTCCATTGATAAGGACTCGCGCCGTGCTCCCAGCCAGTGGAAGAAGTACATGGGCAGGCAGGTCGAGTGCGTTGTCTGTTTGGAAGAGTATGAGGACGGAGTTAGCAGGGTCATGAGTCTACCCTGCGGACATGAATTTCACGCCGAGTGCATGTAAGCAATGTTGGCTCTCAAAACTGCATCGTTTTCGAGGCATACTAACTCGTCTTCAGAACACCGTGGCTCACCACTAGGCGGCGAACATGCCCGATTTGCAAGAACGATGTTGTCCGATCACTTGCTCGAGGCTCGTCGAGCCCACAGTACGAGCCGTTTCGTGAGGATGCCGACGACAGCAGCGTCGAGGCTTCCGACTCTTTTCAGACCAGAGTTCCTTCTCCGAATCGGCTCGAGGATTTGGAACGGGGCCCTGCTTGGTCTCGAGGGACGGGACAGGAATGGCACGCGAATCGCAACGACGTGTGGTTCAGCGCCCTGACGAGCCGTCTGGGAGGAAGCTCGTCCCTTCTCCCAAGGGGTGAAAGCTCAGCGGAGGACCGTGGTCGTTGAGTTTATAGAGCCGGCTGCGGATTTTACCACAACTCAAGCAGAAATCGGGAGGGGGTTTTGTCGAGGCGTCAAGGCAGTTTGGGGTTTACGATCTTGTATTTTGAAGGTATATTGGCGTCTCGGGCATGGCTACAAACATGGGGCGTTCTGCTGACGCTCGTTGCGGATTTATATTATGATACCTTCTTCCTGTCTTGTTTGCAGTGGATGCGAGGGTCACCAAGTGAGACGCTGGTTCTGCCACTCACGTCAACCCCACAACCCAGAAATAACCGGAATGGCTATATTTGGGTGTTTTGATGAGCAGCGCGTATTCCTGGAGTAACAGTACCTGGTAATGTTACTTCAAGTTGGTACTAATAAGCCCAAATGCGAGCCGGTCTATCGAGATATCGAGAACACTGGCAAATTGTCTTGTTTATATCTGCCTCGCAGGATCTCGTACCTCACAATCCCCGGCCGCTATCAAAATACCAAACCATGCTTCAAATACCTGCCCCAATAGTTGGACAATCTCCTGTTAAAGGATGGAAGCCGCACAATTCCTGGTGCTGGAATTTATGCTGGATAAGCCAATCGCCCCGCTCCTTGCATACCTTGCACACCTCTGCAGCCTCAGGCGCGTCCATCGCGACTTCTACGTCTCGGTTGCCGAGGAAATATACCAGCGACCAACCCATTTAAACCTTCGACCACCGTTCTTTCCTTCAGTGAGCGTTCGATCAATTTGCCGGGACTTTTTTCCATTCACCTTTTTGGAAAACTTTGGCTGTTCACCGTTAGGCTTTTGCACCCCAAGCATAAACAACTCCTTGCAAGGAGACGACTAGTGACCTAGGCAGCCAAACGACCGGCAACCGGCCATCTTCAATTTCCTGGCCCATACCCGTCGAGAACCTACACTTGAGCTCCCGACAGGGCGTGGCCCCACTCCAATGAAGTCATGTCGCGATACCTTGGTCCTGCCAAGATCGGCCTGCTGGCGCTCATTGAGCTCTACATTGAAGGAGCAGTACCAAATGATGCCATCGTCCCGGTGATCAACTTCCTAACATCACACTTGCTTGACTGTGATCTGGGGAATGCTTCCCCAAGCATCGCCGATCAATGGAAGAAGGCCGACTGCACCATCAGACTGACCGTGTCTGTTCAACACTTCGAGGAAGTACTGGCCCCCTTTGCGGCGGCCGACCGCCTTCCCGGTCGTCGTTTGTGGGACAGGTTCTTGGAGAAGCTTTGGGGTATCGACTCGTTTCATGCCCTACACGAATTCATCGACCGCGTGCCGAACCTCCTGACGAGAAGCAAGGATGAGCTCCGCCACATGGTAGAGCGCGGCGAGGAACCTCCTTCTGGCGTGCTTCTTTCGCCCAACTCTCCGTTTGGAGCTTTTGTGCGGAGAGCGTACCTTGAGTTCTCAAAACTGCAGTTTGATCACGCCTCCGAACTGTGGAAGATGGTAGTCAAGTACCGCCAGCCAACGGCCAGTTACTGGCAGCGACGGAATCCTCACTACCACCGGCTCAGCTTCGACGCAGTGCTCTTAACTGGCGAGCATGAATGGGGTTCCCAGACGAACGAGATCGCCATGGTGGCTTACGGAAATAAGTTGTTCATGGGCGAACAGGATACCACGCTTCCGGTTACAGCTGACGATATTGAGGGCCTGCTAGAGCTTCAGATTGCTCAAATGCACAGTGAGTGCTTCCCTTGGCATCCCCGAGGATATGCTGCTAACCAAAACAGAGTATGGAGACCGAGTACCGCCGGACATCAGGGATCGATTTCAAAGCCTACTGGGAAGCAGCCGGATCGTCCCAAGCCTATCACACTATCTAAAGTATGTCCCCCCCCCTGCCACATTCCGGACATCAAGCTGACAGCAGCAGCTTCTCCGATTCCTGGCGGTCAGGAGACTTGCCGGCATCTTTTGACTACCTTCATCGATATTTCGACTACACCATGCAGAACCGCGACCGGTTGTTCTACCAATACGCTTTGCTAAATCTCGCAATTGTGCAGTCAGACTTTGGCTGCCACAAGGAGGCTGTGTCGACCATGTTGGAAGCCATCTCAACGGCGAGAGAGAACAGAGATACCACTTGCCTCAACTTCGCGTTGAACTGGTTTTACCACTTCAGCAAAGGCCATTCAGATCTGGTCCGAGAGCTCGAGGACAGCAGCATGCTTGAAAGCGGCAAAGAATCACTCGCCTTCCTCAGATCCAAAGCAAAAGAGACGGGAATGTGGGTATTGTGGAGCTCAGCGCTGTTGAGCGAGGCCAAGCTCGGGTTGGCAAACGGCGAGAGCGTTTCAACTGCTATGGAGAACATGGTGCGAAGTTCACAGCTCATCGTAGAGCGGAACATCAAGGCCATGTTCGGTACACAACTCTCGCTGGTCATCACGTTGTGGGACAGACTCGGCATGTCTCTCATGTCAAACATGATGTGCGAGGTGTTCCTCCGCTGCCACGCACCGAGCTCGGGATTTGACGATCGGCTGAAGATCACTTGTCGTCTGGCCGGCCTGCTTTCCAGCAAGGGCAAGTTCGACGCCGCATTCGAAATGCTGGAAGGCGTAGACAGCAACTCCCTCCGCTCGTCAAAGCCACGCCAGTACTGGCACCACTATCGCGGACTCGTCAAGCTACGCCGTGACCTCCACCACAACAACCTCGAGTCCGCCGAGTCTCTCCTGTCGCAGCTCCTCCAGGCCGGCCCGGACGACGTCGAGCCCGACATGTTCTTCGTCATCGACTCGATGCACATCGAAGCCCTCACCCGCCGCCAGGACTTCGAGGCCGCCTTCCTCAAAGTCGACCGGCTCATCTCAGACCTGCGCGACGACAGCCGGGACATCGCCCTCCGCATCCGCCTGCTCCTCACCAAAGCCCACCTCTTCGCCCTCACGGGCCGCCCGGAAAAGGGCTTCACCATCGCGATGCGCGCCGCGAGCATGGCCTGGCGCGCACGGCTCGTCGCGCTGCTCTGGCAGGCCGTTGGCGCCCTGGCCCTCATCCTCACCGCGCTCGGCGAGTTCGCCGCCGCCGAACGGCTCCTCGTCGCCGTGCTGCCGCGCTGTCTCGAGACGGACGTCGCGTACACGGCCGGCACGCTGTACAGCCTGCTGGCGGACGCGCGGATGGGCCTGGCGGGCGGGATGAAGGGGCCCAGGGGGACGGCGACGGCGACGGCGGCGGCGGCGGCGGCGACGGGTGAGCGGGGCCGGGTGCTGGCCGGGGCTCAGAAGGCGCTGGACTCGGCGCTGGAGTGTTTCTCTGCCGTGGAGGATGTGGATAAGCGGTGTGAGGTGCTGGCGAAGAAGGCGGCGATTTTTAGGGCGGACGGGGATATGGCGAGGGCGGATGGCTGTGCGGAGCAATACCTTAGGATATGGGAGGGGGATCGGGGGAGGAAGGGATAGATGGGTGAAGAGGCGGGAGGGGATCGAGGATTGTGAGGTTGCTGGCGAGTAGTTGTTGGTTGGTTGAGACGTGGAGAAGGAGGCGATTGTCAATCTAAAGGTTCTGGTGAGGATCGATTGTGGTCACTCGGGAGCGTTCCGGATTTGTACTTATCCTTACCAGCACATCCTTGAACCGTCTTACACGTTTCTCGTCAGTTCTTTGCACCACGAGGCTGTAGGTCTCTTAGATTCGGGCCCAGGCAACCACGATGCAGATATCACATGCAGAAAGCACGCAAGTCTATCACAATATGGATTCCAGATACTGGGACCCCGGGTCGTCAACTCTAGGAAACATTTACAGGTTGCTGTCGGCGTGTATTTCTCCCCTGGCTCCGTCTACATGTACACCCCCATTGTCCTCTAGTTCCCGTAAAAGGACACTAGAATTGGATCACATGTTCCCATTTAGGTGGTCTTGTCCTTGTTGTGGTAGTTGACCTCCTCATTCCAGCTGTTTTGTCTTGGTTAGCAAGCCATCGATCGGCTCAAGCGGTTTGTCTGGGTATTCTCATTCCCATGCTCAGGATAATGGGACTTGTAGCATGGGGGTGTATACGTACAAGAGAGTCTGTCGAGAGATGTTAGCTACAAGATTCAGCGAAACGTTGCGTGGGGTTACATACCTTGTCACCGTCACCCCAGGGGAAGTTGCGGGAGCGGATGTTCTGGTAGGGGTACTCGGTGCGCTCCTCAAGAGGGGGCATGTGCGACCAGTGCTCCCAATGCTCGTTCCAGAGGTTGTAAGCGTTCACAGCCGCGAGAACGAGAGCGGGGGGGATGGTGCTGTTGGCCGAGGTGTTAGCGGGGGGGTCCATTGTGCCTGGCTGTGCGTTTCCCGTCTGATCCATTCGTTCGCCGTCCCATCAATTCCCGGCCGCTTGTATTCCCAGTCTTGCTCGTTGGATTGGGAAGCTCGTTGGTTTCAGGGATTTGGACTCGGCCGTTTCACGAAAAAACAACGCATACGGCATACTGGCGAGAAGGGGGGTAGTGGGTGTGGCATACTAGATGGAGATCTTGCGCCACAGCTCTGTTCACTCGTTAGTTTTCCTATCAACCGGGCCAAGAGAAAGCCGCCTTCGATGCTCACCAGTGGTGGGACCGGCGTGCTCCTTGACGTGGCGGCGCTCGCGGACGAAGGCGTTCTCGGTCTCGTTGCTGGCCAGACGACGCTGGGCCTGGGCCCGGAGCTGCGCATTGACGCGCGGCACGGCGCGGGCAATCTGGCGTTGCGCGTTCATGGTGATGAGAATGCTTCGACGGCGAGTCGCTTCGTGGTGGTGCGGGCGGTGTGTGTCAATGGAGAGCGAGAGCTTCAAGACAGGGCAAAGATGAAGCAACTGACCCGCTTTTGCCTGAGCTTCGCCGACTGGTGTGAGGTCAGACCCCAATCAGCTCATTTTTCGGTTAGACCTCGGGTGTGTGCGGGCAGCTCATGCGCACGATCCAACTGCTTGCCAAGTCCAAATGACATAATTAATGACCGATCCTCAGTCAGGTGACCTCGTGAGTTCAAGGCGCTGGTGCTGGATGGAAGGTGCGCCCTGAGCCTCTGATGAATCTGATGAATAGACGGCTCCTGCCCAGCAATCGCGTTTTTGGGGAAGAAACTGGGCAGCGAATTTACATGACACTCAGAAATGAATGAAATTGAGGTTCCAGCTCTTTCTCCTCGAATGCGACTGCTGGTGACGGATTCTTTGGGGTGATATGCAGCAGCCAGTCCCTTAATCGTATCCACGACCCGCGTCAGTTTGCCGATGGGCAGCTGATTCCCTGCGCCCTTGCAACCTTCCAGTATTACTTTATCCATATCTTCAGGGCGGCCGTATCTCGATTATTCGGACTCGTTTCGAAATACCGATAACGCGAAAGGTTGATGAGGTGAGGGCTGAGCAAGATGCCGCTCCGAATCACGACTTGGAATGGTAGGATGCTTCGTCTCTAGGCTCTGCCGCAATCTGTCATGTTTCTAAACTCCGAATGCAATAGTAAACGGCATAAGGAATCCGTTCGGATATCAGCCATGGCGGGAGAATCGCACCTTCCAGGTAGGACAGCGATGGCAGAGCCCGTTCTCTACTCTCCAGCCCGGCTAATCAGTAGCAGGCCATGTTCGACGTGTTGGAGGCAGACATTGTCGTCATGCAGGAAACCAAGATTCAGCGTAAAGACCTCAGAGATGACATGGTCCTGGTGCCGGGCTGGGACGTCTTCTTCAGTCTTCCCAAGTATAAGAAAGGTTGGCCAGTCCCCGTTCCGGCTAGTTCTACTCTCTAACTCAGCACAGGATACTCCGGCGTTGCCATCTATACCCGCTCATCCAAGTGCTGTCCGATCCGCGCAGAAGAAGGCATAACCGGTGTTCTCTGTCCTCCGAACTCTTCCACCAAGTTTCGGGATCTTCCCGCTGATCAACAGATTGGTGGATACCCGACGCCTGGCCAACTCTCTGCCTCGATCGACGAACCGACTCTCGATTCTGAAGGCCGCTGTGTGGTTCTCGAGTTCCCAGCCTTCGTTTTGATCGGAGTCTACAGCCCTGCGACCCGAGACGAGACAAGAACCGAGTTCCGCCAAGGGTACATTGACGCCATTGATGTCAGGGTCCGCAACCTGGTTGCCATGGGAAAGCAAGTCTTTCTTTGCGGCGATCTCAATATCATCCGCTCTGAACTTGACACCGCTGGCTTAGCGGAATGGCTACGAAAAGAGGCTATGACGCTCGATACCTTCATTTCAACCCCATCACGGCGCTTTTTTAACCAGCTGCTGTTCGGAGGCCGCGTCATCGGGGAGAGAGATGAAGGACGAGAGGAGCCAATACTCTGGGATCTCTGCAGGGAGTTTCACCCCGCCCGCACAGGCATGTATACCTGTTGGGAGACCAGGAAGAACGCAAGGCCGGGTAATTTTGGGAGTCGGATAGATTACGTGCTATGCAGTTCTGCAATCAAGGACTGGTTCATCGACTCCAATATCCAAGAGGGCCTCCTGGGATCTGATCACTGCCCAGTATACGCCACAATCAACGACATGGTCAACCTTGAAGGTGCTAAAGTCTATGTCGAGGATGTTATGAACCCCCCCGGCATGTTCAGGGACGGGAAACGCCTGAGAGAATGGTCTCCCAAAGACCATCTGCCCACATCGGCCAAGCTCATCCCGGAGTTTGACCGCCGGCAAAGCATTCGAGATATGTTCTTCAAGAACTCGACCCCAGCGGCCAAGACGAGTTCCCCGTCAACCCCGGCCAACAATCAGGATACTGGGGGCCCCGTGGGTGCTGTGTTCGACAAAGAACCTGCCGACATATCTCTAAAAGACAGCATCCCCCCCGCATCACAACCGTTGAACCGAGCGGCAGCATCAACCACACTTACTACCACCACACCAAGCAACACAGCTCCGGCAACTTCTCGAAAGTCCCCTTTGCCAAAACGACAAGCAGAATCTTCAACAGCTTCCGGACGGCCCCCAAAGAAAGGCAAAGCAGCTCTCAACAGGGAAAACTCTACCAAGGCTGCATCAGGGCTCGCCCAGAGCAGCTTGAAGGGGTTCTTCAAGCCGAAGACGCCCACGCCAGGTGACAGTCCTGCCAACAGGTCCGATAGCACTGGGGATTCGACACCGACTCTGGCTCCGGCGCCAATGTCTGCGGCGATGGCCTTAAATCGAGGTCCTTGGGGCGGCGCGCTGAGCAGCGAGCCGGCCTCAGAGAGTGATGCCCTTGCGGAACGCTCAATTTCCGACAGCGCCACGGAGAAGGTGTTTGATCCGATCGAGGCGAAAGAGTCCTGGTCGAAGCTACTTGGCAAGAGGGTCGTCCCCAAGTGCGAGCACGGCGATGAGTGCCAGATGCTCGTGACCAAGAAGGCCGGCATCAACTGCGGTGTGTATCCATTCCCCATTGTCCCGGTGATTAACTCCTGCTCTTCAACCCGCCACCGACTCTGTATTCCCTTCTCGCTCGGCGTTGCGGTTTACCCACCTTACTGACACCATCTCCAGGCAGGTCTTTCTTTATGTGTGCTCATCCGCTGGGCCCGTCGGGGGACAAAGAAACCGGCACGGAGTTCCGGTGTGCCACCTTTATCTGGAGCAGCGACTGGAGCGGTCGGCGGTGATATGCCAAGGGATAACGGGACTTGGCTGCGTGGTCATCGCTTTTCTATATACGGTCGGTTGGTCGGTTGGACTCGGTAGACTTGCTGAGGGAGGGGAACAGGGTGCGGCCGCCGGACATCTTCGGTGTTGCGTCCCGAAGGCATCGGACGCCGTGACGGCGTCTAATCTACCACTGGATCTGTTAGCTACAATTGGGGCTTTGCGTTGGGATGGCTAAGATACCGCAAATGATACCATGTGCTTGTGCTGATTGCCTGAGTTGCGTCCGTGATACCGAATGGTGTTCCGCTATTCCCGAGTCGTTGCTTCAAGGCTCGGCTCGCTTCCAGAGCCATGATAGTTCTACTCCCATCCAAACCCTGCCTTGGTGGTCTGCTCCCGTCGTCGGTAATTCTTGCGGTACCAATATGGTAGGACAGACTGCGTCTGCAGTCGCTTCTCTGGTGATGGCATGGGTTCCAGGGATGATCGGCGTCATACATGTTGGGGAAGCGGGCGGGCAGCGACTTGCGGTCCGCTGCCATTCCAAAAACGATCACGCAAAGGATGGGAACAAGAAGATGACGGTCAAGTCTTTATTTGCTACGGAAAGTACTGAAAGGAAAACGGAGCCAGAGGGCTCAAGTCTATCTATGGGAACGCCCAAACAACCATGAAATCCGAAAAGCGACCAAAGATGATGCCGGCTACTTGACTCCCTCGTTCCGACTTTCCTCCCCTCCAAGGTGCGAGTCCCAGAAGTTCGTCTCCAAGAACTTAATCCCAGAGTCCGTCGTCGAGTTTATCCTCCCAGAGAATGTAATCACAGGGAATAGCGCGCCACCGCCTATGCTGGTGCTCCGCAACAAACAAGTGTTGTCGTTCGTGGTCATGAGTGACAGGCGTTCATCGTTCCAAAAATGTAGTGTAATTCGTCCAGGTCTCCTGCATGCATGTAGCGTGTTGTTTCTGCTGCACGGAGCTGTGGGACATGGTTCCCAATCTGTGAAATGCAATGTTAGCATCGGGTTGCCAGTGGATGATCTTGTCGTCAGCCACCGGAATTCTGACTTACCTTGTGTTGTTCAGACGGGAGTGTCAAAGTTCAGTGTACTGTTTGGTGCGGTGGTTGTCCTTGACCGTGGATACCAAAAATGCTCGGGCTTCACGGGAAAGCCGGTGATGTGGAGTGGCGCTAGGCCTGGAATGCCGATGATTGCAAAATCCCGAGTCGTTCAGGCCTCGTTGATGATACGAGTCAATTCTGCCTCAAGGTCCCAGTCATCGACAAGGCGGTCAACTTCAGCCTGAAACTCCGGGTCGACATTCATCATCCCCATTTCAGCGGCGTTGTCGACAGGAGCATTCTCGGCAGGAGTGCCTTGGGCCAGAAGATTAGCGCCGGGGAGGAGGTGATAGGGAGTCCAACCAGGAGTCACAACGGGCGGGAGGAACTGCTGAGCGCCAGGGCATTGGCGGGTGACCTCGCTGGTGACGACAATTCCTGCCACTTTGTTGTTCTCCTCGGGCTTCTTGTGCGCATTGTGCCTGAATACGGTCGGAAGGCGGCGAGGAGCACGGCGACGGATCTCAGACGATTTGCGAGGCGCATATCGGTAGTTGGGGTAGATAGCCAGCAGATGAGCCTTGATCTGCAAGGACTTATCGTGGTACTTGGCACGAACTTCGGGTGTTTCGGCTTTCCACATTGCACCCGTGATGACCGCTAGAGTTTTGTTAGTTGCTAGAACAAATGAACCGGGAACATAAATGACTTACAGATCTCGTTGTTGTGGAGACCAGGATTCTCGGCCTTGACCTGGCTGTGCTTATCCTTGCGGTAAAGGATGTATGCATTGGGCGGACGGGGAATCTTGACTTCCACGACCACATGCTTCTTCTTGGGGTCCCAAATGGGGATGTTCTCGACGACGGTGATGTCTGGCTGCATGGTTTTCTTGGGGCCGAGAATCCAAACCTCATCGTTGTCGGCATCACGCGCAAACATCACGTCTTCGCCCACAAACTTGCTAATGGAAACTGTCAGTCGATGTGAATATGAGGGTATGGGAATAAAGTGAACTTACATCATCTCGCGAGCAAGCTCAATCTTGACGGGGTACGGCATGATGCGGAACACCTGGTCATCCATGATGATGACTTTCATCGGGTTCCAGTGGCCAAGCTGGATGGCGAAATGGTTCCAGTACTTCTGGGCCACAAGCCTGACCATCTGGGGATCAAAAGATTGGGTCGACATTGTTTCCGAAGAAGTTGAGGCGAGAAATCAATCGACGGGAAGTCCGGAAATAAGGTCGGAAATCGCAATGACAAGTGATGGAATGAGCTTAGTCGATGCGAGACTAAGTTTGAAAAGAGGGAGAAGGGGTCGTGGTTGCAGTCGAGACTTCACAACTGCAGGTAGATTGGTGGGGCAGAGAAGTTGTCGAATGGCGAAGAAAAAGTTTGTGGGATGTAAGGGAGAAGGTTGTGGTTTCTAGTGTGGGAGGAATTTAAGAACAAATGGAGGGGCGTGGATCGCGGGGTGTTTTAATTCGAGCGTCGAAAGAGAGCGAGGGCGGGGCAGACCGGGCTATTCTTTGTCTATTCAGGCGCTTATTCAGGCCAGCCACAATAGGCGTTCAGATTTTTAAGTTTGGTTTAACTTTTCGAGTGACTTTTCTCACAATATGAACCGTCTACCCCCTTCACTCTTCCTCTCCAGCATGTTCTCTCCCAACCAATGTAGTCCAAGATGATTTCTGTGTTTGTGTTGACAACCATTCGTTTAAGAATGACCACATTCACTCCAATGACTTTTTTGCATGTAAACCATGGGCCATGATGTCCTTGCTGTGTGAAGAACCTCTTATGACCCCTTAGATTGTGTAATTTTCTTCTGTTTTCAAAATCTGATACGACCACCAAACTTTGTGAGGCAACACAAAATTACCAATTTTGACTGTTTATGATTGCAACACGCCTGGAGGTACACAACCAATAAAGACTTTGTTCAAATGTTGGATACCATTGGCTCTATTCAGGACGTCGGGGACAAGACAGAGTTGACTTATACTTTCGAGTCGGTTGCAGTTGAAGTACAAGGTGACACAAATGCCATCGGGCCACCGCTTGGTTCCCAGTGTCTCTTTGGAAACCGAGAAACTAGAATACGAAACTGCCAACTAGGGCATATGCCCATAACGAACACACATGAAAGTTAATCAGTCGTACCTTGGGGTTCTCCTATATTATACATGTGAACCCACATGCCGGGTAGAGATTCTTATGGAGAGTGTGCGCTTAAAATTGATCAATACAACAAAAGAATCGACAAGAGAACTGTTCATGTCATTTATAGGACGTAAATTAAATGTAACATTTACAAACTGCCAGATGCATAGATACTGTTGCAGAAACAAAAACAAGATGTGAAATTACTATGTCCTCTAAGCCTTCGTCTCATTCAGTGGTGTTAGGGAGGAGCACAGCAGTTTACTCGTGGCCGCCTATCATGACGATCCTCTGGAAGCAGGATCCGTTCCACAAGGAGTGGGATTTCATGTGCGCAGTGTATTCGGCGATCCGCGAGTTCTTGTCGGCGGAGAACGTTTCGCTGCAAAACTGGATCCAGTTCGGGATCAAACACCTGGGGATTGTTGGCCGCGACAGCTACTTGACGACGCTTGGCTGGGAGCTGGTCCAGCTCAGCAATGGCACGCACAAGCTCCAGCGCACTGCAACCCGGGCGGTCCAGAGCTATCTCCAGCCGATGAACGGACTCGGCCTGTTCATGAACTGCCTGAATGACGGCCTGCCGGTAGACAACCCGCTGCCCGTCATCGCCAAGCTCTCCGGCCTCGCCAACGATATCATCTGCATCAACACGCGCATGGGCGACGCGCCGAAGCCGGCCAGCGCCATGGAGGGTTTCCGCCAGTTCGTCAAAAGCCATCCCCAACTTGCCATGTCGGCGCTGTTCCAGGTCCCCGCTGCCCACCCGATGATTGCGCAGGGCGTCGCTGTGAACCACCACATTCCCGAGATCCCGGGGATGCCAGCACACGAGCCCTTCTTCCTGGAGCAGACCGACGACCCAGAGCTCGACGACATGTTGGATAAGATCTTCCGTGGCGAAGACGACGGGAGTCTCGGGTCTCAGGCGGGCATGGGGCCGGGGTCTCAGTTTTTCGCCATGGGCATGGGGAACGGCGCACCAGGTAAGCACGGAATCAATTGCCTGTCAACCACGTCCGTCCACGGCAGCTAACTCGCCGGCAGGCTTCATTTAGGCGCAATCCTCAGCGCTCCGAGCAGTCTCTCCATCCCCCCCCGCCAGCACGAATATCCGCGAAATCAGGAATTAGCACGGTGGGCGAGGCAGCGATTGACCCAGCCATCCGCCATCTTCCGCAACACACCCTTTTCCCGGCCCTGTCCCAATTGCGCAGAGAAGGCGCAGAAACCCCGACCCCCCCCGAGCGGTCAGCCGCCCCAGGATGAAAGGCACCCAGACCGACCGATCGCCCCCAAAATATGTGTTAAGCAAAGAAGGTGGACAAGCACACAAAGGACGCGGACGGGATTGGTGGCAAAACCGGGAGGCGTCGGCCGCGGCCCCGCTCGCGAACCTCTCCCTACCTCCGTCCCTCACCGACACACAGCTTCTGCAGGCAAACATTTCCCTTTTCTCCTTGGCCTGTATGTACTGTACATAGAACCGTAGATCCGCAGCCAAAAACCGAGCAAGCCACACCAGTTTGGCACTGTCTCTGCCGCGGGTGCCCAACCAG
>MU853412.1:328689-340075 GCA_033297235.1 Trichocladium antarcticum
GGGGGGGGGGGGGGAGGGGCAGGCAGGCGAAAAGCGACGTGTCGTCGATTTAAGCAGCAGGCATCTGCAACGCTAATAATGCACGTCCGTCCCCAACCAATCTCGGATCAGCCGCAGCAAGCCGGGTTCCCGGGCGGCTCGTGTGGAACGGGTTCCTTTTTTGCTGGCCGTTTTGTGCTACCTACGGGACGGTGTTACGCAAATTCCAATCGTTTCTGGGTTGTGACTGCCGTGTGTGCATCATGCAGCCCCTCCTCGACGACCAGTTCCTTGTTCATCACCGAGGGTTTCATTCCTTTCTCCAACCCCCCCCAGCCCAGCCGGATCCATCAATTGGCTTTGGTACTCCGTGGGTACATTTCAACCAACCAAATAGGGTTAGGGTGCTGACCCCGGCCTCTCAATCCGCCTTGGCGCTCGACAAATGAGCAAACACGTCCCCCGACTCCCCGACTCGACCAGACTGCGGGGTTTGCGACCGCGCGCCGAGAGTCCTCTGACTCTCTGCAGCAGGGCAGGCACCGACTCGTAGCATATGCATATGCATATGCATGCATGCATGCATACGAAGAGACACCACGCGCAGTCTGCAACCTGACTTGCTGCTTGGTTCTTCATGTCATTAGGCGCGGCCCCATGCCACGGATGGGTTTGCGATGCTAATACGGGCCTGGTTTACATACATACATACATACCCATCCATGTGACCGCCCGGGGCAGCAGCAGCAGCAGAAATGGCAAGGTACAGCTCAGCTGGGTGGCGCCCTCCGCATGCATCTCTGGCGCTGGTAGGGCTGCCAAGACCTGCGGGCTTTTCCGCTTTAGCTTTTGTTTGCTTTCTTTTGTTTGCGCCGCGCGGATTTCCGCTCTCCCCCCCACGGGGATTTTGTCGCCACTGACAAGGCGGCTGATTGGCTCTTGGCAAGTGCGGTACCCCAGCTGCTCGTGGACCGAGATCCAGAGATACATCAGAGACAGAAGTCAGTCAACAGTGAGCAGCAACATGAATCCAAAGTATTTAAGAGATAAAGGCTTCCCGGAGCTGCTCAAACTAAGTACCTCGAAATAGAGTTAATTAGAAACCAGGCGCTGCAACCTCCCCTGACGCACCCCACCAACCCACCACCCCACCGCCTCCCTAATCCTCCTGGTACGAGATCTTGCGCATCTCGCCCAGCTTGTGGCGGGCAGAAGAGAGGGCGTTCTCGAGCTGGAGGATCTCGACCTGCGACGAAGACGAGCGGTTAGCAAGGGCCCATTGGGGTCAAACATGCGGACAAGAGTAGAAGGGTGGCGGTGACGACATACCTGCTGCTCCATCTCCCGCACCTTGAACTCGTGCGCGCCCAGCTTCGAGTAGTCGACCTGCTCCTCGCCGGCATCACGGTCCCTGATCATGCTCTGCACCTGGCGGACAAGAGAACGGCAGGCGGCGCCGACAGCCTTGCTGGCCTGCTCCAGGTTCTCCTGGCTCTTGCTCATGAAGCCGGCCTTGACGCGGCTGGCCGCCACAAGCTGCGCCGTGGAAGCCGCCACGTCGTTGGAGGCCACGATCAGCTGCTCGGGGCTGTTGCGGTTCGAAAGCACGCCGTCGGCCGTCTCGATGAGCGTGTTTGTCGACACCGCAACCGCCTTCGCAGCCGAGATGAGGCCCTCGGTCCACCTGTTGTTCTTCTTGTAGAAGGCCGTCCGCGACGACGACCCCCGGCCGGCCTGCACAATCTCCTGCTGCGTGACAGTGGCGGCCTTGATCAGTTGCGCAATGGCCGTGGTGATGGCCATGGCGGCATCCAGAATCGAATCGTGCACCTTGAGTTCGTAGGTTGAGTAGCCATCGCGGGGCTTGTTCCTCAGCTTCGCCAGGCGATCGACTGCTGCCTGGATGGCATCGGCCGCCCTGCTGAGCTCCTGGTCGACAACGTCGCCCAGGTCGCCCTTGGCCGCAAGCTTGCCGAAGCCGGGCGCAAACATTTCAACCGCATTGTTGAGTCTCTGCAAGTTCATCTGAACCTCATTGTTGCTGTTGATGACAACGTCTGTCTTCTGCAGAGGTTCCATGCCGTCCAGCCGGAAGCTCAGCAAGCTGCGGAAGAACTTGACTGTTGCATGGGCGGACTGGCGAGTGTTGTTGATCAAGGACTCGCCCCTCTTTTCATCGGTAGCGAGACGCGTGAGGCCCTTTGCGTTGCCGCAAACATCCGCAATGGCGCCGGCAAAGACGTTGATGTTCTTGATCAGCTCGGCATGGGTGCTGTTGGGCCCGTCGGCGATGAAGTTGTTGAACGAGGTCGCGAATTCCGTGGCGCTGGAGGACGCCTTCTCGATCTGCGACAAGACGTACGACGGTGAAGCGTTCTGGTTACCGGCCTGCATGGTAGAGTCAAGCTCGTACATGGCATCGTCGACGCGCTGCACCCCGGCCTGCAGGACCGAATCGATGATCTCATTGATCTTGTCCAGCTGCGCGAGAACAATGGCATCGATCTGCCCATCGAGTACCTGGTCTGTTGTGCCCTGGTTGTTCTTCAACTCGTCGAGTTCCATCAACGTCTGGTCCATGCCGGCCTTGTAGATCTCGAGCTCCTCCTCCTTCTCCCGCAAAAGCGCTTCGAGGTCGGAGCTGCCATCCCTCACCTTGTGCTGGGCCTCTTCGAGCGCTCGCGACTTGTTGCGCAGCGCCTCTTCGAGATCGGCCATCTCGCGGTTGTACTTGCCGAGCATCGTGGAGAGCTCGTTGCCCTTGCTCCGCTCCAGGTTGTCTGCGCGATCCAAGGCCATCCGGAGCTCTCGCCTCAGCTTTTCCACCTCGTCCTTATTGGAGCCCGACAGCCTGTCCTTGTCATGCAGGGCCCGATCACGCTCCCGGATCATATCCGCAAGCTCGAGGTTCTTTGTCTTGATCTCGCGCTCCAGCTTCTCCCGCCGGTCGATCGCCTCCTGGGCGGAAGCAGCCTTGAGTTGGACCGACTTGAACTTCTGGAGCAGATCCAGGTGCTCGTGGCGCAACTGAGAGTATAGCTTCGCGAGAGCTTCGTACTTGGTCCGCCATGTGTTGACCTGCTCCTGCAGGGCCCGGATCTGGTCGTCCTTGCTCGTGATCTGCTGCCCAAAATTATTTTGCAGCTGCTGCAGCTCGCTCTCGAGCGCCTTTACCCGCTGGTCGTATTGCTGGAGCATCAGCTGATCACGCTCATACTGCGCGCGCGCGTTGAGGTTCTCTTGCTCAAGCTCCGCCAGCCGGCCCTGGGTCTGCCACTGTGCCTGTTGAGACATGAGCGCCTCCTGCTCCCGCTGCTGCTGCTCCAGCAACCGTCGTTGTTGCTCGTCAAAATCGTGCTGCGCCTGGAGCTGGGCTTGCTGTTGCGCTTGGAGCGATGCTTGCTGCTGCGCCTCGAATACCCGCTGCTGCTCTTCATACTCCCGGTTCTGCCGGTCGATCTCGCTCTTCCAGAACTCATTGATCTCGTCCGGCTCATCGGACTTGGGCGCTGGCGGGGGGGTTGGCCGCTTTTCGATCTCCTGCTTGGGCCGAGCCGGGAGCGCGGGCGCGTCCTCATCTTCCGAGAGCAGGTTTGGTGGGTCCTGGGGTAGCTTCGGGATAGTGATGAGGCTCGTGAGATAGCGGAGATTCGAACATTCGTAATAAAACTTGACTAGGCGGTAGTGCTGGGCGTCGTACCGCTCACGGAGTGGCTCCAAGGCATCGTTGTCACCGGTTGCTAGGCCGGGTTAGTGGGATGACACCACCGCGCTCTACATGGACGGCAGACATACTTGAATGCATGGCTCGAAGCATGCTGGTAATGAACTTGTAGATGCCATAGCTCTCCGTGACGAGGGGGACAAGAGCGGATATTCTGCACTCATTGTTGCCCACATTGCGGAAGTGGGAGAAGATCAGCTTCTGGAACTGGTCGATCTTGTCTTGCAGGGTCATGAGGTCGGTGATGGTCTCGTAGCCCTCGTTGGGGTCGTTTATGGCCTTGAGGCTGATGTACTCCTCGTACTCGAACGTGCCATTGAACTCCGGGTGCTGCTTGTGGAACGAGAGCTTGGCAAGGAGGTAGTAGACGTATTCTTTGATCAGGGGGCCGTAGCCGCGCATGCCCTCGCCGGCCATTCCGCGGTTTAAACTGTCGATCCACCCTCTGTTTGCCATTGCCTCCCTCAGAGTCACCGGATGGCCCTCTTGGAGGACTTTGTGGACCGTGATCAGGGCCTTGAATGTCTGGACCTCGTCGGCAAGAATAGGCTGGACCTTGAGCCCAGTCCAGAAGGACTGGGAGGACTTGTGGTCCCATGTATAGACGATGCAGCTCCGCACATGCTTGCGCTTGGGGGCAGATTCCTCGGGGCTCGTCGCCTTTCTGATGTTGACGGAGAGCTCAGCCTCGGATCTGCGCAGCATCTTTGGTCAGTCTCCGATACGGGGAGCGCGAGACGTCGCAGTCAGGAACCAAGGGAGACGAAGCTGCAAACGAACCTGGTGTGGTCGAGGCTGCGTATTGTGGCCATGTTGGGCACCTCTGGAGCGTTGCCGCCGTGTTGGGTGGGCGTGCGAATCAGAGGTTTGGGCAGTCTCGAGACAGCAACGGACGAGTCAAATCATGGATAACGTAGTGCATAAAACACTCTGCGGCACGGGCAGCGCGCTGGAAACAGGATTGAGCAGGTCGGCAGCGCCGTCGGCTGGGCTGGTAAAAGAACAATATTAGAATCGTGGGACCTGGTGGTGCTCGCCTCCTATCGTCGTCGTCAGCCCGTCTTGGGAAGTTGCACTGTGATCGGAGGCACTGCCCGACAACCAATCAAAGCTGTCTTGGTCGGGCCATCGATGGACCTCAGTGGGGTTGCAATAAACGGTGGGGAACTGCCTCCAACCTTCTTGGCGCCAACTGCCAAGTCTTCTCTTCATCATTGGGCAGGGGTCCCCACGCAGGCAGCGGCGGGGAGGAGCAGCTGTCTCCGGTCATGGCTGCAAGGCTGCCGCCATCAGCTTTGCTTGTCACGAGTTGGGAACCTGTCACTTGATTACTGTCCACTCGTCATTTCCTCCAACTTCGAGACATTGTCCGCGCAACAGCCTCGGAATATCCCCAACAAGCCTTGAGCAACCTGCTGATTCCGTGACCTTGGCGATCTCCCTGTATCGAGTGCGCCGCCACCAACAACTTGACCCCACCCCCGCCCCCTCACCCCAACTGCCCGAACGAGCAACGCGAATACTCCGTCGATCCCACCACCGTTTGCGATGAACATCATCTACTCAACTGTCAACAGCCTGCGCGACAGGTACACGCCTGCCAGCCACACCTCCACATTCCGCAAAACCGGCGAGATCACACCCGAAGAGTTTGTGGCTGCGGGCGACTACCTCGTCTTCAAGTTCCCGTCGTGGTCGTGGTCCGATGCCGAAACACCGAGCAAGCGCATCAGCCACCTTCCGCCCGGAAAGCAGTACCTCGTGACGCGCCATGTACCGTGCCAGCGACGCCTGAACGACGACTTTGCTGGCGATGCCGGCCACGAGGAGGCCGTTGTGGAGAGGGGCAAGAACAGCGACGATGACGGCTGGTTGCGGACGGGCGGCCTGACCAGCTCGCAGCCCCTCAAGGTCAGGGAAGTGAGGACCATGGACGACGCCGGGAACGTCGGCGACAGGGAGGTTATCGACGACGATGACATTCCCGACATGGAAGACGAGGAGGACGACGAAGCCATCATTCGGGATACGGAGGGGGATGGCAAGAATAGGTGAGCAACAGAGCGCCAGCGCCAGCGCATAGCAACTCAACCCCCATACTGACTGCCGTGGTCCTGCAGCGGACGGCGGACCTACACACTGTACATCGCGTACTCGCCCTGGTTTAAGACGCCGCGGATGTACATGTCCGGCTATCTACCCGGCGGCCAACCGCTACCCCCGCACCTCATGATGGAGGACATCGTCGGCGACTACAAGGACAAGACCGTCACGTTGGAAGACTTTCCCTTCTTCGCCAGCACCGTCAAGATGGCCAGCGTACATCCGTGCAAGCACGCGTCGGTCATGAAGACGCTCCTCGACCGTGCCGATGCCGCGCTCAAGCTGCGCCGGGAACGGCAAAAGGCCGGGCTCGCAGCAGGCAGCAGCCAGGGGTTGGAGGGGCTGGAGGCCCAGATCAGCAGCCTCCACCTCAGTGGTACCGATGCGGCCAGCGATATCAACGACGAGTGGGAGGAGGTGCAGCACGACGTGGCGGACCAGGAGGTGGCAATCCGGGTGGACCAGTATCTGGTGGTGTTTTTGAAGGTACGTCCTACATCCTCCCCCCTAGTTTTGGTCAACGGCACTGACACTCGAGTCCAGTTTATCGCCAGTGTTACCCCTGGAATCGAGCATGATTTTACGATGGGCGTCTAAAGTCCCGATGGTAATCTGGGTTCAACGCGGAGTTATCTGGTTTGGCTGCGGTCGGTTCATGGATAGACCCTCGTGGGACAGCGGCAGGCACACGGAGTATGGGCGTACTGCACCACGAACGGGGTCATAGGCAAGAGCAATAGCATCACCGATTGGTCATGACAACACATGTCTTCATTATCCCCCCCCTTCCTCCTCCTCCTCGTCGCTGACCTCCTCACCCGCGTCTATCATCTCCTGCCGTACCCTCGCTGCCCTCTCCCTCTTCTTCTCCAACAGCTTCTGTAACCTCTTGGCGGCATTGAAAACCCCGTTGGTGCCCGAGCCGCACACGGCACAGCTCGGATCCTTCCGGTACCGCTTCAGCGCGCACCCCTCGCAAAAGTAGTGCCCGCACCGCGTCACGATCGGCGCCCGGTACGCCCCGCGGCAAATGACACACGCAAACGGGATATTCTCCAGCATCGCCGCCTCCGCCTCCGCCTCCACCTCCTCCGCATCCCTCCCCCCACCCCCTGCATCGAGGCCCCCTCGGCCCTTATCCCGCCGGTCCGCGCTCGCCACCACCGTGCCCGCCAGCACCTTCTTGCCGCGCGTCACGGCCTCCCACTCCTTGTCCAGCTGCCACCCGTGCGCGTAGTCCTCGCGCGCGTGCAGGAACTTGCACCCGTCGCCGAACCCGCAGAAGCCCGTCTGCCGGTAGTCCTTGCACACGTCCGGCGCCATGTCCGTGATGGTCACCGTGCGGATGTTGGTCGCCGCCTTGATGGGGCCCACGCCCCGCCGCGGCGCGTCCGGGTTGCGCGCCACGTAGCGGGTCTGGTGCGCCAGGCCCTTGTAGGTGCCGTCTGGTGGTGCGGCGGGGTTCGCGGCCGTGGTGTTGGCGGGGTGGGCCATTGCGCGTGTCGAGCCGAGGAGGCTGCGCGACGAGAGCGCGCCGGCGGCGCTGTCTTCGTCGTACCAGTTGCTCTGCTTGGTGGCGTCGCGCTTGGTGCTGTCGAGGGTGAGGCTGCGGTCGGCTTCGAAGAGCGTGCTGGAGGCGATGTCGGTGCGCGCTGGCGCGGCGTTGGATCTGGACGAGGCGACTACCGCGCCGGTGTTGCGCCGCCTGCGCTTGATCCTTTGACCTGCGTCGTCCTCCGAGGATGACAAGTCCGAGTCGTCGCTGTCGTCGGCGGGCGGTGGTGTGGCTGGGCGTTTGCGAAGGTTGGCTTTGCCCTTTGCGCCGCGCTTCTTGAAGATGGCCACTGGCGCGATCGGCGCAGGTGCCGTATTTGCATCCGCCATTGGTATTGTACGTGGAAGGATATGGGCTTGTGGAATGGGAAGGAGTGGCGGTTTGAAGCTGGCATCGGCACGGATACGCTGCATTTGGAGATGCAACGCCCCGTAGAAATCCAGGCAGTTACGTAATCCATCTTCCGTCCTGGTTTGGTTCCACTGAACTGAGTGCTTGGCGTTCTGGAACACGGGCGGGCACCGAAGCTGACATATGATTCCATACACTCGAGAACTAAAGAAAGAAGAATGATAATGGAATCGGAAGCATATCACGGGCAGGGGCTGGAGATGCAATTTAATTTTATCATTCAATCGTCAATTGCTATCTCCCACCAGCCTCCTCCAGCACCAACTCTTGCACCCTTCCTCCTCCTCCTCCTCCTCCGGCTTCTAGAATAGAGTAACCAACCAGCGCAGCAACGCCACCGCCGCAAGCCCATCATGTTTATTTTTTTGCGCAATATTTCCTTCTTGAACCACCAAGAAGCGGAGCCACAGCTAAACAGGTTGTCGGAGGAAAGCGTCTGACCCGCCAAAACACCTGATATAAACACATGCGCGACGACCAAGCTGAGATGCCCCAACGCCGTGCCAAGTTCCTCTCCCAAGACCCAGCCAGCACGTGAGAGGCTTATTGGGGATAACCGAACAGGACTGGGGAAGGGGAAGACTGCGCCTAGTTGTAGTGGTGCGCACACCCCAGCAGATGATAATGGCGCAGATTAGTGGCGGCCGCAGTCGGTGTGCGTCGGAGAGTGTGGTGGTGGTACAGACGACGGCGGTGTTGAGTAGAGAATAGGAAGAGTGAATCATCCAGTCATAAGAAATTCCGTAGTGTACGGCCAACCGTCACAGAACAAGACCCAATGCAACAGAAAAATGGTTTTTGTAGCGATCGACAAGAAGGCAATGATGCGACGGCCTGTAGAGGAGGCCATTGCAGATTAATATCCCAAGGAAACACCGGAAATGGAGTCCGGACAATGTAATGTGTTCACGCCCGGGACCTGATGGTCCCAACTGGCGTTATGGTCGTTGTTGAGTGGCCTGGCGTGGGCGAGCGAGCGTCTGGAGTAGGTGAGCGCGCAGCACCTGCTATCGAATGGTGGTGATGGGCCCGTTTCGCACTGTTAGTGAGGGTGCCGACATCATGTTTTCCTATCGAGAGGTTAACGCCTGCGCCACGGAATGTCTTGTCTCGAGGAATGCTGGGTGTAACTTACCATCGCAGCATGCGCGGACGTTCTCGAGCCGATCAGCCTCGCGATCCTGCTGTTCAATCATTTGCCTCAGATCCTCAGCACTGTCCTGCGCTTCGGGAGCCTCGAAAATGTCTTGCACGGAATCGCGCCCCGGCGCACTCCGACTTCTGATGCTGCCAAAGTACCCGCTGATTCTGCTCAAGGAGCCAAATGACGGACGGGTCTGCGGCACCCTGGAGCGCGACGGCGTCAGGGTTGGGATGCCTAGTGAGTCCATCATCACCGGGGAGGCGCGCACTGAGCGCGAATTGCGTGATGACAGAGACGGAGCCGTCGGCCGACCGCCATTCCGCTGGGACATCGCATATGTCGGATTGAATTCGTCAACATCCTCCCTGGTGATGTTTCCGGCAATCTCCTCAGCGTCCGACACGCCCTCGTTGGTCGTCCGGAGCAGCAGATATGACAGCGCATTGAACCACGTCTCATGTCGCTGCCCCGTTGTGCAAGTGAACTTGATGCTTCTGCGCGGCGACACGATGATCAGGCTCTTCCGGTGCAGACCAGGCGGCATGGGGTTGTCATCGGCAACAACACGGACCGCCTCGATCTGGACGCTCTTGGCTCTAAGTTCAGAGCGCCCAGCAGCCGAGGGGTCCCGGTTGCTCCAATACAGCGTACGGGTGTAGGGGTGGACCCAGAAGTACCTCCGGTGCCTGTTTCCGGACAGCTCTCCACGACCGGTTTTGCGCGTGTACTTCCACAGATACTCGCCAATCATGGTCTGGGTAATAGCCTGGATCATGCGGGGGTCGGTATTGGCCCCCAGACCATGCGGGTCAAAGCCACCATCATGATGCATGTTGAATCGAGTGTCGACCTCGGACGTGAACGACGAGACGGATGATTTGCGGCTGTGGCTTGTCATTTTCGAAAGCGACTGGATCTCGGCGGTTCCGTAGCCGGACCTGGCGGCAGCGCGAGGAGTCGGAGTTCCACGCCCGGACGTGACCGAGACTGGAGAGATGGGCCGCCTCATACTGTTGGGAGTCCTCGGCCGGAGGGATTGGCTCTGGGGCCTCAGGGAAGAAGCCGCGAACGATGGGGGTCCCATGTTGGCAATGGTTCCTTGGCCACCTTGCGAGGAACCACTCCTCGCTGCTTCGATAACCTCCCTGTGATTCATGGGAAGCGGTGGAACATCATCATGAGAGGATATGCCGCTCGCCGAACTGCCTGGCCGCCGAAGAAGCAGTCCATCAAACACATCGGCAATGGGTTCCGCATGCCTGCCTTTTGACCGCACGGGGGTTTCGAAGCTTTCCCGCCGAGGCCGGTGGATTCTCACCGTCGAAGGGGTCGGTACACTGCCAAACGAGCTTTGTCTCTCAAGACCAGAACTCCGAACCGGTTGAGCCTTGTCTCTCAGCATCTGGTCAATAGCCTCAGATGTCAATGCTGTTTGGGCCCCCTGGTCTGTCATTGCTGGGATCGGCTTCCGAGTAGGCGTAGGCCCAGGTTCGCCTGATAGAGTTCGAGAATCACTTCCTCGCACCACATCCGGAGGAGTCTGAGGCCGCAGCAGCGCCCCGTTGGCTTTCCTGTCGGCGTCGCGCGGTATGATGAATGCGTTTCTCTTGGGACTCCTAAGCTCCGCGGGTTCGGTATGCAGGGACTGTATTCCCGAGAAGCCGAGAACTGAAGATACCTCGGGCTCCTCAACCCGAATGGGCTCAATGTTTTGTGCCTCAATGGTTGAAAGCGACAAGGCGGGGGGGAGAACCTCTGGCTCTCGGAGGGGCTCAACCTCTGTAGCACTGATGGTTGAAAACGACAGAGCGGGGGGAAGAACCTCTGGCACCTCCACGGGCTCGACATCCCAAGACCGGAGGGATGAGAGAGAGAGTGCTAGGGGTGGAGTAACGGCCTCACGGGGCGATAGATCCATTGTCCGGATGGCGGCAAAGGCCAGCGAAGGGGCGGGTGTCTCTGGCTCTCGGAGGGGCTCAACCTCTGTAGCACTGATGGTTGAAAACGACAGAGCGGGCGGAAGAACCTCCGGCACCTCCAAGGGCTCGACATCCCAAGACCGAACGGATGAGAGTGCTAGAGGTGGAGTAACGGCCTCACGAGGCGATAGATCCATTGTCCGGATGGGGGCAAAGGCCAGTGACGGGGCAGGTGTCTCCGGCTCTCGGAGGGGCTCAACCTCTGTAGCACTGATTCTTGAAAACGACAGCTCGATGGGAGATGTGGGCACCTCGTCTTTAGGCTCAACATGCTCCGAAACGACTGAGGAGAATGTTAAAGGCACAGTAGGCGGAATGTTGACCTTGGGTTCAATGGCCTTCGCAACAGCCAACGCAGGAAGCTCAACAATCGGGGCAGGAAGCTCAACCGGCTCCACGTGTATAGAACGAATCGTCGAGCAGGAGAGTGTGGTCGGCGACGGAGGGGCCGGCTCGGGCTCGGCAACGGGTTCGACTTGTTCCGCATGGAC
>MU853412.1:340170-359550 GCA_033297235.1 Trichocladium antarcticum
GGCTCGGCAACGGGTTCGACTTGTTCCGCATGGACGGCCGACAGAGACAGCGTGGCTGGTGCAGTCTCCGGCTCGGCAACGGGCTCGACCTGCTCGATATGGAGAGTCGACAAAGACAGCGCTACTGGTGCAATCTCAGGCTCGGCAACGGGCTCGACCTGCTCAGTATGGACGGTCGAAAAAGACAGTGGAATCGGCGCCGGAGCGATGGGCTCAATATCCTGAGAAAGGATCGTCGGTACGCTGAGGGCCGGCAGCTCCGGCACGGGAGGCTCTGGCTCGGCCAGGGGCTCGACATGCTCCGAGATGAGAGACGGCATGGAGAGAGTTGGCAGTTCCACCTGCTCCGCCGCCGGCTCCGTCTGCTCAGACAGCACGGAAGATATACTCAACGGCGGCGGGCTCGCGGGGATCTCCGAGTCAGGCTGAGGCTCAATGAACTCTGTTTGTATGTGAGACAAGCTCAATGTCGGCGGAGGAGGGGCAGGCAAGGCCGTGGGAAGTGACGGGAACAGCGCCAGTTTGGCGTCCATGTCCCGGTCGTGCTGAACACCAGCGTCGCTATACGACATAGAAGACGGAGGTCGCGATGACTCTCCATCCCGCAGTCCATCTCCAAGCCGCTGTGTCGAAGCATGTGAGATGCGCGGCCCAACCACAGATTCCGCCAACATCGATCGCCCAGGGGACGAAATCGAAGCCTCCTTGCCTTCCCCGTGCTCTCTTGGCGTCTCGGTAGCTGCATACGCCGGCTGTATGTCCACTGGTTCCGTCATCATGCCGCTGTCAACCATGACTTTGGGCATCTCTGGCATCTCCGGTGGCGGCGAGAGTCGACCTCGCGCAACGCTGCGGGGTGTAGCTGGCGTAGCGGACCGGATGCTTCGCCGGCTAGGCGTAACTGTCCCCGCACACGAGTCATCGTCGCTGTTATCCAAGTCGTTCAGCTCGGCAAACAGACTCTGTCCACCCGGAGTGACCGAGGCAGGGTTGGGAGGGAGGCTGGCCAGGCTGCTGCCCTGGATGGCGGACTCTTCGCTGAATTGTCGGGAACGGCGACTGAGCGAGGCACGGCTTGGGCGCATCCGCATCCTTGGTCCAGCAGTTGGCGTTTTCATTTCGGAGCTAAACGGATAGTCATCGTCCTCGCTCGACGTCGAGGCCGTGCTGTCGAATGAGTAGCGGTTGCTGGACTGGTGCGGAGACAGAGGCGGGGGACGCTTGATCGAGCTCTGCCCTCTCGATCGGCCAGACTCCGTTTCCGTCGCCGCATCGTCATCCGACAAGTCCTCAACGCCGGTCTGGAAATCCTCGGTCTCTGTTCCTCGTTCATGGGCAGTCTCAAAGGCGGCGTCGCTGGTTTCGTGTGCCGTCTCGAAGTGGTCGCTGCTTGATTCCTGGTGCGTGGCCATGGCTCCGGGCAGAGGCAGACGGGGAACGGAGGCACGATGCGATAGAGTGCGCGGAGACGGTACTTCGGATTGATCTTCCCATTCAGGATCTTCGACGACCTCAGTTCTACTCGCTCGTGCAAGGCCCAACTGATTCAGCTTGAAGGAAGGCTTCTTGAGATCTCGCGCCTCGGCCTTGCGGCTCTTTTTCGTAGGCGCATGGGGGTCGTTCCTTATCTTCTCAATCTCATCCCGGGCATCCTGGAGCATGCGCTTCAGCTCCAGCTTCTCGGTCTTCTCGCGGTGGATGTTGGTCCGAAGGGTTTGGATGGTACGCTGGGCGTGGCCGAGGGATGTCTTGAGCGTTTCCGATTCGAGTGCAGAGTGACGAGGGGTGGGCTTCAGCGGCGAAGGAGGCGGCGAGTGCTCGGGCGTGTTGTGGTCGGGAGCCGGGTGGAAGTCCTCGTCGCCCAAGCCGAGAGCGCCGTCCCGGTCCAACGTCCGCCCCCGCTGGAGGGCGGAAAAGGCCCTGGCCAATTCCTGGTTCTGGCCGGTGAGCTCGTCGACCTTCTTTTGCAACCCCGCGCGCTCGGTCTCGAAAACGGCGGTAGTGCGGCGGCTGGTGCCGAGCTCGATCTCGAGGTTTTTGATCTCGGCAGAATGCTTCTCATCTTGCTTGGCCAGGCTGTCCTTGACCTCTTCTAGCTCCCTCTGAGTAGCGTTCCTCTCGGACTGGAGGACCTTGAGGTTCTGGGTGAGCTTCTTCTCGCGCTCGGCCGCATCTTTTTGCGTGGCAATCAGCTCGTGAATCTGGGTCTCGAGGTTCCAGTTCTCGTCCTTGTATCGATTCTCGCTCTCGTCCAGGTTCTTGATGCGCTGTTGGAAACCCTCGGTCTCGATCTCCAACATGGATCTTTCCGACTTGACCTCCTTGAGCTCCTCCTCCCTCTGCCCAAGCAGGGCTTGCAGATTCCGGACCTGGGCAATAAGGGAGGTGCTGATCTCGGCCGCGAATTCGATGTCGTGGATTCGACTGGCGGGCTGGTTGCGCAGCTTGCGGTTGGGGACGCCGAATTTCGTCGGGGACGGCGCAGCGAGAGTCTCGAACTTAGAGGGACTCACGGAGCGCTGGACGCGGTTCGTTAGCCCTTGATGTACAAAACGAAAACCCAGCACAGCTTACCCTAGCAACCTTGCCATCCGGGGAAAAGGGAGAGTTTGGGGCCTCGTTACTGGGCACTCTTGACTTGGGCAGCAGGGCTCGGGCGCTGTCTCGGGCCACCTCGTTGTAGTCCTTCTCGATCTCGACGAGTCGCTGGCGCAGCTCGGGCTTCAGTTCTGCTTCGGATTGTAGCAGCTCCACCTCGCGTAGCTTCTCGGTGAGTTGCCGCTGCTGTTGCACGAGTGCGGTGCCTAGTTTCCCGGCTTCCTCCATCCGCCGCTCGGTATCTCGCAAGTGCGCCTCGATGGCGCGCTTCACCTGCTCGGCCGAGGACCCGGGAGCTAGAGCGAGAAGGTGGGTGTCAAAGTTCGAGTGCCGCACGTGAGTTGGGGCCGGAGGGCTCGCCACAAAAGGGTCGAAGCCATCGCCGGCAGCCGAGGCCGCGACGGGCCTGTCGGACGCAACTGGAGTCGCCATGATCCGCGACGTCGTCGGGCAGGCGGGTTCCTTGAATCAGGACAAAGCCGCGAACGACCGCTGAGGTGTAGATGGCGGCTGTTCGTTTGCGTTGCACAGTGCAATGTCCGTTTCGGCGCAGACTTCAACACCAACTGGTGGCAGTGGACAGACCGAACCGGTCTGTTTCGCAACGGCAAAAGGGAAAACAAAAAAAAAGGAATGCAGTATCGGACCAACAAGACAAGACGGGTCGTTGTAATGAGGGATCAAAGGAAGAATTAATACAGATTATGTAAGTCGAATAAAGGGCAAACGAGGGAGTGAAGACCGGCCGTTGGGTCGGCCGAAAAAAAGAGTTGTTGTCTCCTCCGCCAGGAGCTGGATTACGCGACCCCGGGCGATGTTGTTGACTTTGGAGAGTCGCACGCAACGAGAACGCGGGCGACGCGCCGAGGAAGGGGGGGGGGGGGGGTTTGCTAGCAAATCACACGACTCCAACAACAAGTGTCTGGCGAAACAAAACGGGCCAACAGCGCGCAAGCCGGGCGAGCGCGGTGTGCGGCAATGAAATTATGAAAAGAAAACCATTTGAGATGGGAGCGACGACGATAGTGCGGTGGGGGGGGCAGGAAATCGAATCCAGCAGCGCGGGAGGCAGGAATCTGCTGGACGTCTCGAGGGCTTGAGGGGCGCACGACGCAAAGGGAGCGCGGCTTCCGTTGCCCAAGGGAGGATTTCCAACTTCTGAACGGCCCGCGGCGGTCGATTGGGGCCTCAGGCAGCAGCAGCGGTCCGTCCCACCGAAACAGCGTTCCACTTCTGCACCTGTACCACCTGCGCCAAGCCGCCAGGTTCCCCCCGCTTCTGATCATTCAGTCAGTCTCTCAGCCCATCAATCAATCGATCTGGAGTCTCCAGTGTGTTGGATGGATTGATGGTACAGATAGCCACTAGGCAGCTCAGCATGTTATCCAGCTGGTGTGACGAATGCCGGCCAGAGCTATCATTTTTATGCCCGACCACTGTCTCTGCCTGTGCCTGGCTCGGCGCGCAAAGCCGGGCAAAGATTCTAGAAGCCATCGACAGAATCAGATCGGACGGGAACCCCTGCCTTGGCACGAGCCAAGGAGCAGCAGTTCGCTCCTGAAAATAACGATGGGGCGAGATGATTGCGCGGGCCCACTGCCGGAGATGGCGGGAACACGCAAATTTACCTGGCCCTCCGACAACCGCCGCGCAGGCCCGGGCTGGGCTGCACAATCTCGTCGTGTCCACTCGATCGGTCGCGGCGTCTCACCGTTCGGACGGGGGTCACTTGCGGGCTGCGCTCCGGCCTGAGCGCGGCCGGGCCGGACCTCGGCTACATCTCACCCCCATTCGCCAGAATGCGGGTTGACTTGCGGGACCACCCAACACCACCATCGGCCATCCATTCCAAACTAGTGCTCCTCCGCGTCGCAAAACCATGCCTGCTATCGAACTCACCCATCCAACACCACCCCCAAAACACTCCCCATATCCATAACCACCCAACCACCACAAAAGAACCATGCCCACACACAACACACAGCCTACAGCTCACCACTCCAGCCCCTCCCCCAACCGCCTGACCACCCCCTCCACAGGGCCCCTCTCCCCCGCCACCCGCGCCCGCTGCCGGACCCGCGTGTAAAACACGGGACAGTCCCTGCTATCGCACGGCACCCCGGCCTCCAGCGGCGCGAACCCCGCACAGCCCTGGCAGATCTTGACGATGTCGGCGTACTTGCGCTGCTCGGCGTTCAGGCGCGTCTGGAGCAGGACCATGGTCGCGGCGGCGTCGGCGGCGCAGCGGGCGCAGAGCGGGAGAGGGGTCCGGTTGTTGTTGTTGTTGTTGTTGTTGTTGTTGCTGGGAGGGGCGGGGTTTGTTTTGACGGCGCAGGCTAGGCAGGATGTCGAGGCCATGAAGGACTCGAGGGTTTTGCTGGTGGTGCTGTTGTTGTCTCTGTTGGCTTCGTTGCTGGCGACGGCGATGCGGCGCACCGGCTGGACCTTGGGCATCTCGTCGTACCAGGCGCGGACGTTGGCGCCGACGAGGTTGAAGATGCGCTCGAGCGGCGGGATGAGGTTCTTGGCGATGTAGTACTCGGCGTCGAGCGACGCGTGCGGGTTGTTGAGGAGGTCTTCCGGGGGCACACAGCGGTCGATGAGGCGCGCCCCTGGTGCGCCCGCCACGACAACGTACGGCACGCGCTCGCCGTACTGTGGTTCTGCGCGCGCGTCCTCCTGCATCCGCTTGGTGCTGATGAGCGCGCCCGGCGGCCCGGGGCCCTTGCTGCTGTAGGACCCCAGCTTGACCTCCTTGCCGAACACGAAATCGATCGGGCTGACGGCGCCGCGTATGATCTTGGAGCATTGGGCCTGGAAATACTCCTTCACCTGGCTGAGGTCTGCCGTCTCAAACAAGATTTTGAGCGCCTTCTCCTCTATCTTCTGCTCTGCTGGTGTCCCGTCGCGGCGGACCGTCTCGATGCCCTTCGCGTCGAACTCCGGGACGGTCTGGCCGGGGGTCTCGTACTTGTAGCCGACGTAGCGCTTCTTGGCGAGCAGCACGCACGGGTGGTACACCTTCTCAAACTTGAGCTTCACCGGTCGCGGGTTCATGTTGGTGATCTCCCTGGCCATCTCGGCGCCGATCTCGAACGCCTGCTCGCGCGTCCGCCCCCTGAGCGAGACGAACAGGCTGTCGGTGTCGCCATAGACAACCTCGGCGCCCCAGCGCTCGACAGAGTGTATGTAGGCGATGGCTCGTTCGAGCGTCTCGCGGCCCGTCTGCACGATGCTGTCGGCAATTTCGGCACACGGCATGCGGCCAGAGAACGAGGCCGACGTGTACCCATATGTGACATTGGCAAGAAGCTTCAGCGCGAGCTGTCGGTTGTGGAGAAGCCGTTGCAGCGTCCTGTCGTCCTTGTCCTGCTTCATGCCGCTCTTGACCATGACCCGCGTCTCGAGGATCTCGGTCAGCATCTTGGCGAGCAGGGATTTCCGAATCTCGGCTTTGGAATACATCATTCCGTTTGGCGCGATGTTGATGTGGTCTTTCAGGAGCCGCAAGAGACCCTCTCTTCTGTTGTACTCAGCAAAGCCCATCTTGCCCGTGCCCCGCCAGTTTGCGATACGGCCGAGGAACGTCGAGTAACAGTAGTTGTACGCAATCATGACGCTCGGGTACAGACTCTGGAAATCGAGAACGAGCACAGGGCTCGGGTAAAAGGCACTCTGGGGTTCCATCACTAGGGGCAGGCACTCCAACGCGTTCTGGCCGCCAACCTGCCTCCTGCTGGGCGAAGGCAGGAGGAAGTTCTCGGGCTTGGCGATCCGGAACATGATCGACTCGACCTTGAACTGCGAGCCCCTCGAGAAGACGGAGAAGAAATCCACGCCGAGAAGCCGCGCCTGCTCGCTTGTTCGGGGGATCAGCTCGTTCGCCTCCAGTATCTCAATGTCCATGCGTGTTCTCTTGAGATAATACCGGAGGACTTTGCTCAGGTCCCTGGGCCGTCCACTCGAGTACCAATCTGTCAAGGTCCGCCACGAGTAGTGCGGGATTCGGCGGTGCAGAACATGCCACACGACGTTCTCCATCGTGTACTGGAGAAGGTTGAGCTCTCCTCGCATCGCCCGCCAGACATTGATCATGTGTCTGCCCGTCACATGAAGTGCCGACGTTGTCTTGAATCCCCACCTGTCGGCTTCCTTTTTGGATGTGCTGGTCGAGTTGGACTTCATACGTGAAAACTCGGCGCACAAATCGTAGTCGTATTTGTGCATCGCCCGCTCAACCAAGTAACCCCAGGAGCTGCCGTGGACCTCGTAACCCGTTAGAATATCCGGGTCAAGCGCCCGCACAGTCTCGACTACCTTGACGAGGACGTCGAGCTCGGACGACTCTTCGATCACGTCAGCGGATGTCTGGCTGCGGATCTGCGTGGCAAGCGTGCCGTCTACCGAAAGAACGATGATACCAGAGAGGGTGTCATCGGTGGACTGGGTGCCGTACAGACACTGCTCGTCAGATCTCAAACACCAAAAGATGCACTGGACTTCGTCTTCTTCGGGGTTGGGGATCAGTTTCCCCCTGCTGTTGGCATGTACCTCGAGGCTCATGGTGCTCATGTATTGGGCCTCGTGCTGAACGCTGGTTGACTTTTTCTTTTGCGAGTACTTGAAGTCATGCGTGTTCTTTGGCGTTGCCCCGACAATCTGAGATAACTCGGGCTTTCGCCCCTGAGTTGGTGGCAGAGCTCGAGCAGGGTGCGACCGGCGAGTCTTGTTTTTCTCCTGTTTCTCAACCCACCACCTGTCCACTTCGGCAAACGTTGGAGGCGGCTCGGCTATCTCCCAGCTCCGTAGGGTGCATTCGCTTTGTTGCCTATCATATGCCGACTCCGTCTCGGAAAAGTCGGGACCTGACTCGGGTTTCACGCCGAATGTTGCGGGGGACTGGCCGGTCGGGTCAAAGTCTGGTAAGTATGGGACGCTATTGCCATCCAGTCGGTATTCCCGTCCCGCATACTCCCTCGCCCGCGGTGGCACATCGCTGTCGTTGCTGTAGAAGGCGTCCTGATAGATGACATCCGGCAATCCATAAGACTTCATGGTTGAGCACACTTCTTCCATTGATGGCGGCGTGGCGCTGACGAAAAACATTGTGGTCGAGCCACTCCAGTGAAGTCTTGGGGTGGGGGAGGAAGAAAGCGTCTCGGATGCGGGCAGCGAGCTTCTAGATATTGATGACCCAGAGCCAACCTCATGGACCGACACTAGAGGCTCAAACGCCACGTGTTTCTTCACACCACCATCGTCGGTCCGCTGTGAAGCACTTCGCTGGCTGAGTCTGAGTATCGTGCTGGGCTCTTGAGGGTCCTTGACAACAGGAAAGTTGAGGGTTTGGTTTCCCTGCGACTTCGCGGAGCTCGCCTTGAGGATTGGCTTTATCGGTTGCGATGACTGGGACAGCCTTGCCAATGTGGTGTTAGGCTCCGCCGGCTTTGAGCCCTTTTCCACCTGAGGCGGTTGAGGATGAAACGCGGACCTGGCAGAAAGTGACTGGGGAGGTTGGTTCTGGGTGTCGTGCCTCGGCCGTTTCAGCGGTATGTCGTTTTCCAAGGCTGTTGGGGAGCGCTTCGGGTCTTTCGGTTTGACTGCGTTGGGTGTGTCGACAACATAGTCTTTGGAGATCAACTCCAACCTCTTCGCCTCGGATATTAGTTCCCGAGGTAGCGGGATGTGTGGGCGCTTGCCACGCCGCAAGCCACTGACGCCAAACCCGATGTCGAATCCAGTGATCCGCTTCAGATCTACGGTAAGCTTCGAAGGCTGCTCATCAATATCTCTCTTGGTAAGCCGTGCTGCTTTGCCAGCAGAAGCCAGACAGGTCTCAACAACATTTGGCTTCTGGTCCAGCTCTGTAGCCACTTCAGCAGGTTGCCCCTGTTCGGCCTCATCTGCAAAAAGCTGTTGTTCTTCCTCAGCAACTTCAAGCTCGAGGATCCCCTTCTCATCAACTTCGATGCTGCTTGCTACGTTCGGATGCTCCCGAATAAGCCTTTGCTCGAGGCCAAGAGCAGGCAACAGGTTCTCGGGAAACAAGTCCTCGACCGACTGGATGACGGTTTGCACCGTGTCCTCGTCCGGATCAGGCTCGACAAGGCTGGAAAAGGTGGGTTCGATTCCATCCCCCTTGCTCTCCAGCTCGATTAATTGTTGGATCTGCTCATGGTATTCTTCCTCGTGGATCCACCCTTGCGGCTGTGACTGGCGAGAGTCCGCAGACATGGAAACCAATGCTTCGGCGGGGAACGGGCTGGCGAGGCTCGACTTGCCCATCCACTTTTTCCTTCGCCTGCTCTCGTCTTGCCACAAGCCTGCCATGCTGTGGACGAGCTTCACATCACACGGAAGAGGGTGTTGTCGTTCGACGAAGTCGTGATGCAGGAGCCGCTCCTTGACCTGCTTGCGGTTCAAGATATCTTGGACACAAATGTCCACTTCGATGGAGCAGTGGCTGGCGCGCGGCAGACTAAGGTCATCGGTGATGGCTGTGCGGGGGATGGTGTTGCTATCCCAGATACGCGGGGGCTCCTCGGGCCCAGCGGGATCCGGGATGGGAGCGCGGAACTTGATCCTGGCAACATCGATATAGTCGCAGCCGTATAAGTTGTAGTCGGTCATGAACTGGAGGAGATACTGCAAGTGTGCCTCGTAGGGCTGGAACCTGCAGCCCATGATGAGGCCCTGTTGCAGGAGGTCGGAGAGCCGGGTCATGACAAGGGGGTTGAGCATGTAGATCTTCAAGTAGAAGCGGTAGCCAACGTGAAAGCCATAAAACGGCACCCCTTTGACGAGAGTAACGCGTGCCACGAAGCTCTCGAGGTCTCGGTGGTAACTGACGGCCAGCGCACGGTCAATAGACAGATGCAGCCGATACATGTACTCGGAGACTGTATCCCGTATGAGCGCGGCCCCATTATCGCTAGAAAATACACAGTACTCACCTGTGGGCTTGTCTAGGGGTCCCTGATACTCGATGAAGAGATAGGGAAAGGCGCCATGGATGTGAGCGCACACCTTCTGTCCCGTTTCAGTCGACCCGAACACGCGGATCACAGGGACTTTGGGCCGCTTTGCGGCGTCCAAGAGGTGCGCGTCTTTGCGCAGCTTGGGGTCATATCGAGTTGGTGTGGCTTGGTACTGGTCGATGCAGTTCAACCGCAAGCGGAAGACGTGCTCCATCTTGGCCTTGATGCTGTGGTCGAGTCTCCGCGTCGGGCAGCCGAGCGCGAGAGCAGATTATCATTTTTCTGGAATATCCAAAAACATGCTACTGAAAAATGAAGCAATCGAATTTGCTTTGGCAAAGGTGCAGCACGGAGTTGCGGGAATGGAATTCCAAAATTCCAGCCACGACGCGTCTGATGATGCAATCAGTCGCGCCGCAGTGGAGGGGGGGAGAGTGCGAGTCGCCAAAGCACGTGAAGGTCAAGGGACAGATCCAAGCAAAGCTGGGCGAAGTAAGTAACGCTGTGCTGAGGTTGTACCGACTTGCCGTCCAATGGCATACCTAAGCGTTACGGAGTATCCGTACTGTTTAGTTATCAAGTTCAGGCAAAGCATAGAAGCGTGGATTGAGATAATGTTGATAGGAAGAGGGGGTTAGGGTTGCATGCAGTCCAAATGTTTCGCCCCTGGAACCACCCAAGAAGTGCGATCCACTGTTCCTGTCAACATCTTCCAAGTTCAAACCACAACAACCCCTACCGGATAGCCTTGGCCAACTCCCCATCGGGAAACCCACCGCACAATGCCTCCCCAACCCTCCAGACGGCCAGAGACTGCTTCGGCCGCGAGCGCTAGCGCAGAGGCCGCCTCCGGCTCCGGCGCCGGCGCCGCGCGCAAAGAAGACAACATCTACATCCCCTCCTACATCAGCAAACAGCCCTTCTACGTCACCGGCCTCGACGACCACGACGACTCGCTGCAGCATCAGCGCCGCATTGCGCAGGAGGAGGAGCAGCTCACACTCGACAGGGCAAGCAAAAAGACCGGGCCGGCGCGGACGAAATGGGTCAAGGGCTCGTGCGAGAACTGCGGCGCCATGGGCCACAAGAAAAAGGCGTGCCTCGAGCGCCCGCGCCGAGTCGGCGCCCGCTTCACCGGCCGGGACATCCAGGCGGACCGGAGATCGCGGGACGTGAAGCTCGGGTACGAGGCGAAGCGCGACGTGTGGGCCGCCTACGACCCGAAGCAGTACCAGGAGGTCGTGGAGGAGTACAACCTGATCGAGGAGGCGCGGCGGACGCTGCAGGGCGACAAGAAGGAGGGCGAGGACGGCTACGAGGAAGGGTTCAAGTACGCCGAGGAGTCCGAGCTGGGCCGGGACAAGTCGGTCAAACAGTCAATGAGAATACGGGAGGACACGGCAAAGTACCTGCTGAACCTGGATTCCGACTCGGCCAAGTACAACCCCAAGAAGCGCGCCCTGGTCGACGCCGGCGCGATAGCGGACAAGTCCGCCCAGATGTTTGCCGAGGAGAGCTTCCTGCGCGCCTCGGGCGAGGCGGCCGAGTTCGAGAAGGCGCAGCGGTACGCGTGGGAGGCGCAAGAGATGTCCGGGAACACGGCCCTCCATCTGCAGGCCAACCCGACCGCCGGAGAGATACTGCGGAAGCGGGAGGGCGAGGAGCGCGAGGCGAAGCGCAGGAAACGCGCCGAGTTGCTCGCGAACCAGTATGGCGAGCAGCCGGCGGTGCCCGACGCCCTGAAGGCGGCCATCACCGAGTCGGAGACCTTTGTCGAGTACGACGAGGCCGGCCTCATCAAGGGCGCCCCGAAGAAGGCGGCCAAGTCCAAGTACCCCGAAGATGTATTGGTCGGCAACCACACCTCTGTGTGGGGGAGCTGGTGGTCCGACTTCAAATGGGGCTATGCATGCTGCCATTCATTTATCAAGAACAGCTACTGCACCGGCGAGATGGGGAAGCAAGCAATCAAGGAGGCTGATTTATGGGATAAACAGGGCGGCCCAGATAGTTGAGAATGAATGATACCCATTGCGCTGTTGGTTTTGGCACATCCTGATATCGTAGTACCTGGTGCATAATGGCATCCTTCCTCTCAAGCATCCCAGGTATACAGGCACATTCACCAACACGGCGTTTCATGTACAGAGGAGAGTGTAGGCGTCTCTTGGTGATTTGGCTGTAACTGTACGTGCAAATCTTGATGCATTCCGCTCCCTTGACTATGAACGCCGTAAGAGCATTGATGCAAAGGGGAAAAGTCCCAGCCCAGACCAGTTTTCATAACCCGCTCCGTACAGTCCCAACCATTCCCTTGATGAAAAGCGCTTCATGTTTACTCCTCATCCTCCTCCTCGGCATCCTCGCCCTTCTCAGCGGCCTTGGCCTTCTTTCTCCGGACACGGCCGGGGCGGCCACCACCGAACGGCGAGGTGAGGGAGAAGTCAATGTGCTTCTGCGAGTCGAGACGGACGACGAACGACGGGACGTTGACGATCTGCTTGCCGACGCGGATGTGGCGCTGGCGGATCAGGACACGGGCGTGGTGGATCGACTTGGCGAGGCCGAGCTTGTAGACGAGGGTCTGGAGGCGGCGCTCCAAGAAATCCTCAGCCTTGAGGGCCAGGACGTAATCCAGCTTCATGCGGGACTCGTCGAGGACACCGACGCGGACAAGGCGGCGAATGAGGGCATTGCCTTCGAAGAGACGCTTGGGGTCCTTCTCGTCGAGCGTGAGAAGCTCACTGTGGGCGAACTATTAGCCAAATCTCCATCTTTAGCAGCGCAACACCGAGATCGCTTACCGGGCAGCACGACGAATCTTGGAGAGGGTGAGGAGCACACGCCACACCTCACGCTTGTTGCGGAGACCATACTCGCCAACGAGCTTCAACTCGGAGTCCCTGAGATTCCGAAAGTCAGTCCAAGATCACAATCGACATGAGCGGAGACAAGCTCCTGCTCAGTGGCCGGTGATGATTGCGAGCATGCGCAGAAACGGCGTCGGCGGTCGCCGCCGCGCAGAGGCTGCAATTGAGGAAAGGTAAAAACCGGGTTCAAACGCACAAACGAGCGGCCTCGAAGGGACGACGCGGGACCTTAGCGGTCTTGGAGTAGGAGCGCGGCGCCATCTTGTCGTTGAGGCTATCGAAAGTTGGTCGACCGAGCGGAACTTCGAAAAGATGCGGCGGTCTTTGGGGGTGACAAAATTGGAGGCACGAGGGGATTTGTGGTGGTCTGTGCGTATCGCACTCGCTTGCCCTAACGATAGACGGCTGGTCCAAGCACCACGCCCTGCTTAGTCACCCGAGCCGAAATCCCGACCTGGATTTGCTTCCACACAAAGAAAATCCCCAATTTTGCAGCCCGCAGCATCACCGTCTCCGACATATCGATCCACGCCGACATACTCAGCAAACAGGCAAGATGGGTCACCCCGCAGGTCTCCGTGCTGGTACGAGATACGCCTTCTCCCGGAGCTTCCGGGAGAAGGGTATGATCAGGCTCTCGACCTACCTGAGGCAGTACAAGTATGTTGGCGCGTCTGGACGCGAGGGCGAGTGTTCGGTTGCTAATCGTGGATAGGGTTGGCGATATCGTCGACATCAAGGTCAACGGTGCCGTCCAGAAGGGGTAAGCGAAACCTCCCGATTTCCCGCGCAATTGAGAAGGAGCAACGAAGCGATGGGCATTGCAACGTGCAAAACATGCATACGGCGGCCCCTGAGCGGGAGCAATCGCATCGCCGCTCGACGAACTCGGGACTGACTTTGGACAACAACAGTATGGCTCACAAGGTCTACCACGGCAAGACCGGCGTCATCTACAACGTCACCAAGTCGGCCGTCGGCGTCATCATCTACAAGAAGGTCGACCATCGCTACATCGAGAAGCGCCTCAACATCCGCATCGAGCACGTCTCGCCCTCGCGGTCACGGGACGATTTCCTTCGCCGTGTGAAGGAGAACGCTGCGCTCAAGAAGAAGGCGAAGGTTGAGGGCAAGCCCGTCCAGCTCAAGAGGCAGCCCCTCATGCCCCGTGAGGCCCGGACCATCTCCATTGCCGACAACAGGCCCGAGACGGTTGCGCCCATCGCCTACGAGACCACGATTTAAAGGGGTTCTTGGCGGTGTGCTGGATTTGGTGCGGTTAGATGGCTTGCTTCTCTTTTTCTGCATGGGGTTCATCGCGTTCGGCACGGAAGGATCTCCTGCATGGACCTGGTCTGGGATGCGGGAGCGCTCATAGGAATCAAAATACCAATGGCAGACCAACTAACGGCTCACAACATCTTGTTCATCCGGCGTGGTGCATCTGAAAGCGCAAGCCGAGCCCGGCGAGGTCATCACATCTGTTGGAGTTATGCCGATGCCAGGTCCTGAGGCAGGCATCGCCCGTCTCCAGATACGGATGTCCCGGGATTCGAGTGGCCATGGGTCCAACGAGATAGAGCAAATCTGATCAGAACGATGTGATGACAGCAGACTGTTTGAGAACCGGAGCTGTGCCACCAATCCGAGACACTGAGCCGGCAAGAATGTCACCTAACTACTCCATACTCAAGCCCGAACGGCCAACCCGCACGGCCATAGCTATATCATACGACGAGAAGCAAACTCAGTGCCACATCAGCGAGCCGTTGGGTGCGTTGAGCTTCGTAAAGACTGCCTCAACCATTGCCCTTCCTTCGCCTTGCCTTGGGACTTTTTCCAGCCCTGCCGGGCGAGTAACAAGGGCCCTGCCTGAAGCGTACAGGCCCTCAGCCAATGGGCGAGCGCGGGGAAGCATGTCGCGGAACTGGAACTCTGTGGCTGACGTAATGCCCTGCGCTCCTGCGGTGCCGCCTGCTGTTGTCTCCAGCTGTCATCAATGGATATCCGGTCCGACTTGGTTGGTCCGTTCGACACTCAACGCTTATGCTTTCAACGTTTTGCATCTCACGAACCGCAGGATCGGAGCTGCACTGCTGCTTGAACCGATGAACTCGCGAATTGTTATCGTTTGGCCGAGCAGGTAGCAGAGCCGACTCTCACTCTGCTGCCGCCTTTCTGCACCCCACCGCCGCAGCAATGGGTTGGACCGCCTTCCTGTTGACCTACTTTCTCGGGGGCATCTCATTTCTCCCTTTACTCGTGGCTGTCGTCTTCACACATGCCTATTTTACGTTTCCCTACCGCCAGGATGCGGACGCCTCTCAACGCTCGGCTACCGGCGACGACGTCATACTCCCAGGCGACGACCTCGAACCCCTCAAGGCTGCGCGGAGAGACTCAGCCAAGTCCCGAACAATTCAACACGACTCCGATGTCGCGGCCGGCTACTTCGCCGTTTGCCGCGAGTACACGCCCATGGGGATCAACGCAAAGCCGATCGAACGGACAACACCAGTGGGCTCAACCACCGTCGCCGCGCCCAGTCCCAGTGTCTACCAGACCATGTATCGCAGCATTTTCGACCGGAAACCCGGTTCCGGGCCATTGGACAACAAGAATGGCGTCAACCAGCGCCCAAAGCATTCTGGGAATGTGTTTTACGTTGTGCTGAGGCATGTCCCTCGCCGTCCCCGTTCGTGGCTTGGCCCTAACCTCGATGCAGGCACGGTCATCTCATGCTCTTCGACGATGACGAGCAGCTCGAGGTCCGGCACGTCGTCGCTCTAACACATCACGATATCAGCGTATACTCGGGGGAACCTGTGACGCCAGAAGGAGAGCTTTGGATCAAGCGCAATGCCATTTGTCTCTCTCGGCGAACCGACGGTCCAGAACTGGGGCCGGACGGCCATCTTACCAAGCCATTTTACCTATTCTCCGAGAACTGCTCGGCAAAGGAGGATTTCTATTTTGCTCTACTCCGAAACCAGGAGCAGACGTTTGCTACCGAGAACAAAGCACCGACGCCGATTCAATTCGACGTCAAAAACATCATCGCATTGGTGCAGAAGCTCCATTCGTCCGAGGACCACATGCAAACCAGGTGGCTGAACGCCATGATCGGCAGGGTGTTTCTAGGCGTCCACAAAACCAAGGACATGGAGAACTTCATCAGACAGAAGCTGACAAAGAAGATATCCCGGGTCAAACGGCCAGGCTTCCTGTCCAACATAGCCATCAGGGGCATTGATACGGGCGAGTCCGCGCCATACTTTACAAATCCTCGTCTGAAAGACCTGACAGTTGAGGGGGAGTGCGGGATGGAGGCCGACATGCGTTACACTGGCAACTTTCGTCTCGAGGTTGCGGCAACCGTTCGCATCGACCTGGGTTCTCGTTTCAAAGCGAGGGAGGTCAACTTGGTACTTGCCGTCGTTATTCGGAAGCTGGAAGGTCGCGCCCTGTTCAAGATCAAGCCCCCGCCGAGCAACCGTGTATGGTTCTCCTTCCAACAGATGCCCAAAATCGAGATGACCATTGAGCCCATTGTCAGCTCTCGGCAAATCACATATACCGTCATCCTCCGCCAGATCGAAAACCGAATCAAGGAGGTCATTGCAGAGACGATTGTTCTGCCTTTCTGGGATGACACGCCCTTCTTCAACACCGAACACAAGAAGTGGAGGGGAGGGATATTCCACGACAACTCGATGAAGCCGTCTCCTGACGCCGAAACCACCGCTGCTCAAGAGGGGGACTTGGGTGAGGTAGAGCGCTTTGAGGAGGCCCAAGGGATTCAAGAGAGCGACCTGTCCCACGTGGAGAAAAGCCCCAGCACGCCGCTTCTTAACAAGAAGCCGTCGACCGGCCTGTTTGGGAAGAAGCTACCGAACAAGCCGAGCAAACCGGACCTGCTGTCGCCCACCTCGGCATCCCCTTCGACCTCTTTAACAAGTATTGACATAAAACCCGATGCAAAGAGCGAGATACTTCCGCCTCCCCCTGTGCTCTCTGCCACCTTTGCCCAGCCTTCATCTCCCACAGTCGGGACCATCGCCGCGCACTCTGACCATTTCAGACCCTCTTCTTCCCCGCCCACTGGGAGCGCGGCTGCATCAGCCATGGCAACATTATCGGCAAAGTCCCTCTCCCTATCCCCAGCTCAGGGCTCCAACGCCTTCAGACCATACATCACCTCAAAGTCATCCAACCACTCCTCCGTCTCGTCCCGGGAAGTCACCGACACGGAAAAGGATACGGATATAACACCGCAAGCTCGTCGGAATACAGCCTCATCCGGAGAGAGCCACAGCGATAACGGACCTCAGTCCTCATCAGTGTCTACCAAAGCAGGCCCTGCTACCCGAGGCTTTTTTTCCCGCCGCGAAACAGCATCTTCCGTGTCTTCTGGCATAAGTTCTCAAAGTGTTCAGGATGCCAATAAGCGGACTGCCATGAGCGCTGTTGCTACCGCGGCCGCGTCCGCGAAGCGATGGGGTCTAAATGCCTTGCAACGCCGGGCCAACGATCTCGCACCAGCAAATCACAATCAGCCTAGTGACAACAACACATCCTCGGTTGACCTAAGCCGGCCGATGGGCCGGGGGCACCCGCTGCCACCACCCGGAATGCCTCTCCCGATGCCCGAAAGGAAAACGCCGACTGCACCCATCCAGGCCCCCAAGCGAAAGCCGATACCTCCACCGCCAGTGGAGGAACACGCCAATTTAGCAAAACAGCAGGGCGAGCGTCGTCCTGTTCCGCCTCCACCCCTCCCCAGGAGACGGCAGTACCATGGCGAGCAAACGGGTAGTGAAGACATGCTCGTGGTCGCCGCTCCCGCGGACTCAGAGCCGACGACTCCCCTGAGCGCGTCACACAGCCCTTCCTACATACAACCCTGGGTTGAAGACCTTGAGGACCGGGATGCTGCTCCATCGATAAACATGGAGAACACAGCGGGTACAGAACCAAAGGCGTCACTGGCCGTAGCAGCGGAAGATGGGCATCCAGGGGAGGCAACCGGCTTTCCGGGTTTTGCAGCCGATGACGAGGAGGGGTACTCGGCTTGGATGGAGAACGCCGGGCCGGAAGAAACAGAGTCGGTGACGGCACGGGTTGGCTAGGGCTTCTCTGACTTGCATATGAGTTTATGGCCTTGGAAGTTGCGGCGTTCAACATGGTGGATTGGCTCGGGATGCAACTGGATACACGGACAAGTGATAGAGGGCAGGTTCATGGTTGTGTCGGGATGGCGCATTATATGGGATTTGTCAGGGGGTTGGCCTGCCGTTGAATTGAGCATGGCAGTATTTTCAGTCCCCCTTGTCTGCTTGAGATGTGCCACTCGTCACTGCATGCGAGTATGTGAGAAACCCAGAACGGGACCTGGCCCGGCAAGACCAAGATCACTTGCAGGGCCACAGCCAGCCAGCCTATGCTGCCATTTAACCTGCCGGTGTCCACTCAGAGCGTACTTTCCCGCTATACAGACTCGGCGCAAGAACACCCCGCTGTCGATGGAATTACTTCAGGCAAGTACGGTCCACAAGCGTGTGGCCGCGACATCTTTTCCTCAAATCAGTACCTTCCGTAACATGTAATGAAGCTCCCCAACGGTCGGTACCCACACCCCCTGACCGACTGGCCCACACTACGGAGTATGTACGCTGGCTCGTTCCGACATGTATGCCGGGCGACTTCAAGCGTGGTGGTGCAATGTGCGACGGCGTGTGTGGGAGGCGTCTCGTGTCAAGCTACTAGAATATGGAGTAGGGGTTGCGTCGAGGGCCTGGAGTCTGGACCGGCGGAGAGTGCCGATCTGCGCACCTCCATCCCGGCTGCCAAGACGCAGGCCTGCGGGGGGCGCTGCTGGCGGGGAGGGCTACCCATTGGTCGGGCGGCGCGTGGCTGTCCCTGTGACATCATGCGCCAACGCCCATTGGCGGCGCGGCAGCGGGCAGCCGAGAGACCCTTGGGCCAACAACGTGTCAGCTAAGAACGGATAGCTTCGCTGTGGGAACTTGGAAGCGGTGACTGGACTGTTGGGACGGGAGGTTTGGTGGTTTTAAGCCGGGAGACTGTTAATTATCTCGGGAATACATTTGATGCAAGATCCCACTGTCCTGTCGCCTACCGCAAAGTGAACGGCTCATTGAACGCTCTGGATCCTGCACCATGACCTCCCGCTACCGTGTCGAATGTCTGTATTGGCCCGCATCGCGTCCTGCCGACTTCGGTTCTGCACAACGGAAAGCTGACTGAGACCCAGATGCCCTCAAGACTCATCGGCGAGATCAGTTTATAGGTGAGCGCCCGCCGAGCCTGCACTGTCCCGGTGCCAGACCGCTGACAGCGAGCCAGAATGGATCAAGGGCCTGCTCGCCGTGCCCTTTGTGCTCTACTCGCAGCCCCAGGGCGTCTTCGAGGGGAAGGGGATGAGCAGTAACGCGCAGGCGTGCGAAGAGGCCCACCGGAGATACAGCGAGATCTTCCACGACGTCGAGCTCATGATTGACGACCACAGTAAGCGCCGCCTGCCGCCCGCCCGTCTTCCAGGGCGCCGTGACTAACACCGCGTGCAGTTGCCCACCAAAACGACCCCGCGAACCCCTTCCCGTCGAAGCTCAAGCTCCTGGTCCCGCCCCTCGGCATCTTCTTCACCCGGTTGCCGCTCGAGGCCGCCTTCAAGTACCAGGACAGCAAGCGCCACATCTCGTCGCGGCGTTTTGTGTCCCCGTCCTTCAACGATGTGCGCCTGATCCTCAACTCGGCCCAGGTCATGGCTGTGACAACCGGCGGCAACCTCCAGCTCGCCACCTTTGACGGCGACGTAACCCTCTACGACGACGGCCAGAGCCTCGAGCCGACCAGCCCAATCATCCCACGGATCATCGGTACCTCCCCCTCCCCTCCCTCCCCCGTCATTCACT
>MU853412.1:359590-398352 GCA_033297235.1 Trichocladium antarcticum
CCTCCGCAACAACGTCAAGATCGGCATCGTCACCGCGGCCGGCTACACGACCGCCGACAAGTACTACGCGCGACTCCACGGCCTACTGGACGCCATCGCGACCTCCCCCGCCCTCACGCCCAGCCAGCGCCAGTCCCTGATCATCATGGGCGGCGAGGCCAACTACCTCTTCGAGTTCGCGCCCTCGTCGCCGGACCTGCTCGCCCCAGTGCCGCTCGTGCGGTGGCTGACGCCCGAGATGGCGGCCTGGGACGAGGGCGACATCGCCGAACTGCTCGACGTGGCCGAGGCGGCGCTGCGCGACTGCATCGCCACGCTGCGGCTGCCGGCGACGCTGCTGCGCAAGGACCGGGCGGTGGGCATCGTGGCGGAGCCGCCGTCGGCGCGCATCCCGCGCGAGTCGCTCGAGGAGACGGTGCTGGTGGTGCAGAAGATGCTCGAGGTCAGCCGCGTGGGGCGGCAGCGGCGCGTGCCGTTCTGCGCCTTCAACGGCGGGCGCGACGTCTTTGTCGACATTGGCGACAAGAGCTGGGGGGTGGCCGTCTGCCAGCGCTGGTTTGGCGGGGGGTTGCCGGGCGGCATGATCCCGGGGGACCGCACGCTGCATGTGGGCGACCAGTTCCTGAGTGCCGGGGCGAATGATTTCCGCGCGCGGAGCGTGGGCACCACCGCGTGGATTGCCAGCCCCACCGAGACGGTCGACCTGTTGGATGAGTTGGCCGAGCTGATGGGGACCAAGACGTCTTGATTTCTGGGATCCATGTCGACAGGCGGAGACGGGGGTTACTAGTTAATATGTTGCGCGGTGATGTGGTTGGAGTTTGGTTATCAAGGCACTCGGGTAGTTGGAATGTCCATCGTATTTGCTCTTTTCTCTCCGAGCCAGTCTGTCTCGCCCAGCTATTAACAACGGCCGTAGCTTTTGTACCACTCCGCCGTCTAGGTTGAGCGGTCCATCCGTCTAAAAAAAAAAAAAAAAAAAAAGTATTGCTGTTGGAGCACGCACACAAAAGCTCCAGCGAGCTCCCCCTCCATCCCCGTCCCCATTACAAGTTTCCAACAGCAGAAGTAGCACTCCCATCCCTGAAACCGAACTCAAGCCAAGCCCCGCCGTCGTCTATGCAATCTTCAAACGACAAGGAAGGGGAAGGGTATTTTTGCCGCGCGCAAACAAAACAAAGTCTTCCCAGAACCACCGCGCCCCAGATGCCCATTCCAATTCGCCAAAAGAACCCGTCCGTCCGCCTCCAACTGCCTCTGCATGCTTGTAACCCCCAAACTCCCACCTTGCCCATCCTGAATATGCTATCCCCTTCGATTTTGTTTTCTGTTTTCTGTGATGATATGATTGTCAAGGAAATAACCCCCGCGCCTTGATGCTTCCAGACCGAACGGGGAACCCGAGATACGAACAATGTGTAGCGCACAAGGCCCAGGCCACCCGGTTCACACGTGGTCACCGAATGGCCCCGAACGGTGCGCCAAAGTTCATGCGAGTCTTGAGTTTCAGGGGGATCGCCGGCTCCGGTTTGTCGTCGTCGCCGCCTGTCGGGCTGCCCGTGTCATTCTTGGGGCCGGATGCGTCCGCGCCAACGGCCGCTTGTTGGGCGTCGGATTGACGCCTGGACTGTTGCTCCGGCTGCTCGGCACGCTCCGAATCTTTCAGAACGGCAGGTAGAGCCGCCTCGTCATCCTTGGACACCTCCTCTAGCTTGTCTGACAGCTTCTGGAAGAAGATCTCGTCGTGTGCTGGCATGTTCCTCACCATCAGCGGGCCTCTCAGCTCACAATCTTCACCGGGTTCAAAGATGGCCTCCGGGTGGTCGTCCAGTGGATGGCCCTGGTGGCTCGCTTGTTCCGTATTGTGCGGAACTTCCGGGCAGATATCGTTCGCAACATCCGGTTGTTGTGTCGGCGTGCTGTGGCCGCCATTGCTCGTCGCAGTGGCCGTCCCTGAAGACGCATTCGTTGCCAGCGATGAAAGGGAATGGCTCGGCGTGTGGCCCGCGTGCATGGTAAGGCGGTCCGCTTCCTTTGCCGCCAAGACTTGCATGGTCTGGTGCTTTGACCCCCGAGGAGACTTGGGCCGCGCGGCATTTGTGGGCGGAGAGCCAGACCTGCTAGACGCTTGGGACGCGGCATGCGACGGCGGGGTGTGGGCGAACGTAGGCTTCTGAACGGTGGTGGCCTTGATCGGAATACCCTCGAGCTCCGGGTGGATCTCCTGCACATCGACAATTGGAACGGGTTCGGTCTCGCTTTCCGACGCTGAGTCTGGTTTCAGAAAATCGCATGTGGGAATGGAGGGTCCATTTGGTGTCCTGGCGGTAGCTAATAGAGCCGGATCCGGCCGCTTTATTCTAGTCGAAGAGCGAGACAGATCCCCATTCCGCGCGATGGGCCGGCCGCTTTGTGTGGTCGATTGTGTGGTTCCTTGTGAAGACTGCGAACTCCTCGGGCTTTCCCGAGATGGTGCGACATCACCCCCACGAAGGCCCAGACCAGAAAACGAGGAATTCGATGAGGCCTGCGTGCCGTTCGTTGCCGATTGGGCACCTGCTCCCAGCGCCGAGACCTGCTGCTGGAGATGCTCGATTTTCTGCAGCAGGACGGCCCGTTCCGCGTCCCATTCGGCTCGCTCCTCCTCCATGAATACCCGCTCTTCGGTGTATACCTCTTCTACCCGTTCCCGGTTTGCCTCCAAGTACTTCCGCTCCGCCTCCCAAGCCTCCCGTATTCGCGCGTTTTGTCGGACCAGACGGCGGATCATGTGGGCATGCGAAGGTGCGCTGGCAGCATCCGCCGAGATGGAGCGCGGATGGCCCGCAGACGCAAGCCCTGTGGGCGACATGGGCGCATTGGCGAACGACCTGAGCCCCGCGAGAGGCAGGCCAACTGCGGTACGAGACGCGAGACCGTTCCGGGCTTTGGGCGGAAGGCTGCTGGACCGATACTGCTCGAGTTGGTATTGGCCCTCTCTCGTAGTGGGCAGTAGATGCGGTGGCAGGAATGACGGGTGCTGCAGAGTCGGCCCGCGGACGGCCGGAGAGAGCGGGGAGTATACCCGGCTTCCCCGAGAGCTATGGGCCAGCGGCCCGTCGGAAGCCGACTGTATGGCAAAGACCGGGGGCGAGGGCCCACCGCCCTTGACCGCAATCTTGTCAAAGTATCCCGCGACACCGCGGGGAAGGGTCAGAGGCGAGATGACCGAGGACGAGTCGCTGGTGAGCTTGGGAAATTGGTAGCGGGCATCAATGTCGTGGGGGCTCAAGGGCCAGAATGACTCGGAGGGCAGTTTCGTCATGGTGGACATTGGCGCAAACGGCTGCTGGCCGGCGCCGTGATCACGGTGGTTCGCCGCTTATTATAGTGTTGTTGTCATTCGGACTTTTGTCCGGATCGTGATTAGGCCTCGGCTAAGCCCGGGAGGCGTTTTCGATGTTTAGATGACTGGGTCCGACGGCGTCGTTAATTGCTGTTGGTTCTCGGGGAGTGGAGCATGTGCTGCGTCTTGGCGCCCTGTTGCTCAGCAAGTGTGTGCCGTTTGGTTCGAGGAAAAGGTTTGCGGGAGTTGATGGATGAGAATCATGCGTGGTAGGGAAGAGATGCGGCTAGGTTGTACGTTGCGGCACACGACATTCTTGGGAGACGACGTGGGATGAAGAGGAACGACGTGGCAGCCTTGTCGGTTGCACCTCCATTGTGACGAAACGGTTGATATCCTGGAAAGAGCGGGTCGGCCAGCGACGCCATCCAGTCCGTTTCCCATTTCAGGCTGCTCCCGTCCCGTCATGAACCCCCAGCACACAGCAGGGGTCCGAGCCGGTTGGTCCACGTTCAAACGAGTCACAACAATCGGCCCTTTCTTGCCGCGTATTCAACGTTGGGCGCCGGCCGTTGTCAGGCGGTGCTGGCAGTGTCAGATGAGCCTCAGGCATTTCCAGGCCTGAGTCCCCGCTCGCTCCGTTTGCCATCGGTGCGCCGTGAACCTTGGATCGGGATCTCCAAATTGGAAGAATCCAGAAAACGGTTTCATGCAGGCTAGCACAATGCGCTATCCCCAAACCGCTGTCTTCAGGGTCCAGGGCCCCTGAGCAGACCGTCTTGGCAGGATCCCCCTCTCCCCGATCGGTGCCGTGCCAAGCAATATGTATCACGAGACAGAACTCGCAACAGCTTCACCCCGAGTCCATTAAAAAGCCCAGTCCGAATACAGGCAAGGCCGGGCCGGTATTCACCGCCACTTGCATCGACAGGCCCACAGCCAGCATGACCCCAAACCCCGCGGCCCCAATCCCGACAAAGCGTGGCATTATGATAACTGATGTCTATGCTCGGCCCGAGCCGTCCCCTCAATCCACCAGTGTTTTGATGCCAGCCATCGGAAGTGGCCGCAGGAAAACTCGCGCTGCGTCTCAAGTTGAGCGACGGCGGAAACACTGAGTGGGGATTGGGGTTCACCTGTGTGAACTCGCACATGGTGCGGTGCTATACAAGACCGATTGACGTTGTGGCGACTGCAGGTCTTGTCGGGGGTGGAAAGCCGGTGGGTGTGGAGGGCGCGCCGGTCTTTGGTGTGCGGTTCACGGTGCTCTGCGTTGCGGACCTGAAGCTGGCGACACCGAGGGGGCTGTTGTGGTTTTGCATTCCTTGTCTCAGACTTCTGCCGAGGCGGTGGCTAGATGGTGGTACTGGACCACCCATCGTAACCGGTCTCTCGTAACCTGTGGCCGGCGGCACCAGGAATGAAACACAAGTCCGAGCGAGACATGAGAAGCAAACTTGCGCGTGGTCGGGTTCAAGATCCAGCCCCAGGGGCCAGCCATCAATCCTCAAATTGCCGCCCTCGACGCCGTGCCGCCACTACATCCCGTTGAAACTTGATCTAGACCGTTTATTCCAGCCGGACAACACGGCGGCGCCAAACGACGATATTCCACGCGCCAATGAGAACCCGCCTGCCATCCAAGACAGCCCCGAGGCCGGGTGTGTTTGCAGCAGAGAACTGGAATCAATGTATCTCATATATTCAACGCCGTCTTGAAGTCCAGGCCTGATGCCGAACTGCCATGGTCATTCTCTACTATCCGCCCTGCGTCGCAACATGACAAGAAGCGACATCCCTCAGTCCACACCAGCACACAAAGCCCAAGTCCTGACAGACGCAGCACCGATTAGACCCGAGGAGCCTTCGACCAAACCGTCCCTTGATGGAGGAACCCAGATGAGACGACGCCAGCAGCTTACTGGTATGTATGGGTAGGACAAGAGGACCAACACGTTCTTGGGACAACATGAAACGTCCAGAATAACTGTCTTTTGCGTTGTTGTCGGTTGGGAAGTGGTGTTGGCTGAGTTTCATAGGTCGGGCGGCTACAACTGGATGGCGGCCTCCTCGTCACTCAGACTATATGCTACGAGTCTCGTCTCAGCCTCTTTAGGAGGCATCCTGGTAGCTTCAGAGCAAACAGTCTGCACTTCTCCTGTCTTCTTCGCGGCGCCAGAGCCGGGGATGGAAGGGATGTGCGTGACAGGATTGTAGTAGAAGCACAGCATGCAGCCATTCGGCAAATCGTGTCCAGGAGGGTCGGTCCTGGAGCATTTCGATCAAGACGGAAACCAAACACAACTGGCATGTTTGATTTCGTCACTGGTCCCCCGAGGCTAGACACTTGTTAGATTCTGAGGGGGAAGAATAGGGAGAAATATAGCAAATCTCATCACGCTACGGTGCCACATTGGCCCGTAGAGGGTGTCTGCGTGCCTGGTACTTACCGAGCCAGCCCTTGCCCAACGTTCTGACCCCGTTTCGTAGTGCCCGAGACACCCACTTGCTGACAATTCGAGAAACGAACCCCCCATGCGTGAATATGTCAATGCAAAGTACCCGTGTTTTCCGGCCAGCATAGGATGGATTGACGGAGCCGTGGTGACAATGAGCCACACTGATTCGGTGCTTCGTGTCGCGTTAGATAGAGGGGGACGAACCCCTGACGCCAAGAACCCGAGAGGAATCAGACACTCGGTCACAACAGGACCCGCAGCTCGTTTTACGGACGGCAGGGTCACCGAACGCTCGCCTAGCAAGGACGGTCCTCGGCTGGTTGATGGACTCGGCTCGACTGCTGAAGCAGCAGATGGCGAGACCTAGCCTCCACACAGTTGACGGTAACAGGTCTTTCCTTTCTCTGTAGTATGGACTCGGTTGCGAAAAAGGGGGCTCAGAGCGTAAACAGTGGTTTTCATCCGGCTTACAGGATACGGTTGGTTTTCTTTGTAAAGAAGTGGTAGATGGACCGGCGCGTTCAAGGGCATGTCGGAGTATAAACAATAATACTATATCGAGGGAGGGGATTTAGCCTCATTATATGATCCTCGTTCTTGTACCTGTCCCTTCCCGGCAAACAAGGGGTTTTTCCTCTTTCTCGAGGCAAAGAGTCAACTTCGCCCTGCCAAGTGTGGTTGACTCCCTGTGAACTACCATGGTCGAATGTCCTCAGGCATCTGCATACACCAGACTGCAACTGCACATAGTAATTCGTCCTGACTGAGCTCGAACACCTCTCCTCAGGGCGACTTGGCATATCGACTCACATACACACAACGAGGAGGTGGGTATGGCCTAGACTTCAGAGAGAGATACCATCACGTAACCCGCGTCACCCTAGCCCTCGTCACACGACACATAACCCCCCCCCCCCCCAGGTTGCGCAGGATTCATAGCTTTGGATTGTTGCCAATGAACCGCCCACGTGGCAAGCCCGCGAATGTCAACAAAGCTTGGAACCTACTTGGCAGTGCATACATCGGCACACACCTGACAAATCGAGGACACTGCAGAAACCAAGCCAAGACAGCCATCCATCCATCTCACGAACTCGACTTGAATTATTACCCACCTTACTTAGACGAATTCCATGGTCTAGCGGCCGGGAATGGCACGGGGGTAGGATGCCGAGCCGGCCCATTCTTCGCCACCCGGATGGTTGTACAGCATGTCGTCAGAAACAAACTGCGGGAGAAGGTTGGCCAGTGGGGCATGCATGCATGCATGCAAGCAGGGGAATGGATTCCCATTTCCGAAACCCACCACCTCACCTGCTGCTGCTGGCTGGAGAACCAAGAAACCAACAAGACGGGACGATCGCCCTTGCACTCCACGAGCACCCACTCCACACTGCGCTTGTTGTGTGAAGCAACTGAGAAGTTAGAACTGCTGGTGGCTCGGAAAACCCGGCACGGCCGGAGATACAGAAAGTTGATGTTAGCGGACCCACGGGAAAACAGTTGGCGTTGCCAATCACGGCTCTCGGCGGAGCCGGGCGCGGGTGTGGCCCCCGAGAAACATGGAGATTGGAGGAGAGAGCGCGGAGGGGTTTCGCGTCACCTGTCATCGTCTTCGGGCCGGAGAATAAGCCGTGTCGGCGCCACCTACTGTATGTATTAGCTGTTCCCGGAACTGGTGCCGCGTTGGTCGGCTCGTCGGGAGTCGGGATTGGCGAACATCAACACACAGGGCCGGGACTGCCAATTGCTGTTTCGCCTGACATTTGGACATGGGGTAAGTTGCCAGGAGTGTAGAGTGCAAGGCAATGCTGCAGGTACCAGACAACGGTGCGAAACGACACTGGGTACATATGTCGTTTCGTCCTGCGGCGAAGTGGTCTCGGCGCTTTTGCCGGACTAGGCTGTTGCGCTCCTCCATGTGAGGCTTCGCAAAGACGCGGCAGCAGACCATGACTGGGCGCCCTGACAGGTCGAGGTACGGTGCATATGGAATGTTTCCTGCTGCGTTCATCCATGCGGGATTTTCTGGCGGCGAGGTCGAGTGGCTGGGGCTGACAGCAAACTGAAGCTGATCACTGATGCCGGTCTTGTTGTCTGGGACGGCTGTTGTATCCCAGAGTGTCGGGACCGTGTATGTACATGGCAGCAGCCTTGCTTCGAACAATCCGTGCTGCTTCTTTTGATGTCGCGGCCAACGCACTGCATCCTGCGCCATGGAAGACGCGCGGTACCAACACCGCTCCTTGGGCAACGGCATCCAACACACCTCCATTTCTCTCAATTGGTGAGATGCGAGCTTGTTGGCCCCCTGTTTCGCGGACGAGGACGAGCCCGTCACTCCATAGCGCGCGCTTGTGTCGTGCGATTGACTATGCAGCATCAGGTTGATTGCCTTCGATGCTCCCCCGTACTGGAACCCCAATGTCACAGTACAAGTATACTTTCGAGGTACATGCGGCAGAGAAGATGGAGGGTGTGGGGAAGACGGGGAAACAAGCAACTCGGCTCAACAGCAGCTTTGCTTGGCGTCGAGAGAAACCGAACCTTCTCAACACCTCTTTGGAAAGGCGTCACACGAGTCCTTGTCCAGCAGGCGGTCTTTTGCAGAACCTTCTTGGTTTCGCGTCAAGCCGAGACAGACAAGCAGGATGCCCAGACGGGAGATCGCGATGCCAAGACGGTTGGCGAGCTTTTAAGAGGGATGGACGTGTTGTGCTCTGGGATTTGCCGATCTGACCAGGGCACGCAGGGGGGGGGGGGGAGTTCGTCCCTTGAACAGGCCGCCACGCGGCATATGGTTGGCCGCTTGTCAGTGCACCGAACGGAAACACCATGACGGAGGAGTCTTGTTGATGATTGCTGGACTCCGGTTGCTGCCGCTGTGCGTGCTTGCAAGTTGCAACAAATGTGGGATGGTTCGTTCAGCATCCCGATGTTCTTTTCGGGCCTGTTGCAGGTGCGCGACATGTGGAGGCTGGAACCCTGGATGGAACCAACGACGTGGGGGCGGGATTAATTGCTCGTGTGCCTGCCTCTCCCTGCCTCCTTCCCGGCTTGCCTTGATTGGCCTTGTCGTTATCCGCAATGCCGCAACTTCCCCTTCTCAACAGGCTTCTCAAGTCTCAACAGGCGGCTGTTGGCTGATGAGTGTGTTCGCTTGCGCGGCAGCTTGTGGACAGCTGGACGGGGAGCTCGCGTGCCTTAATTATGACGAGCGCCGAGAATCTTGGCAGCGGCTTCCCGAGTCTCCGAGACGCCATTGTTCACTTGTGCAGTATTTGTTCAAGTTGTACTGTAGGTCGATCGAAACGGCAAGGCCGAGCTGCAGTGCTCGAAGCAAAAAAGAACCATGTTGGCCTTCCGCCTCTCTGATATTCCAAGGGTCGCACTAGTCGCACCCTACCCTTGCCAGAGGCTGAACTTTATCCTGAGAGCTGGGTCTTGGCAGGCCTTGCATTGCCGCGCGCTGATTCGGCCGATAGAAGGATGATGAGAGACCAGACCCCTGGGTCTTGTACAGACTACGGCAGTGGAGCGTACGCAATACTTGAGAGGTCGCCGTCGCCGTTGTCGTCGGCAATATCAGCTGCAACTTTGGGATTGCGGAATGGAAAATGGCGATTACTGTCAGGATCTGGAGAAACCCCACGCTGCGCTCGCAATGACGCAGTGGAACCGAGTGGGGCGCACACTTTCTTGGCAGGAAATTCACAAGAGAGCGCCCGCAACCTCGGCCTTCAAGTCAAGAAATGCAATTGTAACGACGGAGCTAGATGTGCAAGCAGCATGCTAATGCCTGGCGGACTCCGGATGCGTCGTCCATGCCGGTAGAGAGTAGAGACACTCACCGATGTTGACGGATTGTCCTGGTTAGACGCCGGCACAATCATGTCCAGCGCTTGCTGTGGTGTGTCCGGTGTGGGCCGGCTCGCGTTTGAAGAGCGGCCAGTCTCTGGGAAACGTGGGAGAAGCAGCAGCCTGCCAAGGACGACTGGATCGCCACTGCCAGGGCCCGGGCTTATTTATGACTGGTGTGAGCGTCCGAGATCAACAACAGTCATCCGTCTTCCAAGGAGTCATGTTGAACTACCTACCTATCCGTATATATTGCGGCATAATTTGGGTGGGCATGGTACATAATACCTCGTGGGCCTTGGCGGTGGGCACAATTAGAGCCGGCCCGGCAAAGAAACGCCGACTGCTCCAGCAGCACGACTTGCAGAGAGCCACGCAGGAACAAAGATTGCAACACCTCGGACGTGGAAAAAAGCCATGGATAAACAATGCACACAAGGCCACGTACAGACATCCTCTCCGATCATTGTCCAAAGTTGACCTCTTGGGAATGTGCCTCAGCCTGCCCGATCATGGCCTCAGCGCCGGGTGGGGGTGGGCCCGTTATCCCGCCTTTTGTGTCTGTGGGCGGGGACTAATATTAGTTGGCAATCGGATCAGATATGTGGGAAGTGGAAGAATGGGGATCGTCGAGGTAGCAGGGGGAGACGGGGTAGGTCCCGTGTGTACGGAGTACCCAGCCTAGACCTCCAGACATCCAGACATCCAGCGGCCGCTGCAGGAGGTTGCTGTTTGGAAGTCGAGCGCGCTAGAGAAACCACACGCTCTGAGACACGGAGCACGAGTTGAGTTCCCCCAGCTGTGTATAGCTCACCAGCAGGACACCTCGTTCTCAACAGCCGGCATCCCTCCACTTGCTGCTGGAGGCGTTATGGCATGATTGGCCTGGTGCACGCTCGCCGTAATCACATCTCCGGGCCCTAACAGCCGCAAGATGGATGGATGGATGCCGAGGGGTGCGGGCCATTGGACCCTCGGTCTTTGGTCGGGGTCCCTCCATGTAGTCCGTCCTGCGCAGTGGGGCCTTTTTTCTCTCGCCGCCTGTAATCCCTCAACCTGCTGTCCGCCCACGCAACAGGTAGGTGTATGTACTCGCCCGGTACCTCGCTGACGTGGAACGGGCGACACCTTGCGGCGCATCCGTTGGAGACCTCTGGTTATTTGCCGAATTCCACCTGGGGCCTGAGAACAATGCGCGTATATTGATTGTCGGGGTAGCCCCGCCCGAATCGATTTAGACGCCGAACGAGGCCGCGCCGATTGAAGCCCTTCCGTTGACCCATACAGCATGCGCTAACACTGACACGCACACCCCACCATCCGATGCCAAAACCCTCAAAGACCCTCACATCCAGCTGCCCATCACCCTCACCCCAGTTGTCTCACACTTTCTCTTGCCGGAGGCGAAAGGAAACAGCCTTCTTCCCAGCACACCTGTCACCACCCTCGGGGTTCGCGATGCCGCTATAGACCCATCGCCAAGCGGGCGCACTCTTCCTTCCTTGCTCCTCCACCACCTCAGCCGTCTCGCACCCTCCACCGCCAAGACGCGCGCAAGCCATCCGGCGTCTGAACGTGTGCACACCAGGCCTGCTGCTACGGATACACTGGCTACACAATTCTCGCCTTTGACGGAAACCAGCCTTGGCAACCAGCCTTGGCAGAGAGCGATTGTCGTCCGAAGACGACACTCAGCAACGATTTACCACCGAGACTTGCGTGGCCGTGGCCCGCAAAGTTTATAAAAGGACGCGGCCGTGTCCCATCTAGGCACTGGGTTTTGTGGTCAACGAGAGCCCCAGCAGCCAGCAGCCAGCAGCCAACCGCCAATCTGTTTTTCAAGGTTCGGTCGGTCAAAAGCAAGGCAATACATTTCTGTTGTCGACTCGACGCTGAGAAGCCTACTGTCCGGCTTGCAACCAAAAAGGAAGGTTCCCAGGCAATCGGTCAGGCGGTCCCCAGAAGCCCAGTTTCAGCAGGCAGTTTTTGTGCAGCCAGCCCCGCCTGGCGTGCCTTGCGCAAAGGACCTAGGCTCTTTGCGTGCCGCCCCTGCCCTGCCGGACACCCCCGCCGTTTGACGGCTTCTTGGCCACGATGGCCGTCTCCTCGCTTGTTGCTGCGGCGGCTCAGACCTCTTCTTTAGGTATCTTCACCCTCTCGAATTTAAGCCATCAGCGGGCCTCCTCCCCCTCTTCTCACCCCTCTCAACCCCCCCAATCCCCCACCACTGTCGCTGCCACTTCCACACCCACGAGCAACCACGCAGCAGCCAACTCAACGTTTTTGTCTCCAGATAACTCGGTCGTCCGCCCCAATTCCGACAGGTCCAGTTTCTCGTCATCACCTCGCCAATATCCCACCGAACTCACCGACCCCATATTAGAAGAAGGCGACGAGACCGACAGCGACCCGGCAAACGAGCCCGTCACCCCCGTGAGCGGCCGCCAGTCGCAGGACTTCCACACCCTTTCAAACCAAGACGTGCACCTGGACGCTGCCCACGACCAGCTCGCTACCGACCACAACGCCGCCCCCTTCGCGAGCGGGCGACCAGGCACCACACCCGGCTGCAAGCCACCACTTGCCATCGATACTGCTGTCACACCCCCACCAAACCCGCCGAGAAGCAGCGGGTCTGCCATTTCCGCCTCGCAGCAAACCGTCCGTGCAGCCCCCCCTCCGTCAACCCCCCCTCCCGCGACCCCGGCCGCCGACCAGGACCCCGCACCAGCCCCTCCTTCAAGACGCTCTACCTTTGGCTCGACCTCGAGTTTCGGCCGCGCCGTCTCGGGTTTTTTGAAGCGTGTCAGCACACAGACCAGTAACGACAACAAGGATTCATCAATGCATCTCCCGGACGCCGCCCAGCGGAAGCTGACGATCCGTCGCTGGTCTATGAACCGGAGCTCGGTTACCACCCGCTCCAACTCACCACCTTCGCCCAGCTCGCCGCTCGAAATGGCCCTCAAGAGCAGAGACGACGCGTCGAAGCCGACGGTGCCCGGCTCGGACGCCTTCCTCAAAAAGAAATCGCGCACATCGACGGGCTTTAGTTTGCGCTCGCGGCCGCACCGCCGTTCGTCGCCTCAGAACCTGCAGCTCAAGCGCCGCGCGAGCAGTTTCGACTATTCGAACCAGGAGAAGGGTCTCTTGGGAGACGACAGCCGGGCCCTCCACGCGGTGCGGTCGCCCTGGGAGCTGCCGGCCGAGACGGGCACCGGTCTGAAGGCTCGCCGCATGAGTCTGAGCCTGCCCGACGACTTCACGGTGGACGTGGTGGAGCTTGCATCCGAGTTCGAATACCAGCACAAGCTGCTGGGCCGACACGGCAAGCATCTGGGCAAGGGCGCCACGTCCAAGGTCACGTTGATGGTGAGCAAGCTCGACGGCGAGCTGTTTGCAGTCAAGGAGTTCCGTGGGAAGTCGTCGCGCGAGACGCGCGACGAGTACGAGAAGAAGATCAAGTCCGAGTTCACGGTGGCGAAGAGCCTGCACCACCCCAACATTGTGGACACGGTCCGCCTGTGCATCGACAGCGGCCGCTGGAACCACGTCATGGAGTACTGCGAGGACGGCGACCTGTTCAGTCTGGTGAGCAAGAAGTACCTGACGCGCGACGAGCGGGAAAAGGACCGGCTCTGCCTCTTCAAGCAGCTGGTGTCGGGGATACAGTACCTCCACGCGAACGGCATTGCGCACCGCGACATCAAGCTCGAGAACCTGCTCATCACGAAGCAGAGCCGGCTCAAAATCACCGACTTTGGCGTCTCGGAGGTCTTCTCGGGCATCCACCCGGGGCTCCGGGAGGCCGGCGGCCAGTGCGGCGTCAACATGGGCGAGGTCCGCCGCTGCGCGCCGGGCATCTGCGGCAGCATGCCGTATATCTCGCCCGAGGTCCTCGCCAAGGCGGGCCACTACGACCCGCGGGGCCTGGATGTGTGGAGCTCGGCCATCGTCATGCTGAACCTCATCTTTGGCGGCGCCCTGTGGCACAAGGCCGAGTTCAACCCGCAGAGCCCGGTCGGGAAGGACATCTACTCGGATCTCGTCCGTGGCTGGGACAAGTGGACGCGGAAACACGCCGACTCTCCCGAGATGGTCATCACCGACGTGGACTACCCCAGCGTGGCGGTGTTCGACGCCGTGGTGAGGCCGCCGGCGCTGCGGCGGGTGCTCCTCCAGATGCTCAACCCGGACCCGGAGAAGCGGATCTCGATGGCCAGTGTGGCCAACAACCGATGGGTGAAGAACATCGAGTGCTGCCAGCCCGACACATTTGACGAGCTCAACGCCGCGAGCATGATCGACGCGTCCAAGAAACCGATTCTCAACCGTGGCGCCGGCAAGATCTTTTGCCACAACCACCTCCCCCCGAAGGACCATGCCCTGAACATCTTGCCGACGCACAACCTCTAGCCGCTGGGAAGGGAAGGGACGGGATGGGAGCACTCTCGCAGCCGGGCCTTTGTCGATTACTTAGTTTAATGGGTTCATGGGTGTTATTTTCAAAAGCTACACGGCGTTACAGGGGGGGGCTCACGGTGCATCGTGGACAGGGCACTTCATGGGGCGGTTTCTTTCATTGGTATGGGACTCTTTGGGCGGCACCGGCCAGATAGATTGTATTTGGCATTGTCTTTGGCATTTCGAGTCTTGCTGTTTTCCTATCCTGCTGTTTTGTCCTCGGTGCAGATGGCCCCGAGGCCGTGTTTCCTTTACCGACGATGACGAAGATGGACGAGGCTGCTGCTGGGCAACATGCGTTGTATTGCTGTTTACATAGACTGCGCCCGACATGGGTTGTGCGATGTGTGTGTGCACATCCAGGGGGGGGCGCACGGAGGGCTACCCCAGAAATTGACATCCAATCACTCTGACTCTCTCTCTCGCTCTGGCTTGCATCGAGGTTGGATCTGCCCAGCGTGCTTACCGTCTACATACGGTCCACCACCCCCCGGGGCGATGGCTGGCTCGATGACGGCGGCTGCGGTGAGACGGAGGAGGGGGATTCCGGACCAGCGGATTCCAGTGGGATGGATGGGATGGATGGGATGCAGAGCCCATTGGACCGTCAGGCTGGCGGCCGTGAACTACCAAGATGGCCAGCTCGGTGCGGTGCGGTGCCTTGAACCGCGCTGAGCCGAGTGTGAGTGTGTGCCGCGCCCTGGTAACCCAACCTCTCTCTGGTGAGTGATCTGCAAGAGATCGAGCAGGATTCCTCTCCCGGCCCCGCGGGGACCCTCTATCGGCCTAAACATGAGCCGCCCAACTACATACCACCCCCCTGCCTACGTCAACATCACATGTTGGATTGGATTGGGGTCGCCTGAGGAGAAACATGATGATGATGATGATGATGATGGCCGCGGCGCGGTGTTGGGCGTGTGTGGGCCTGGAGCCGGGAATCGCCTACTATGCCGCGCGCTAGAGCCGTCGTGAGGGGAGAAGGGGGGGGAAGGAGGAGGAATCCGGCTGCATGGTTTGGTTTGCTGTCGCATGGCATGAGTTTCCCCGGAGAGTGGGCGGAACTTGGCGAGCTTGGCTCAAGTCCCCGCACTACATATGTACCTATGTACCTTCCGTACCTCGAGCACTTATCGGCCCCGCCCGCTCAGATGGCAAGGTAGGGAGGGGGCCATGTATCCGTATGTTCTTTCCTTTCCTCCTTGTCCTTCTCTCCAACACCGCCGCCGACCTCCGCGCTGCTCCTCTCTCGGTACGGGATTCGGAGCACACCATTGGCGGCTGGGTAGCACGCTATTTTTGGTCGTGGTGAGGTGCGGGCCTCGAGGCGGTCTTGATTTGATGAAGATCGTGTTCGTTGTGCAAGTTTCAGCTCTCCTCGCGCGCGTGGCCCCGCAGATTGCAGGTGAGAATGACGGAGAGGAGCTGACTGGCCAGGCGGGATCGGGCTCCGCGACGTATACATACATACATGCATACCGATATGGTGGTGCCGCCGCATCTCCAACCCCAGTGTCGGGTCGATTCGCTGCTGGGTGGCTGGCAGGATGCGAGAGCGCGCGGTGCCTGCACCACTGCGCGTGATTCTAGTATGTGGGAGCCAGAGGAACGGGCAGGAGCATCTCGGGCATTGCAGGCCCACGATTCTCGTGCAAGCAAGCAACTGCAACACCATCATCTCATTTACTCGGTAGGTATATACTGCGTGCGGCATGGCACAACCCTTCGTCCGCGGTGAAATTCCAGGCAAGTCAATGTCCCTCCCCTTTCCGCGGAGGGCCGACGGTTAAAAGCCTCAGTTGGGGATGCATGCGCCATTGTCCAGCTGGAGCCCCACCGCCCCATGCATGCAGCACTGCGTGCACTACGTGGGGGTCGCGGCCTACTTGGCTTCGAGAGCGTTTCACCGCATACATGATGGCGTACGGCGTATCCGTACGGAGCACTGTCCAGATGGTCAACCAACGACTTTAAGCACGCGACAGTAGCGTGCAGCGCCGGAGCAGATACCGCTTGGTTGTTTGCAGCATGCGGTGTTACGGAGCCCGGTGTTTGCTTGAAACTACATACGTACACACAGGCGAGTAGATCTACGAATCTGGATCCCGCCTTGCGTCCCATCACATGTCGTGCCGGTAGCCCAAGAAACAGGACGGCCCATCGTGATCTGGCATATCTACGGCAACACAAACATCTCGCATCCTCGGCCCCCGAACAGGGAACTCAAAGCCACACCCACCCTCGTACTCCGTACTCCCCAGCCTCAAATGCATCGCCATCGCCATCGCCATCGCCATGCCCGAGCCCACAACCCCCAAACCCCAGCCCACCCAGTCCAAGCGCCCACACTGCGCCGTCCGCGCAATGCATGGCACCCACCCCACCAATCACCGACCGATCGGCCTGGCCTGGCCTGGCCTGCGACATCTCGACCGGCCGTTCTGAATCTCGGCTGGCGATGTGTTCAAAGAAGCAGCCTCTTGCCCAATTCCAGTATGCAGTCCAAAAGATGAGAGACACATCATCATGTAGCTAGGCGTGCGTGTATCTGCTTGCAACCACGGGTTTGGTTTCGCAAGAGGGCGACTCATCCATAACTAACCACGGCCCGGCGGCCGCGATCGCTAAACAACAATGGCAAAGGGGGCATGCAACCATGCAGAGATGGCGCAGCGTATCGTGTGCTACAGCCCCTCCCAAGCCCAAGCCCAAGCCCTACAGGATTTCTACAGGATTGATTTCAACCCCAGCCCTCCTCCACCAATTCAGGATCGCGACGGGCGGACATGGTCTGCAATACTTCTTTTGTGTTTGCCAAACCGGTAGTGCTCATCGCTCCTCTGCTCCAAGATACTCTTTCCGTGAATCTACCGACCAAGGGGGAATAGGGGGTGCGCAACGACCAATAAAAAGGGGGAGGAGGGAAAGCAGGACAGACAAAAAAACAAAAAACAAACAGGACCCCCGTCCATACGTAAAAAAAAGTGAATCATTAAAGCGACCTATGCGGCCGGCCGGCTCCATTGCCCACGGCCCAGGTATACTCTCCCCCCCCAAACAGCCCCCCTCCCTCAGCATTGACACCAGTTCTGTTTTTTCTTTTACGCTCCGAGCTTCCACCGAGTCCCCTGGTGCCTCAGGGCATCCGCTTGCCGGAACCGCGTGTCGGTTTGGGCCTAAAACAGGATAACACGCCAAGCACGGGAGTGGTGTTGCCCGCCCGCTGTGCCTGCGTGGCCTTTCGTCGCCAGGGGCCAGTGGTAGGGTAGATGTGGGTTGGGATGGGTTATGGCCGGCTCGTCTCGGGTGGTGGCCGCTCATGCCGCCGCACGGCTGCGCGTAACCATCCCAGTCTAGCTTGTGCCGTTCGCGATGGCATTGCGCGCCCTGGAGATGGGGAACGGGCTCTGCAGGCCCAGCATGTCTTGGGTATCCGCCCGATGACAAACCTCAAGCAGCGCCGTTTGTTCTGCCTGGGTGAGGTGCGACAGCAGGGAAGCGGCGAACTGAGGCTGCTCTTCTTGTAGCCCTGCGAAAGTATTAGCAAGAGGTCCTATTGCTTGATGGCATGGTCGGCGACACGTACTCTTGAACGAGTCTCTGAAAGAGAGGTAAGGGTCGATCTTATCGAGCGGCGACTCCAGCAACACGCTGTCTTCGCCGAGCTCATCTTCCGAATCATCCATGTCCCCTGCCTTGAGCTTCTGTGCCTGGTTGCGATGCGTGTCAGCAAGATCTCCGCTCCCCATCAGGCCAAACGGGCCACGGCGGTGTTGCCCAGTGGCATGCGCATGCTCACCTCCTCATTTAGGAACTCCAGGTACGCCGTGCTCTCGTCCTTGGCCTCGCCCGACTGGTCCTCTTCCTCCTCGGCCCCAGTCCAGTTGGCGGCGTCATCGTCCCACTCCTCCTCGCTCTCGTCGTATCCGTACGTCCCGCTGTCAAACTGGAAATCGTCCTTCAGTGCCTCTTCGCGGTCTGCTTGCACGTTAGCTGCGAAATCCCTTATTCTTGACCAACGCTCTCCACTCACTGCTCATTGCCTCCGGAAGAGTGTCGAAAAGAATCTTGATACCCTGTGCACTGTCAGATGACATTTCAGCCAGGACCACTGCCGGAGATGGGACCAACCTGGAGGAGTCTCGGCCACCCAACCATTACGCTCGCCGGGATCTGGTCCGGCTTGATGTCGAGCAGCGCAACGATGGCCAGGATGCAGAGTTGCTTGTCGTGCACCCGGGTAAACGACGACATGGTCCCGAACCAAAGACTGAAGAACTTATTCGTCCAGCCCTGGGTCTCGAGGATCTGCAGGGAGAGGATGGGGTTATAGTAGATGGCGTTGATGACCATCTCCATCAGGTGAACCTTGTACGACTTGGCGATGATGCCCTGGTTGGCAAGCACGCCCATGGCGATGTTGACGAACCCGTGAACACAATTGTCGATATGGCCGCGGAGACTGAGCATCATGGCTTCGGCGAGCTTGCAGGCGCATATCCTGTCGACACCGCCGACCTTGCCGTCCGAGAACATGTCCGAAACCATCGAGAACAGCGCTTCCACGTACTGCGGGTTCTCAACGAGCTGCGGCGCGCCATACTGGACGAAGTTGTCCAGCGCCGGGAGCATGTCCTCAAGATACAGCTCGGCGCCAGATTTGAAGGTCGTATGGACAAGCTCAAACGCCTTCCACATGGTGGGCGAGATCTGCTTGGCGGCAAAGGTGCAGCTGTCAATAATCTCGAATACCTCGTTGAAGAGGTCTTGCGATCCCTGTCAGCGTTGATCACCTACAATGCGATAGGAGAGTTCGAGGAAGCACTTACCGTAGAGCTTGTTCTCGAGCGTGATTTGGATGACAGGCATCAGGACACCCTCGATGTGTAGAAGGATGTCCGGCGTGCTCTCCAGTGTGAGAATAAGCGTGCCGATGGTCTGTAGGACACCCAACGCCGTGATGCTCTTGTCGTCGAGGAAGTCGCCGAAATCGTTATCCATATCGTCCCGCTTGTCACTGTTCTCCAAGAGCTCCCGGATGATACGCAGGTAGGTATCGCGAAGCTGCTCGCTCAGGGCCACGGCGAATGGCGTGAGCTCGGCAGCAAAGACTTCGACAAAGTCCTCCATGACGTTGGCAAGCGCATCGATATCCGCCTCGTTGGCCAGCTTCAAGAGCTGCTGCATGATGGTCGGAATGCTGGTCTGCATGCTCGTCCGGATGATGTCGTGTCTGATCAGGGGTTGCAGCGCCAGGGCGGCCGTCACCCGGACGGGAAGCTTCGGGTCGGCCATGCAGTCGAGGATATGGCGGTAGATGGCAAGGAGGTTGTTCTGGTCCTTGAAATCCAGCTGCTCAAACTTCTCGACGGTATCGCAGGCACGGGCCCGGAGGAAGCCCTGTTCGCTGTTGAAGTCGGGGAAGACATAGCGAACAAGGAAGTATTCCACCTGGGAGGCGATGGGCGACTTCTTGCCCAGGATGACAGGCGCAAGCGTCCCAATCATACGCAGGGCACCCTCCTTGGCGATATGGTTCTTGTTTCCCTGGGGGGCCTGCTCGTATTGGTTGACCACCTGGTTGATGAACGTGAGGATCTCAAAGGTTTGTTTCCTCCGGGTCTTGGTCAGTGTGACGAGGAAGTTGGTGGCCGAGACATCGGGCGCAGAAACCTCCTCGTAGAAGTTCAGTTTTCGGTGGAGATATTCCTCCGGCTCATCCTCGAACTTCTCGACATCCTCCTCGGTCAGGCACAGGACCGGGAAGATGAAGTGCGTGACTAGGTTGGTTAGGTGAGGCTTCATGTGTGCCCACATGTCCTTGGGCCGGATGCACTCGTCCAGGAACACGATCGTGTACGAGAGGCAGGGTCGGCTGAGCCAGATGGTCTTGGAGACCCACTTCTCAATCTCCTGGAGGTAGTGTTTGAGAATCTCCGGGGCGACCTGGGCCGTGAACTCCTTGATAAACCGTGTTGCGCCCCCGACCGCCCCGTCCAGAACCGCCTGCATGTTTCCGTGTCTATCTCGGCGTTAGCGTCCCGCGCCGCTGCGATTCCATCTTGTGGGAAGAGCGGTAGTCACCTGATATACAGGCGATTCAGGTTAAAGTATGCCCACTTCTTCGCCTTCCACCAGTGGTGGCGCTCGCGCTCTAGAGGGTCGCCCTGCATGGCCGAGGCCGGAATGGCCTTGGACACGGTGTGGAGAAAGACGGTGCACCACCCAAGATTGACAGAGTTCTCTTGGAGGTAGTCGCTGAGCTCGAGCTGCAGGTTGGCGGTTAGCAAGCGATCCGCTGTAGTCTCGCCATACCCGGAACGTACCCATGTGGCATGCTTGTAGGACTTGAGCGCGATGTGCAACATCTCACCCGCCTCGTCGCTATCCTGGTTCACCAGCTCGCCGCATATCGCCAGCAGCCTGGGGAAGCTGGCCTCGATGATCTTGTCGAAGTGAGCCCGGCTCTCCGTGTCGCTGGCCTTGAAGCGGTAAGCCCGGCAGACGGCTAGAAGGCACTGCAGGCCAGCCAGGACCGATCTTGGATCGTTGGTGTTGAGCAGCTGGAGGGTGTAGTCCATAAACGACGGCCACCTTTCTGGGAAGTCGAAGTGCAGGATGCGCTGCAGGATCGGCACGAGCTGATGCCGCACCAGGTTCTGGGAGCCCGCGAGGATGGGCAATAACCGTTCACGGAAGCGTGCCTTCTCATCCTCGGGTATCAACGATTCGTTCGGGTAGTAGTCGGTGCGCTCCCATGCGCGGTTGACGCGGTTCTTGAGATAGATGACGGCTAACCCGATATTTGTCAGCGCCGCCGTGTCAGGGCCGGAACGGTGGGAAGACGGCTCCGGGAGCGAGGGAGACGAGACGAGACGAGCGCGTGATGGGCGAGTCTCGATGGAAGCACGATGAGGGGGTAGGCATACTGGGGAGTTGAAGATTGGCATTCTGCTCCGACTGGACAAGGTCCAGCAGGCAGTCCGTGAAACCAGGTTGACTCTCGGCCTGCAGCACATCGACGGTCAGCGTTGCGACATCAGAGGCACCGGCTCGGCAATCGCCTGTCATCGTGCGGCGGCAGCGGAGGCGAGATGTGTCTCGACGGCGCCGCGACACGAGCACGCACACACAGCCGCGAACGCCCACACGCACACCCACACCACACAAACACGCACCTGCTTCAGCTGAAGCTCAGCCCTCCGACGGACGTCGGCATCAGCATCGAGCGTCGCAGCGATGCAACTCCGAATGGCGGCGGCATCCATGATGGTCGAGCTATCGGGCCAACTATCGCATCAAGGGGCCTCGCAGGACGGGCAGATTGAGTGCAAGGAAGCCGGAAGCCGGAAGCGTGGTTGTTGTCGAGGGAGCCGGGTTTGAAAAAATTTGGGCCAAAATCTGGTTGCAGGTCGGCAAAGGCCCCGAAATGGCGGGGCAGAGGTCAAGAGTGGGTTCGGGCAGGTTCACGCTGTGTTGCCTCAGCACAGGCGCTGGTGCTGCTGGCGTCAGGCCTGGACCTGGCACAGGGCCGTCAGATTCGATTCAGGTTCAAACAGCGATGACGGTATGGATCCTCTGTAAATCAAACCTATGTAGGTTCGAGTACTACAGAACCGCCTCTTCAATTTCATCCACCTCCATGCGAGACTGACGGCCGGAGCTCGGTATTTCGTGCACTCGGGAGACCAGTTGGCCGTCTTTATGGGCAATCCGGAACACCGTCTCCAACCTGGAAGCTTCGAAGGCAAAAGAAGACGCCACCGATCTCTCGCGTTCAGCCCTGAAACAGGCACTCCAAATATTACTTCTCGCCCGCTTTCACTCCGTACATAAATAAACCAATTCACACCTAATACTCTACTCCCTCCAAGACAAGTCCGTCAAAGCTGACACCGACGCCCAAGACGCCGTGTGCTTTCCGTGTTGTCAGATGCTTCTCTCGAACCCAGCAGCCGGATCTGGTTGGCACAACGACCGAGGCCAGGCTCAACCCATCCATCCAGCTCTCGCTCACCGCCTTTGTGCGGATTTGGGGTTTTGGTCCTTGACCCCTCCCCCCAGCAACTGGGAAAGGCAAAGTGAAACCTGCCCCGCCACGCGCCAACCAGGCCCGAAGGCCAGAGTGGGTCCGCCCAGGGCTTGCAAGCACACAACATTCCTCACCGCCCGCAACAATTCCCCTTGCACAACAGGAGACAGGTACATAAATAGGTTAGCGTGTGCAGGCAGATACCTATGTATGTACCACTGCATCGATTCAGTGATGCTTCGTAATAAACCCCCATCTCTGCCACCGAGACACACGGCCGAGACCTCAGTTCTGAATACTCTGCACATTTAAATCCCAGCCCGCCTTATGCTCTAGGCAGGCAAGGCAGGGGAGGCCCCTGAACATATCCATCACCACACCACACCCTCCCCTCCCCCACTCCGCCAAAGCCAACCCCCCCCTGAGAACGCATCAACAATCAGTGTCTATCCGAACCCAGCGGCCACATACCATGAAATCACAGCGAAGCAACCACTTTCCTGTGAATATACAGGTAACTAGTTGCGGGGCGCAACAGTTGAAGTATACAAGAGACAAGGGATTGGTTCACCGCTGACAAGTAACCCAATGTACATATATGTACATGACAAGGGAGGAGTTGGGTTTGAGTCCAGATTCCACTTTCCGCCCAACCGTGGAGCCCTCGAACGACGACCCAGCGGCTGCGAGGAACACCAAGTTGTAAGACAGCAACAATATGGATAACACCACGGCCTGAAACACAAACACTCGCTGGTGCAAGCAAAACTCAGCGTTATTGCGAGGAACCTATGTATCCAAACTCGCCAAATAGACAGACAGACAGACAGGGGTATGTTTACAGCAAACAAGCCATCGACAACATTCAATATATCCGTAATTCACGCAAAACAAAGCGCAAGCACAGAGAAACAAAAGCCGCCCCCCTCCGTTGCGGTCCCATCCCCGATTCCGTCTTCGTCCCCTACCAATGTAACCCCTGACTCCTGTAGCCCGGCACACATACACAAGATGGCAGGACAAGAAAGAGATGAGCCAACAACACATGCCTCTTTGTCGCCGTACATGGTATTCTCAGCTCGGTATAAAAACAACACGCGCTCACGCTGCAAATCTTAATAGCCAGCCAGTAAACCTGCCTGACGCAAACCATATTACAGCATCCGCAACACCAACCAACCCAGCAACAGCCACTGTGGTATCCAAAACCTGTAGACAAGGTTAGCACGACGTTTTATACGAGTGCGTCAAAGCCGCATACGGAAATCCCTAGCTGTCGAAACGTTTTGACCAACAATAAAAGAAATTGAATTGCAACTGACAAGCGCCATGACCTAAAGGTATCGAGCAGCGTGATCCACCATGCCCTGGGGAGATCCTTGAAAGGGCTCCGACAAAATCCTCAAAAGCAAGACGCTCCCATATCCATGGCTGGTGTGAGAATGTCCGCTGGCATCCTTGGTTTCCAGTAGTGTGCCCTTCCGGGTGAGTGAAAACCTATCCAAGGGGGACCTCGGGTTGTGGGGAACCGCGGACAATGCACTAGATAATGCAAAGATCCTATAGGTCTGATAACTGGTGCGAGAATGCAGAACCCCATGTTGCGGAACACTTTTCGAATCACCACGGCCGTCAATTAGCAAAAGAGAAGACTGGCCAAGGTTGAAAACCGGACCAGGTGCGCTGACGAGTCCATCCAGAGAAGCGCAGACAAGTAGACGGTCCAGCTAGCCGAAGCTGAAAAAGCAAGGATGCTCGTCCTTACCATATGGTTTTCCTTGTCCGCTGGCGCATCAATTTGCTTGAGCGTTACCAGGGAAGATAACAAAGATATTCCAAGGGCAAGCTGTGAAGCTCGGGCATCCCAGGCTCACTGTTGAGAGCGGGGATAAGAAATGACAACAGGGCCGATCTGATCATGAACCGGAATGTGGCTCTTCCATGGCTGATGGCAGTTCCGGAGGCAGTTGTCAAAGTAATCCATGGTCCGTGTTCCAGGCGAAAAATGAGCGCAGTCCGGGAGAAAGCCAGGCGCCCGCCAGGACGTGACTGAGATCCAATGGGTTGATTGTCCCGGTGGGAGTCCAATGTATAAGTCCATTCAGTCCCGGTCTGTCGTATGTTAGTTGACGTGAACTCACTTCGCTCGTCCGTAAACTGCCCAGATGAGGGAATGATGTAGCGTATTGTGATCCGAGAAGGGGTTCAACTTGATATATACAGCTTGCCGAATGTTCACTCACCTCGCTGTCCGGCCTCGGCCTTGGTCCTGTTGTTGGGTCAAAGAAGACTCTGTGGCTGGAACCCCAAGCATGAGCAAGGGCAGGCCATGCACTCAGGTGTGGGAGGTTATGGCCAAATGCAAACTCATGAATGGAAGAGGGTCCAAAGAGAGGGTCCGGACAGCAAGAGGAGGAACCGATTCGGAGCAGGAAAAGCCATGACTCGAAGGTTGCCCGCTCCTTTTCCAATGCGATGGAAATCCAGGTCTTGTGGCATCATGCATCTCCATACCCTGTTCCGAGTCTGTGGTGAATGCGTAGCAGAAAAAGTCATAAAGCATTGGGCTCCAACCCATGGGATCCATTGTTCCAAGGTGCCGAATCCAGGGGGTCGGCAGCATTGGGTTGAATCTCCATTCGGTACGTAAGTCCTGAGTGGTCCTGGTGATCCTGAAAGGGCATTGTCCAGCAGGTGCTGTAAATCCAGATCGGAACGCCGGAACACATGATTCAAGGCTCAGAGATGCAACTTGCAACTCTGAAGGCTGTATCAACCGCCGGTCCCGGGTCCATCCATGGATGATGTCATTAACAAGGCGCAAGGTGCCGAGTCCAAGGAGGTAAAAAGAAAAAACGAAAAGGAAAAACAAGCGGTGACCGGACTCCAGGGTCAAGGTATTAACGAGAATCAGCAGGGTGGCGCGTTCAAGAGGTCCGCACATCTCGTGGAAGGAAGTCCATGGCGGCGCAAGATCAAACCCCAAGTCCGGGCGGCTGGCAGGCCACTTAGCGGTGGCGATGGCGAGGCCGTTCTTGTCTTTCGTCGCGTTCCTGTTCTGGGCGACGGGCCCTGTGGTCGCGGTGGTCGCGTTCGCGCTCCCGTTCCCTCGGCTCTGAATCGCGATCACGGTCACGGCGTGGGACAGGCGCTCCATTGCCGGCAATCTGGGCCGGGGTGGCATTGGTCGGGGTGGTGGAAGGTTTAAGCGGGGGACTCTGGAGGTCATCATACTGCGGCTCCGGGGGGGCGGCGTAGCCTTGTCGTTGCGGTGCACCTGCGGGGGAACCTAAATCATCAGACGAAGGCTCGGGTGGGTTTGCTGCTGCTGTAGTATACGCACCACGGCCATAGAGAGCATCGTTGGGGTGGTGGGCCTGGGGGACGAGATTCCCGGCAGACGGTGGGTAGCCGTATGGGTCTGCCTCTGACCCATAACCGGGCGCACCTGATACGGGCGCGATGTAAGCCCTGGACGGAGCGGCAGAGGTAAGAGGCATTGCCGGTGGGTTCCTGGGTGGGCCGGCAGCGGGATATCCCCCAGCGGTTCGGTAGTCTGATCCATGGACAAAGGCAGCAGGTTCCTGTCCATAGGGGCCTGGCATTGGTGGCGGAGCCATGGTAGAATACCTATCCCCAGAAGGCTGTGGCTGTGGAGAGTACTGCGCAGGAGGAGGGTTTGGCGGGTATCCATATCCTGGCTGGGCTGCGTACTGGGACGCGGGATGGGCCTGAGGCGGATATGCGGCGGCGGGATAGCCGGCAGGGGGGCCTCCCGGATACGGCTGGCCTCCATAAACGGCATTCCCGGCAGCTCCCTGGGCAGGATTGTAGTCAATGTCCATGGCAGACGCGGCGTAGGCAGCAGCCTCGTATTCCTCGCGTTCCCGCTGGCGGTTCTTCCAGGCGCTGTAGTCTTGCCCGCGAGGCTGCTCCCGAGAGCCTACGGGCGAGTTAGAGCTTCTCACAAACACGGGGTTCGGTGTGCTCGAATTCATTGTACCTCCAGCGCCACCTGAAGACCTGGACGCCGCGCGCCTCTCCTGCTCCCACCGGGCGGAGTCTGCCTTGAGATCCTGAATCATCGCCTGCGAAGTGGTGAGTTGCTCAGCCCACGAGCCCCATCGTCGGTCGGACAGGTCCGGTACTCACTGATGTCAGGTTTCGATATGCTGTGATGAAGTAGCCCTGGGTGACACGGCCGTCTGGCGACTGCGGGAGATAAATCGTGAGAAATGCGTGCGGTTGGAGACGGGAGGGGGGGGGGGGGGGGGGGGGGGGGGGGGGGGGGGGGGGGGGTGGTGGTGAGTAGACGCGTACCTCATAAGTGCCAGGGCGTACTAATGCATCGTTCCCGAGATATCTGCAAATGTCTGATGTGATGACTTCACGGTCGATGCCATCGCGCGGTACAAAGTACTCGTTCTGGCGCGCCGAGGCCGCTGCCTGCATTGCTGCTTGCGTCTGGCTCGTTCTGTTGGGACCTCTCCCTGCCATTGCAGAGATGTGAGGAGCTGGGGGGATTGCAAGAAAGGCAAGGGAGGAAAGTCCAGTAGATCAGAGAACTGCGACTGGGTTTCGGTAGCGGACGATAATGTCGCGGGGGTACTGGGGCGTGCCGGCGGTACGGTAGTCGAGGGAAATAGGAAAGAGAATTAAGAGTGAGGGAGGGCGGAGGAGCGGAGAAGGCGGGCGGTGCTGGAAGAAATGGGCGACCCACGAGAGCAGCTCAGCAGGAACCCCGGCGCTTGGGGTTGGGCTGTCAGAGTGGGTCCCGCTGCCTGGCAGCGCGGGTGGTGACTGGCGGCCTGGCACGGCAGTGGGCCGAGCTCTCCCGCGGCGTTCTCTCCAGGTTCCATCATCTGTTGGGCAGTCACTGACAAGGCTTGGAATGCGGCATCCAGTTGGCTGGAGCCACCATGCACACGTCGCACCGTCGGGTCGTCTGGATGATCGGTGGCAACCAAACAAATCCGGCCGGTCGAGAGCGCCTGCAGTGCGGCAAGCACATTATCGTGACGCCTGAGCCATATTATCCGTACGGCGGAGGACGCTGACACTGACAACTGCCAACCTATGGGAGATCCCGCCTCACTGGCACATGTACGGTATGTACATCGCAGCCCGCCCTGGTGTTGCAGTGGATCGCGCTGCTGCCACAGGGGGGAGCTCAATTGGAGAAGACGCTCCGATACGGCGGACAAACAACGCCCCTTGCCCTGGCCGGCCAGCGTTACATACATAGGTGAGCGCGAGTGGTTGGGTATGGATCAGCGCGAAAAACGCTGCAAGGCCAAGCCCGTGAGACGCACGTCAGGCGACGCAGCGCAGATCCAACCAGCCGAGTCCGCGAGCACTTGCTCGTTTTCAATTCTTTGTACACGCTGCAGGGACACCAGGTGCCGCGAGAGAACTGCGGCCGGCGGAGAGACGTAGGCCGATGCCGGGTGTGTGGCGGCATAACGGACGGGCCCCGGCCACCCACTGATGGATTGCTCGAGTCCTGAGATGATTGATGCTTTGTAGCGGAAGCGTCCACGCGGGCTCAGCAGATGATACAACATCCAGGCTCAATTTGCCTTCAGTTTGCCCGCATCGTCCACCAAACGCGTTGGGCTGGCCACCACGAGAATGGATGTCGCCCCGGAAGGAAACTGCCTTCGTTGCAAGCAGGGATGCCTTCGCAGCCCCTACAGCCCAGGGAGGTCCAGGCGAACAAAAGTCACGACGGGTGGCGGCATATCTTCAAAGAAGGAAACTAACTGGATTTGAAGGAAGGCAAAGCGTCGCCTCGGCGGCTGGTGGGTGACATGGCCCCTGTGTAATACCATACCTGTCCGAGCTGCCTTCCCTACCTTGTACCTATCCCCCCCCCCCTCCGTCGCATCGCTGTCGAGAGGACATCATTGCATTGGACGGGTGAGATATGCGTGAGGGTGCACATACACTACATAAAAGTGGCCAGTTTGGCAACGGGATTGGGAGTTGGTGGTTGCTTGGCCAGGTCGGGTATCAATGCGTCGGGAGCCCAATCCACCCGCATGGAAAGGGGGGGCTCCTGGATGATCTTCCAGCCAATCGCCAAAAAGGACGGGGCAAAAAGCCAGAAGGCGAGGCCGTACACTGTCTCATCAAACTCTTGAGAAGAAGCTTCACGACACTGCGCCGGGGGTAATGCAACAGGGCTGCACACAGGGGCCATCATGTTTGCGTCCGGTGGCTCGAGCCCCTGATTCTCAGCTGCCTCATGTTTGGCAAAGTTGGCCAAAGAATAAGACGGCAAAACCTGGGTCCAGAGATCGCGTAAACAGACAAGCCACGCACGACGCAAGCAGCAGCCAGAATGCACATCCAGGGACTGTGTCCACCTCGAGGTTCTCTCAGTTCGGGTAGGGGCAATGCCAGATCCAAGCCGGAATGACAGACACAGCAGCCAGAAGATGCGGCGGTCGACTATCTGGTGGGTTGTCCTGTTGCCGAGGCTCGTTGCCGGTGTCTATCGATGCATGGTTGCCTCAGCTAAAGCTCAACTTCTTCTGTCCTCGCTCCGCCTTTTTGGGCCTCCCCGGCCGCCTGGATGGGACAGATGCCGTTGCGCTTCTCCGGCTTCCGGGATGCGGGCTTGCGGCAGTGATAGGGGGCTGGCTGGCGAATGCTGGCCTGACACGTTCTTGCTCCTGGAGGTCTTTGGCGAAGTGCCAGTCTTGGTGGCTCTGGAGCGCTTCCAGACTCTCCAAACAGGTGTCGCACCGAGAGCAAGGGTGAGCGCTAGCTGGTATTCCCTGGCCATTGGCTTGGATCGAGGGTGCCTCGCTCGGCGTGGATAGGTCACTCGGGTCATCGACCGCACTCGAGACAGCTTTTGCTTCTTGGATACCCAACGTTTCATCGTCTTTGTCCCCCATGGCGGCGTTGTCGGAGCCCACGCACGCAGGTGCCTCTTTCTTCGACAAGAACCGCTGAATACCGCCGTCGTCAATGCGTCGTCGCTTCTCTGCTGGGCGGGTATCTTGACTGGCTTGCCCTTCCAACGCCGTTTGGAGTCGTTTGAGATTGAGGGCTTGCGCATCCTCGCCCTTCAGTAAGAAGCCGCCAATTCCCATGTTCCCGGAGACGCAGTCTTCAAACCCGCCGACGCTGAGACTGAGGTTGGAGCAGGGCCAGACATGGCCCTCTTGGAGAATTTGGGTTAGCAGCGTCTTGGCGAGACTAAACAACGTCTCCTCGTCTAGGGAACGGCCTTGGGGGATGGGGTTCTGGCGCGAACGGGTTTGCGTGCCGTGGCGATAGTACAAGTTGATGGTTTTGGGTCGACGCTTGTTCTCGAGCACCCCTTCCTCATCCAGCCTGGAGAATATATCGGCGGCAAAGATCCTGAGCCATTTTGTGGCCTGCTCGACGGTGCTGATGCTCGGGCGGAAGGATTTCGCCGACAGCATCGACTTGATTTGGGTGCGCGGATTCACGTCACTCGTGTCGAGTCCGCGCAAGGTGTTGTAGATCCACACGCCAGTATCATCACCAAACCTCGACTTTAGCTGCTCGATAGAGACGGCCAGGATATCCTGGACGGCGTCTGTGCTGAAAGCTTGACGGAGCTGCTCCCCTAGCTTGCCACCGAGGTTTCGGAACTTGGTGAATTTGAAGCCAGAGAGAAATCGACGTACAGCCCGATTTCGTATGACTGTTTGCTGGTCGGGCTTCTTATAAGCCGAGCCGAGCTTGCTGACGAGTTTGTTCTTGGCGATACCTCCGGCGCATGTATACCCGAGCTTGTGTCTGATTGCCGCCCGGACATTGCGCACAATCTCGGACGCAATCGAGAGGACCACGTCGTCCCAGTCTGGGTCGTCGAAGTCGGCATTTTCGTCATCTAGGTCAATGAGCGCGTCGGTCTGCCAGTCCAGGGCGGAAACGGAGGGCATTGGGAGCTGCTCGGACGGTTCGGCACCTCGGGGAGGGCTAGCCAGCTCGGGAAAGCGTTCGAGGAGGACGGCGTGGGCGTGGGCGGAGAGGTCGAGAAACACCTCGTCAATGCCGGCCTTCTCCACTCTCTGCAGGTGCTGGGGCAGATTCTCCTTGATGACGGCCATGATCCTCCGGGATTCAAGCCGATAGGGATCTAGCGAAACCTTGTCGGTTGCAACATGCTCGGCGGCATCCGGACGGTAGATCCTAACTGCACCATCAGTCACATATTTGCCGAAACAGTGATACCAGTCAACCCTGAACGCACCACTTATCATCGCCCTCTCGCCAGGTCGCGACATGCTGGTTAAGTAGCTGAGGGCAAAGCTTCTTTGCTTCCGTCACAGTGCAGTGACGGCCGATGCCGAATGAGCGGGCGGGGTAGTTGACCGCGATTAGGCCCTGCCTTCGCAAGTCAGTATCGGGGACTGTGAGGCGGACAGACAGGCAGAGCAGGGAGCTCATGACTCACCACTGCTGCACGGCAAGCGGCTGGTCTTCTGGGATGCCGAGGCGAACCATCTCGGCCTGCGCATAGAAACAATCTAGATCGACATGGGCGATTACCCTGAGCGGGCAGGAAGTCGTGTATGAGGCCATCTGGCTCAGGTTCCGATACGTGAACTGCGAGCGCCTCTCGGAGGCGCCAGCTTGAGACGACGCCCCGAACGAGCGTGACGGAGACGACATTTGGGGGAGAAGCAGGTCAGGGTCGGGATTTCATATTGAAATGGCGGCCATGGTCCGGATTTGTTGTGTAGAGAAACAGGAGCATTGTGAGACGGATTTGAATTGCTACGCGCCTGTGTCCTGGTATGGCGGTGGGGTTGTCGCGTCAATGAACTTGGTGGAAAGAGGGAGCTGTGCATCTGGTTGTACCGTAATTATCAGGTGCGTGGATTTTGTGTATGGCGTACTATATGTACGGTATATGTAAGATACATTGCACATGTTGGTATCATTCGCCATGTTTCTGCATGAATTACGCCTGGTCTGTAATTTAACAATACATTAGCGCCGCGATCTCGAAACCAAAGCGTGGAACAAGCGATCGATCCACATGCATGTTCAAGCAGCAGGGGTCAAGGGTCGGGTCGCTCGGCCCGCCATCGACAACAATCCATTCCCGTCCGTCCCGTTCCTCCATCTCTCCCGTCACCTCCAGAATCATCACCAATGGCAAAGCTGTCCAGATGTGCAGACAACATCGTGTCGCCTTATATCCAGCAGCGTCACCCCGCGCAACCGGTTTCCCGATACGCGCAAGTTGCAAATGCACAGGATGAGGCCTACTCCTGAAGGACCCCCGCACTGAACGCGAGGGAGAACCTGCTGGTCTCGTAGCGGCCGATAGTGACCCCGAAACGAAAAGGGTGCAGAAATCTCGATGGGTATTCAAGTATCTGGATTGCTGTGTTCACTGCCTACATACACTAACTAGTACGTAACATGCCATTTGGCGCAACCATCCGCGAAATGACAACCCGCGCCGGCACGGCATCGCTGCAGCTGGACGGGCCGCTGGTTGAGCGCCATGGCTGTTTACCCCCCTCTCGATAGGTGGCCACAACACCACCTGGCCATCGACGTGAGGCCGGCGCTGTGGAGCCATGTGTTTGCGAACATCGATCTCCCGAGACGGCATGGAGTCGTGGGCCCCAACGATTGCAAGACAACTTGTGTTTTTCTTAGTTGAGGCAATCGACTGCGCTTACCGTTCAGTCCACCGGCTTCATGTTGTTGCAATGGGTTCAAGCAGCATGCGCCACCCCCGCGTCAAAATAGCAGCAATGCTCCTCAAGGGGCCATGGTGGGTGTGATTGAACCCGCAAGCGATTATCACGGTCTGTGTCAAGTCCAAGTTCAATTTCTGCAGAGGATTACATATTGTGAGTCCCAATATTCCCGCACAATATTGCAGCCAGCTTTGCTGAGATGCCGTCAGGACGCTTGGGAAGAATTAGATCAGGACAATGAGCCTGAAGCGTACATTTAGCTCGATTTGGGAACAAGCTTATCCTGCCCTGACTTGTGTTGAGGACGGAAGTATTCGCCGTTCCGCTGTTCGTTTCCCTCTCAGTCGCATGCTCTCCTTCTCTCCACCTAGACCGCCTGTTGTGCGACCATTGACAACGACCAACGACATGATCGGAAGAGGTATTCCCTCCCAATTTCAGGACACCATCTACCCCCACCGGCTGAGGCTGCCTGCCTATGCTGTCACTCCTCAAGATCCAACCGCCAAAGCGCCGCGTCGCCCGAACGAGCTTGACCGCCAGTCTGCTGTCCGACTTCATCAAGAAACGACCCCCCCTTCTCCCTAGAGCGCCTGAGGCTCGGCAAAGCGAATCGAGCAGGCTGGTGGCCGCTCCGAGCGCCGCTTCGAGCCCAACCTGCTTTTCTGCGGCGTAGCCAATCAGGCTTACATCACCACTCAGCAGCGGGATGTATGTCGCAAGGCTGGCTTTCCGGCGCCTTGGCATAGGCTACTACAAGCTGTCAGACGTACCGCGGACGCATGAAGCTATTCCGCACGGGTTTGGGGGCCCTGGGAGCCTCACATCCGGCCTAATGTCGGTGTTTCCATACCTCCCAGGCCCGACACTTCTGCGGCAAAGGAGGTGTTGGCTCACCGCTAAACCTCATGCTGCAACTCGGCTCGACGGCACGGGCTGAGCAAAGGAAGGAAACCATGCTTCTCATTTGCTCTCATCAACGAGGGCCACGTTCGCAAAAGGCCCTCTGACGACCCTAGCCTATGAGCGCAACGCCCGGGTTCTGGCCATGCTTTCAACTTCCGCCGTGTGACTGAGTTTCCAGTTCCTGGCGTATCAAGCTGCCTCGAGCGTAGCCCAACCAGACAGGAACTGCTTGGCTTCCCGTCGAAGCCATTTCCAATATGCAAAGAAGAGATTCGCCAACAACTGAACGTCGATGACCCGTGGCATTCCCATACACAACCTCCCTTCCGCCGAAACACCAAGCCGCATCAGGCCATTATGCCCTCACCCCAAGACGGGGACCAGTTATCTCTCACAATGTTGGTCCCCGTCCTGTAACAACACATGGGGGGAAAAGAGCCGCAGCTGGGCGTCGCATTGCCGCGCCTCCAAGGCAGCGAGACAGAGTCACCGGTCTCTTACTCTTCCACTGCCAGCCAGCCAGTCCATAAAGACCCGAGCCATCGGCAACAGCCACATCCCGAATCCAGACCGCAAGCCCCCGTCAGTCCTCCAGCCAGGAGCCGGGCCCATTCCGTCGCCGATCACACCACGTCGCCGATATATCCCATTCCTGACCAACCCCCAACCCCCCTCCCACCATGTATGTAAGCCAGCCAGCAGGAAACCCATCCTCCCCAGCAGAGTCGCCGTGCTCAACACACTAACCCCAACCCCAGGTCCAACAGCGGAGACGCTGACTTCGACTTCCCGCTCGAGGAGCCGCAGGAAGAAGTGCCGAACCGGCCGCTGCCTCCGAACGCCAAGGAATCGAGACTGTGCTGCCAGTGTGCGGAGAAGGATGTCGAGAGCATTCTCCCCAATACCATCAACACCGAGTTGGCCAGCGTCTGTGCCGTTCCTGCCTGCGGCCACGTGCTTTGCGACGACTGCGAAGAAGCGGAATGACGGCCGGGTATCGGACAAGACCTGTTGTCGTGTGCAGTGAAATGGTTAGATAAGGTATTGTTGAAAGGGGGGGGGGGCCAAGGTGCTTGGGTCGTCGGGCATCGGTGCCGAGTGCACGTCTGCGCAGGCAAATCTTCACACGTTGCTGGATTCACCCCAGACACCACCCCTTCCCCTGAACGCGCGAATGCGGCACTCCATGCTTGTAAACAAAAAAAAACTCCCGCGCAGTATATGAAGATACCTCCACCCCCGCCAGCCCCATGCTAGTAGACAATTAAATACACATAACAGACATTATAGACGACGGTGTCACACCTAGCCGCCAACCAAAAGCACCGGGTATCCCCGTCCACGTCATTCACCCTCTGGCCCACCACCACTCATCAAGCCATGCTTGCGCCGTCCCACGCCCTCTCCCATCCCCGGCTCGGCCCGGCCCCCGCCTCGCGTCCCGGCACCTCGGGGAGGCCGAACCTGGTGCGCAGCGCGTGATACAGAGGCCCCATCTCGTAGAAGCTCTCGCTGCTCTCGGAGTTCACGCAGGGGGATTCGGCGATGGGGAGCAGCCAGTCCAGAACGTTGTTCCCCATGACGGACTTCCAATTGCGGTAATGGCCCAGGTCCCACGGGTTCTCGCCCATCTCGGTCCTGACGATGGCGAACGTGCGCGTGGCAAGCTGGTCCCGCGGGGACGGGTACTCGACGGCGATGGTCTGCCCCGACAGGGCGGAACCACTGGTTGGCTTCGGCAGGGGGTAGGTGATGACGTTGAAGTCTTGGCTCGGGGGCGTGCCGCGGGGGACCAGCATCGCGAGCTGGTGCACGACGTTCTTGGACTTGACGTAGTCGACTGTCGTGAGGTTGCTCAGGATGTAGCGCGTCGACGTGAGCGTCATGGTCAGAGCGAAGAGGCCGAAGAAGGCAGAGAGTGCCAGCGCACCGATGGCCAGCCCATCAACGCGCGCCGTGTCGCGGAGTTTCAGCCGGAAGCAGAGAACGGATGCAACAATCACAACGACGCAGTACAGCACCGTGTAGAAGGTGAACTGGACGAAGAATTTGAAGGCTGTGATGGCGCGCGAGAGTCAGTTCTGCGGCTCGGGGCGGCGCTGCACGAGGAGCAGGACGTACAGGTCTCGCCGACAATCCCCCCCACCCATGGGCAGTAGTGGTCCATCTTTTTCACACACCTCTCGAGCTCGCTGCAGTGGTGTACCCTGTCTAATTTCCAGTTGCAGCAGGTGCTGCACCATCGCGGGCGGCCATCTGTTTCGCACACAAACACATCCTTGCTGTAGAAGGCCTCGAGCCCGGGGCTGTCGGGGTCGCCGTCGGGCCGTGGCTCATACCGGGCGGCAGCTTCCAGGTCTTTCTCATGCCCGCTGCCTGTCTTTTCCTGGGCCTTCCGAAGGGCTGCTCCTGGCCCGACGGGGGTCACCCCGGGGGTGGTATTGATGCTGACGAATACCCGGAGATATGAAATGATCATCAAGAGAAAGAAGAGAAAATACAGGACAAGGAAGGTAATGGCAGTGCCGGATTGGTGTCGGCCGGACCGGAAATAGTCCACTGGTCGCCAAGGTCAGTCAAGAGGAGAGACGGCGAGAAACGGGATGCCGTACAGCATATGTGCTTCACCACGACAAAGGTAACGAAACCGACGCAGCCAGCGAGAATGATGGGAATTATGCGCGTCACCCAGCGTGTCTCTGCCCGACGAGCCGACACCATCGTCGTGTCTCGGCCGGGGCTCGGGGCGGGCGGCGCCAAGCCGAGTCGCGTTTGCGAAAGCGATGGCAGGAGGGAATGAACGAATTGGGCGCGACAGCTTCCCACAGAAACGGGAGTCTGGCCGCCGGGATCAATGGCGGATCAGCAAGACTGGAAACATGGAGCTGCAGTGCATCGGATTGCGGGCTTCAGCCGGCCGGGTTCCCGGTGACCTGAACGATGGATGTTGGCACGGGCTGTTGGATGCCGGGATGACGTTTTGTGGAGCAGCCAGAACCACCATGGCACCAACAGGCGCTGCGGGCCCCACCCCCGCGAGATTTCCCTGCTGTACGGATATGAATACACGATACGGATAGTTGACGGAGTCTTGGCATGGAACATTGGAGAGTCGCACCCGGAACAGCAAAACTTCAAGTACCAAGTGCGAAAACTCAGTCCTGGCACATGTCGAATCTTGTATCCATTCATTCATTCCTCCATGCATTTTTGATCCCTATTCTAGGTCCGGGATAGAACTTTGGCGCGCCGTCAAGGGCTCGCGTAAGGAGTCGGAGGGAGTCGTCGGCGTGGCAATGGGAAACTCAAAAAGCGCCTCGTCGGTTACGGACTCAGCACACCCGACGCACTCCTCCGTCTGGTGTTACCCGACGCACTCCTCCGTCTGGTGTTTTGCCGGACACCATCCCGTTCGCGTTCCCGGACCGTCGCCGCCTCCGTAACGATCACAAACGGCGCCGGCGACGGGGCCCGGAAGGCGTCGCCCATTCTACTTTGCTCACACCCGTCGAGAGTCTTCCAGAACGAACCCCCCCACACATTCGTGTTGCAGATGTAATTTCCCCTATCGGTGCAGATGAGCCTTCCACAATGCACCGCCTGTTGAGGCTTCCTTTTCGCAAGTGCCGCAATTCCGTGGGGAATTTACAGGCATCGATGAGCAACTGTAGGTCATCCCGCCCGTGGCATTGCTCACTCAGACGGAAGCGGAATCGCTGACACTCGCGGCACACAGACTCGACGCCCGACTGGGATGCCGATGACAGCCTGTTTACCTTCACGCGTGGCCGGTTCGTGTATGATGAAGAACATCAAATGGCACAGCGCAGGGTGCGCTTCAGCATGAAAGAGCTGGCCAGGGCGGCTGCCTCGTCAATCGGCGCCGACCGATGTGTGCACGTCCAGAAATGCCCCGACGGCCTCTACAACAAAGCCTATATCTTTCGTATGGACGATGGCAGGGAGGTCATTGGCAAGGTTCCGAACCCCAATGCCGGTTTGCCGCATTATTCCACTGCCAGCGAAGTGGCCACTATGGATTATGTCAGTATCCCACTTGTCCTTGCCCCCTTGCATTTCACTCATACATCCATCTCGCACAGATGCGCAGTGTGCTCTCCACACCAGCCCCCAAGGTTCTGGCCTGGAACTCTCGCACGGAAGCCGATCATGTTGGTTCCGAGTATATCATCATGGAGAAGGCCGAAGGCGTGCCTTTGAGCCGGGTTTGGGCTCGTCTGGGTCACCAGGACAGGTTCAAGCTTCTTCTCCAGGTCTTCCAATTCATGAAGGCCTGGGCTGAAACCCCACTCCCAGGGTACGGCGGGCTTTACTTACGCAGAAGATGTCCCAAGCGATCTGGCAGTGCCGGTCGTAGGCACAGATCATGACGCGAATGGCCACCGCTTCGTTATTGGCCCGGCTGTTGGAAGGGACTGGTGTGATGCCGGTCGGAAGGAGCTGGACTGCGATAGAGGTCCATGTGAGTCAGCCCAGACACCGTTTCAAAACGGCAAGCTATCAAATTGCAAAGATCCCGGGCGCTGACGGGAGAGAAATCCAGGGCTCTTCGCACTGGGGTGTCGGAGGGCCGTTGGGGCTAGGGAGCAAGCGGCAGTGCAGCATCTCCCTGCGAACCCAAAACAATGGGTGATGCTCACAGGGCCGGGTCTATACCAGCCTTCGCCGCGCAACAAGCTCTGGGCCCTCGACGCCTATCTCCAGGTTTTGGAACATGTCCTACCCACCTGCTCTGATTCGGATTTCCCGGACCTACTCCGCCCCCGACTTTGGCACGACGACCTCCACGGAGAAAACATATTCGTGAACCCCGCCTCACCCACGCAAATCACCGCCATCATCGACTGGCAGTCCACCCAAGCCGTCCCCCTCTTTGATCATTCCATGGACCCAGCATTCTTCGACTACGACGGCCCAGATATCGGCGACAATCTCGAGAAGCCAGGGCCCATCGACACAGCAGGCTTGTCCCCAGATGAAAAAGCAGCCGCCATCACGCAACATCTAGACCGCGCCATCATGATCGCCTGGCGCCTCCTCGCCCGAGGAAAAAGCCCAGCGCAGTACCAGACCACCAAGCTGCAAGATACAACAGCAGGCCACATACTACGCGTGGCCCGGCGCGCCTACGAGGTCGGCGAGACGCACCTAGCCGCCCTCATGCTGGATCTCCGGGACGAGTGGCCGCCAGGCTCGGAATTCCCCATCGTCATTTCCACGGAAGAGGAGGCGAGGATCAAGCGCGACGTGGACGGGGCGGACCTGGGTGCGAGCCTGATCACGCAGGTCAAGTCTCAGATGGGCGAGCAGTGGCCTGAGAAGGGACTCGCCGAACACGAGGCATATGATGAGACGAAGGGCCTTTTGACGTATGTGAGGGATGAGATTGCTAGTCAGTGCTGGGAGGGGAATGAAGCGACGCAGAGGGAGTTTAAAAAGGGGTGGCCGTTTGATTCGTAGACTTGGACTTTTTGTGTATCTCACTGACGATGCGTTCTGTACCTAGCTCTCATTGGGCTGGGAAGTAAAATACACTCAGTTTGAGAGCACAGTCACGGCTCAAACACTGTGTGGGAGGTATCAGCACGGAAGAATCCGTTCTCAACGACATAATAATAGACACGTTGGTGGAACTTGTGGTCACAAAGGTGATGTTAATTAAAATCACACCCCAGTATAGATAGGAAACGGAATTGGGAAACGGAAGAGTGAAAATTAAGCGCATACGCGTTCCCTACCGTTTTGATTCTCAGAAAACGTCTTCAACACGTAACCAAAGCTCTGCTGAGTCAGCAACTCGACCCAAAAAGAAAGTGAACTACCATAAGGCGCCACCCTACTCTGGGAAAACGGTCTTGGGTATAGTCTTGGCCAATCAAACCGATCTTCGAAATGAGGGGCGATTTTCACAGTACATGACAGTCACCAGGGCCATTTCTACAGGGCACGGCCATTTTCTATAGAAAACTGTTTTGAAGTAGTAAGGTGGGTCC
>MU853412.1:399310-421789 GCA_033297235.1 Trichocladium antarcticum
ACGACCCGGAAGCTTAGCAAGGTCAGTGTAGCTCCCCGCAACCTAGCGAGTTAGCTCATAAGCTAATTGACAACCTTCTCTGCAGCTCAGCAAGGTCTGTGGCTCTCCGCAACCCAGCTCCCACCAACAAGTCAATGCCCAGCGAGTTGGCTCATAAGCCGATTGACGACCTTCTGTATACGGGCAGGCGCGCGGGCAGGCGCGCGGGCAGGCGCGCGGGCAGGCGAGCGGGCAGGCGAGCGGGCAGGCGCGCGGGCAGGCGAGCAGGCGGTATTATTACCATCAATTACATCGCTTGATAGAGCCGTCACGTAAGGCGGTAAGCGTTTTGAACGCAACACTGTTTTCACAGTTAAAGACGGTTAGCTAATCAAGATGTTTTGTAAGCAAGATTATCTTAGCTAGTAAGATCCAATTGATTCGAAAATGCTCTAGGTAGTATAAGACTATCTCACATACAAAACTCAGTCGGCTGAAAACAATACTAAGATAATCTTTGGTACAAAACGCTGTTGGCATCTGGGGATTGTCGCCAAGACCGTTTTCCCAGAGTGCGGTGGCGCCTTATGGTATTAATTACCAGGTCCAGATTCACGTTCTCGGCTTCTCCGCAACACTAGTTCTGGCCATTTCTGAGCAGACACGGGACTTTTAGGAGCAAAAGGTCGTCTTATGTACACTCTGGCGAATCATTTAATTACCCGCAGATATGTATGTACGAACAAGAGCCTATGGGATTCCAAACCGTCCGGTGGCCCCGGCGAGCCCTTGGCGATTGGGAGCGAACAGCCCATTGGGCATCGTCCTGATTGGGCGTTGTTGATGCCCCTCCCGATGCCTGACGACAGGAGACTGCTGTGTCTTGATATTTACTATAGTGTCTTGACCGCCGACCTCAGCATGACGGCGTTGCATCATCCTATCTGCGGTCCTGTGTAATACTCCTCTATCCGATACCGTTACCCAGGGGCCTCGGCTGATCATCACACTCAAGATAGTCCGCTGGGAGCAACTACATTCGCCAGGCGACCCAGTGGATGCCGACAATGACATGGTTATCACATGTTGGCCACAAGGCTGCGAGGACTTCTGATGTCCAGCTAATGGTGTGGTTATTCGTCACAAATCCCTGACGGCAGCTCGAGGCGCGAACCCTTCGCCGAGTCGGAACCGGCAACCAGGACACATCCAGGCCGCGCTCAACAACACGATGATGACTGACTCCTGGTATGTCTACTACACCATTGTATTTAGCGCAAGGCTAGGCCGCTGATAGAGAGCAGAGAGGTGGCCACGAGGGCTAGCCGGCGAGGCTTCGGACGATATGGAAAATAGGCACCCAACGCTAGGCAGCTCGCGAACTTCACCCGCATGCTATGAGTGGCCGGCCCTCAGATGTAGCCTTGTGAACTCACGCGGCAACAGAGCCTCGCCGTCAAGCTGGAGTACTTAAGGAAGCAGGCCAGGCTACGGAAGATGGGTGCCACACCCGTTCATCCTTCGCCACTTTCCGCAAGAGCCGCGCATATGTCGCCAAACAACGATGGGTTCGAAGACCACTGCACGATCTGTGAGAACGGCGGAATCGGAAGCGATCAATGACCGACCTCCCATCCGGCTTTGGCGAGGCGACGGCAAGCACGACGACATCACCGGCCGAGGATCTAGGACACGCACCGTGCCTTCGGGCCAGAAACCCAGGACTTGTGGGGACCATCCAAGCACCGATCAAGATGGGGACGGATGGTGTTGGTGGCAATAACGGTGCTGAGGATGGGCTCGCCTTCACACATTTGACGTCCGAAACTCCTGGCCGATTGGTTGTGATGCTGTTGTTCCGATCTTGTGGCTGATGGGACGGTACGGACGGACAGTATTGCAGGACTGAAGCTCGAGTTGCGGAATGGCCTGGGGTATCTTCGGCTCGTTCCTGCCCAACAAAGTACTCCGAGTTCAGTCCCACTCCCTCTTCTCTCCTTCCTTGAGCTGCAGCGGCGCTTTCCTTTCAGCCCGAAATAAGACTCAGAAATGTTTCCAATCTAGGAACGCCATGTTCTTCGTCCATCTTTTCTCTGTCTTCTTTGCCGTGGTTGTGTTGACTCAATCTCTTGCCCTGGAGGAACCTCGCTAGCGACTGGGGTGCTTGACCAGTTTCCTGAATGGGTTACCGAGCTGATGAGAAGCGCACCGACCGCCAAAACCTTGAGCCGAAAAGAGAAGAAGATGCCTCGGAAATCGCAGTCCGTCGACGTCAGCTGGCTCCGTCCTGGCTCGCCAATGCGCACACCAAGTCTTTTTGTCGAAGCGCAGCGCGCCGAAGCGTTGTACTGCATGGCTGGGTTCAGATCCACGGTTGAAAGTGGCAGTGGATGCTTCCCTGACCGACTGCTACCAAGAAACGAACGGGCTGCGACCTCTGAGATTCCTTCAAAGAGCGCAGAGCCGCATCATTGACTCGGACCCGGACACGGCGGCGATTACTGGACACGTTCCATGCCATACCTCAAGACAGACAGCACTGACGAAGCTGCAGACAAGGCTGCAGTGTAGAGCTGGCCTTGCCCGAGACAAACCTCAATATCGCGGGCGCGAAACTTGCCAATTCACCATGCACCAACATCCCCCCAGCGCCCTCGTGCTATGCCTCGCACACAGCCTGACGGTCGGGGTTGGAATGAACACTGATGAACTGCGCTGCGACTATTTCAGTTGGGGCGTGAAGAAGTTAGGCGGTGTTCCCAATCACGAATGAGAGCTGCGGTCTCGACAATGGGCCTCGGGTCTCGACAATGGGCCTCGGGTCTCGACAACGGGCCTCAGGTCTGCCTGAAAGCCCCCGCATCGCGCAACCCTGTCATTGCCGTCGCCGGATACGCATACACGCCTGACCAGGCACATGAGCGTGTGTTATGCGGGGAAAGACGCAAGAATGCCAAGACGCTCTACCCACGCAGTTCCGCACCCGTCGACGGTAGGTCTCAACTTTCAACAGAGCCGCACCAAAAGGTACTGACCTACCTGCCATGCCCTCCCGTCTTGTACGGCGCTGGGTCCGTTAGCTTGACTCTCATACATCGCGAGAAAATTGTTCCCATGGCCGGGCCGGTCTTCGTGTCGCAACAAAATGACGAGACAACAGCGAGTTACGCCTTTGCTCTTCGCAAAGAACCCTTGGCCGCCGGGACGGACTGTAGTCTGCCGGGCGCCCTGCCTGAATTCCAGGACTTGGGGGCTATGAGTCTTTCGTTGCGTTGCCCGTTACCTGCCTGCCCACTTACCAGCCTCGACCGAGATGTCAGTTGCTGCGCCCGTGGGGCAACGACCGAAGCCTCCTGGATGAGGCCATACCAGCCGTAACCGTCTCCAGTGGACTGCCTCCCCCTTCCCCTGGCCGGCGTCTACTGGTTGGGAACGGCTCTGATGTAGGCTTTGACTAGAGTCATGGCTAGGAAGGAGTCTTGCAGCAGCAGGAACAGCGCGCTTCAGCAAAGCGCGACTACCTTGTTCACCGAAAACATGTCACGCCCTTCACGTTCGCCTTACTCCTACACGCTTCACCTCTGTTTGCCTGGTCTACTCCTGGTCTTGATGGGCATCGTGGCGGAGACATGCAGTGGCCGAGGAGTCTGCCAGCCGAAGGTCTCGTTATGGGGTCGGCATGGAGGCAACGGCATTGGAATCTTCGTTTTGTTTGCCTTCTCGTTGAGATCCCAAGTCTTCTAGATATAAAAGATCGATCAGTGTTCTTCTTACGATCCCCATCTCCTCATCACCACCGCAGTGTCATCATCACTACGAGCAGAGCATCCGGAACCCCATCACGCCCTCCTTCTCCGCTGTTACAACTTCCACCCACCGCTAACAGACATTTCTCGCCGCCATCATGGGCAAGGACTCGAAGGCTAACACGGTGCGAAAATGGTACTGCGTAAGTGATCCCTCCAAGTATTCGGTCTATATCCTGACGGTCAATCTAGCACCACTGCGGCGACGGCCCTCTGAACTGCCAGATCGTCCTCAGCTGCCCCATCTGCAACCACGTCCGCTGCACCGACTGCCAGACAGTCAAGTTGCCGTACTGCCGCTGAGGGCCATCCATCAATCTCTAGAGGCAAAACCACAAGGTCAACGTCTTCCACTGGCCAGGGGCTACTTGGAATCCAACCATGAGGATGGGGTTACTTCTCTCGTCCACCTTTTCTTTTGTCTGGAAGGGCTGTTTTTTGCGTGGGTTTGTCTGGTTCAGGGAAGGGGTTACTTGGCTTGAGGCCTGGGTTTTCTTTTTACAGGGTTGCAGCCGTGGTGCTGGTTGTCTCGGACGGCGAGGGAGTCTCACATCGCGGTTCAGGGGATCGCGGAAGAGAGAACATCTTGAGTAGATTTAGAGGCGCGAGCCTAGACGGCGGCGCGGTTATCACTTATCTTGGGGGGTTGTTTCTGTAACTTTTAATATTAAACTAGATCTCTTTTTAATAATTCCACGCCGATGTTTTTTGATGCATGCTCCCCGAGTCTAGACGTGCAGACCACAAACTTTCCCTTGGCCGTGAGGGATTAGGAATGGCTGTCCCAGCGGGAGGCGGTTCCCGATCCATTGACTCGGTTGTGATTTGCCTACATAATCAATCTCCTGCATGGCATTCGTACATGTGCATGCGTCCATCTCACGCTTCCCGCGTCGGATGGGCTGAAATGTTGTGCCAATCAGGGGTTTTGAACCGACGAAAGATGCACAGCAGGGGTGTTGTCATCGTTGTGTCCCTGTGAAGGTCTCGATCTTCGCCGAAAAGTCAACTTGGTCCGCGGGCTGAGATCCCAGCAGAACACCAAAATGAGTGGCAGCTTTGGAACCGGCAGTTGGGCTTCCAGCACATTGATTTGCACCCTGGTATTGTGTAATTCCGTGTATGTAATCACTACTAGTGGGGCGCCTCTCCAGGCAGCGGACCGTCCGACTCTTTCTAGAAATCTTCTAGAATCTCACGTGCCAGACTGGCCAAACCCTTGCGTATCCGTATCCACAAGTCTCGTGACCCGTTATTGTGTATAGCCTCTCTCTTCTAACCTGGTCCAACCAAAGTCTCACGACCACATAGACACTTATGTAAGCATCTCAAGGCAGCAAGCGTCCCCCTTCCCACCACCCAATCCACCAATATAAAAAACCCTCAATCCCCAAAACATCAAATTCTGACTCCGCTCGCTCCAAGGCCTCATCAGAACACCATCGCCACTCACGCAATCCGGCAGTCAGCCCGGTACGGGCGTACTGCCGCACTAATACACCAATACACCAATACCGTAGTCCGGCTCCAAATGCGGGGCTCGTGATCCGAACAACCAGGGAACAAAAGCCTCCCACCGACCGTGTGCCTGATCTGATCTCCTGAAGGACCCGACATCTGCAATCTGTATCCATACACCTGTGGTTCGGCGGTCAGGCGCACCTCTGGCGGAACAAGATCACCTTGTAACAAACAGGACATTGAGCTTGCTATGCCGGATTGCTCGGTGCGCGCGAACCAACGTCCAAAACGTCAACAAATGTGCCAATCGCCGCGCTGCCATCAGCCACTCACTCAGCCATCCATGGAATGTGTGTCCGTCGGTCGGTGAGCGACATCGCGCCGAGTTTCTGCTGCCTGTTCCTGAGCTGAGCGCCGCCACCCCTGGATCGGGTCTCATGACGTCGGACCCCTCCTATAGCAGGTGGTTAGGTCACGGAAGGGGAACAGTCGTGGTCAACAACAACAAACCCTCAGAATACGAATCCATATGTTGCCTGATGCTGAGCCCCAACCAGTTGAGCAATGATACTGTCTGTATGCGCAGCCACGCCCGTCCCAAATAAAACCCTTCCCCTACCTCCCTCGAGCGCCTCATCGCCAATAAATAACCCTGTCCCTCTCCCTCCCGTCTACCGCAAGTACCGTTCTCCATGCCCCTTGCCTTCATTCCATGGAATGCAGCATTGTCGAGCCCAAAAAAAAGAAAAAGAAACCCCCCATCTCCTTCCCATCCACCCATCATGCCGTTTAACCTCCCACTTTCCCTCCCTTTCTCCGACACTCTCTCACCCTAGGCCCGTTTCATTCCGCAACAGTTAACCACAAGACCCCCACTCACGCAGAGCTGGCCGTCACGAGCCGGATCCTGGTGGTGGTCGTCGTAGTGGTAGTCGTGTGCGACAGCTCCAGGCCCTGCGGCGCGGCCTTCGTGGCGCCAGACTTGGCCGACGCGACCGGACTCCTCTCCAGGTGCACGCCGGCCTCGAGCGCCTTCCGCGACGGCGTCAGCTTGCGCGACGACGTCTTGGCCGTCGGGACAGCCGCCGGCGGGGCCCTCCTGGCAGGCGTCGTCGTCTTGGCCGAGGCATGCTCAGCCGAGACGCCGGCCGCGACAATGGTCAGGCTCGGACTCCTGGACGGACTGGCGGCGGGGGCGCTCTTCTTCCCGTGCTTCTTAACCACGGTGCTGGTGGTGGCCCGCCGGAACGCCTTCTTGGTCGTTACTTTGATCTTTGAGCCCTGCAGGACTGTCTTCTTCTTCGCCGCCACCGAGACGCTCGAGACGCTGCGCTTGACCTTGGCAACAGCTCCTTTGGCCGCCCCCTTTACCGCCCCCTTTACCGCCCCCTTTACCGTCCCCTTGGCCGCCCCCTTGGCCCCCTTCAGGCTTGCCCTGGCTAAAGTCCGTTTCACGCTGGTCGCGGCCTTGATCTTGCGCTTCTTGGCCGCCGGGCCCTCCTCCTCGTCAGCATCGAAAGCGAACACGTCCTTCAGCTTCCGCTTGGCCGACTTGACGGAAGAAGACTTGGCCGATTTCTTCTCCTCCTTCGGCTTGGGCGGCTTGACCTCCTTCGGCTTGGGACCGAGGACGCCTCTGCAGTTGGGACTGCCACAAAGACACTTCTGCACGTTCTTAGCCGAGAAGGGGTCAAAGTTGTAGTCGTACGTCAGCTCCTCGCCCGTCGTGATGTGGTGGTCTCCGGCGAACAGCGCCATCCGCGGTTGGCCGGATACTATCCATTTAATCATCCGGCAGTTGGGCGAACACGAGTGGTTGACGAACCGCGCGATGCTACCGGTGGTCGCGTCAATGATCATGTTCTGGTCGAACGACATGAGGTAGTAGCACTGCACGGCATGTCAGTTGTCTGTGTTCTTTCTGCGGCACAAGAAAGAAGAGACTCGACGTACCTCGTTATCCTTGTACACTTCGTTCATGCGCCGCTCGCACTCCTCTTCCGTGATAATCTCCCCCGTGTACTCCATGATGATTTGATTCGGCTTGAAGCAGCGGTTGCTGCGCACACCGTAACCGCGGTCACCAGTCTTGTAGACCTCAACGCCGACACGATACCGGCCGCCCTTCTTGGTTCGCTCCTGGAGGTCTTGGAAGGCCCGGTTCATGCAAAACGCTTTGCCGAGGCTGCAGTTTGTGTCATCGCACTCATAAAGCATGATGCGGTTCTGACAGTCCTCGCCGCACCCATCTTCGGGCTTGCAGACACACCTGGACGCAAAGTCCTCGAAGTGAGGCGTCTTCTTCCAGTATGCCGCAGCATCTCCGACAAATCGGTCTATCGAGCAGGTCAGTACATGGAACGGACAGTAACAAGCCCCGCCAGCGACAATGGGGCTGCTCACTCCTCGCCATGGTGCGATATGCGGCAGGCTTTGGCTGGCCCGGAGGGAGGGGGCTGCAGATATCAAACGGCAGCTTGAAGTCGCGTCCATGGATCAGCAGACGCAGGCCGTTAAACATGGGCTGTGGAAACGTCCGGTTCGCCTTTCCGCTCGGAGCGAGCTCTGGCAGTTTGGCGAGCTTCTTCCTTTCCTGGGCGGTGAGTCCCTTCGAGACGTCGATGGGTGTTTCCTGGCCCGCGTAGAGACCCTTCTCCAACCACTTCTTTGCACGCGGCCGTTTCGCAGCTGGGCCAGCAAGCTCCTGCTTCTTGCCGTCGACCGTGTCCCGGCCATCGGGCGCATTCGCATCAACCTTGACCTTCTTTCGCGGAGGTTCGGGCGCCGCCTCTTGGCCGGCGTCAACATCAACATATTTCCCGTTGCTCCAAACCGTGTAGAGGATGGGTCGCGTCTCAATGTGGGCAAACTCATCCGTGTCTTGCAGCCGCTTGAGTTCGCCTCTGATGCGCACTAGTCCTTTGTCGGCCGCTTTCTTCCCCCGCTTGGTGATGGCGGAGAACTTGGCCGCAATGGTCTCGACAGGCGCTGCACCAGAAAGACGCGTCGCCCTACGCGTCCCATGTGCTGGCGATCGGATCGACTCGGTCTTTTTGGAGATTCGCGCGCTTTTCGCTGGTTTGGGACTTGTGATAGATCGGTCGAGGTCAGACGCGTCGAGGCGGCCCTGGGCATCCGGCGCTTTGGCCAGCGCGTTGATTGAGTCGTCCACGCCCTCATCGTCGTGCTCGAGCACCACCGCATCGGATACGATGCGCCGCTTCTTTTTCTTCTCCTTCACTGCGTCTCCCTTCGAACGTCGCCGTCCATGCACATCGGTCCCGGCGAGTCTGGCAATGTTATACACGGGCAGGCTTGTTCGCGCTCGTCGTGGGCGGGTATTCGACGGGATCTCGGGCGGGAGGGTCTGCTCAGCGACGACAATGGCGTCTTGGCCGACAGGCGTTTGTTGTCCGGAAACGTGCTCCTCATTCTCGTGTAATGCGACCGCGGCCTCGATGCTCGAGGCTGCGACGCTCTCGGGCTTCGGTACGTCGGGTTCCGAGGCTAGAGACATGCTGTCGGGCGAGACGGTCGTCGGCGGAGTCGAACTCAAAGATGGGGCATTCGAGAAGATTGCATCGGTATCAGTCGGGGTGCTGCTGGAAAAGCTCGATTCGCACAGCAACGAGCCCAGCTCGCCCATTGCTGGCGTCGGCATTTCCACGACGGCCATTGTCGCGGCTGGTTGTCGCGACAAGTTGTGGTTGTGGTTTGGCCAGGGTAGGTACTCAACGCGTGTGTGCAGGATGCAAACGCGTGGGCGAGTCAAAACGTCTCGCGCTGAGCTGGGCTGAGCGGAGCGGAGCGAGCGGCCCGCGCAGACGCGGCGCGGGTAAGATTGTAATTGTAATGAAAACAGTAAGGGGGTGGGTGAGGGGCGAGGACCAGGAGGATCACACGAACTCCAAAGAAGCTGTGATATCAATGCCGGCACGGCTGGGGAAAAAAAAAAAAAGAGGATGGGCCAAGGACGGCAATTGCAAGCAGCGCATCAGAATGACACGGTACGCCGAGCTTGCAATGGCTTGGAATGGTTGCAGGAACAATACCCACAATATGCAAGTTCCTGGAACCAGGGGGTGGGGAGAAAAGCGCAGGTTGCGGAGGAGAAAGGAAAGCGGATTGAGTGGCAGCCAGGGGGCGGCCAACCAGAGTATTTAAGGGAGAGGCTGGGGGGGGGAGGGGGGTGTGTTGAATGGGCCGCCTCTTACACCCGACACTCCTCATAATGAGCACCGGCGGGAGCTAGGACAACCTAGAGTCAAAAACAAACCACTTGGATTCCCCGAGGTCGACATTTTGCTGGACCAGTCAACTCTTGCACACGGTTATTACACAGCAGTTGCCCCTGAGCCGCCGGACCCCTGGATCCTCCCAACACGCATCAAGCAAAGTGCAAAGTTCGCTCTCGACTATGGACGGCGTGTTGTCCTAATCACACACTGTCCGAGGAGGCATCCGACGGCTGTCGGTGGTGCGGAGTCTAGATCCGGACTGACGGAACGTAGCGGGTGCATCATTTCGCTGTATACGCCTTACACGAACCAGACTGGACGAACTTGTGTTTGCTGTCTGGGTGCGCGCAATGTGTTATCTGTCACATGTCCAGGATCGTGTCTGTGGTTTGGTGCAAAGGGTTGGGGATGGCCGAATGCGGACAGTGGCCTCAAATTTTAAGCGGTCTGCTGCTTAGACCCCAAGATTTGCGGTTTGGGTTTGTGGAGGTTCCGCCGGGGAGGCGGGTTGAGCATGGGCCGGCGAGGGGGATAAGGGTTCGACGGGGCCACTGTGAGACGGCAACTTCCAGGCTGGGCTCTCTTGGAGCACAGTCACTTGCCCGGGAATCGCCGCACCGCATCGACCTCATGGGCGGGCGCTGCCTGCATTGTGCCCTTGGAAATGATCCATTCCTCTCCCCGTTTGGTCTGAGGGGGATGGGGACGCGCACCGCGATAGCCCCTCGATCCAAGTAGACGGTTAACCCGCGAGAACGGTCATGGCCCTCCCGAGTGGGCACCTCTTCGCTGTGTAGTAACTTGCCAATACGCCCAGAGGCAATTGGGGCCTGCAGTTGCATCAGGATGGGGGACGGAGACTTTCTTTGAGCCGAGCCACTCCTCGAGTCATCTAACATCTTGGTCCTTGACACCGTTCGGCTTGCGTGTTCCTCCCCAAGCTGGACTGACTGGAACAGTCAGTGGCAATCGCTCTCCTGCGTGTTCGACCTGGTTTCGGCAAGGACGCCAAAGTTGCAGGCTCTACGAGCCCAAGGTGATTTGCCTACAACTACACTCTACGCCGGACAGTTTTCCTCAGAGCCATGATGCGGCCATAATTCTCAGATGATGACAGTTGAGACTCGTGCTCCTGCCCAAGCTCTGAAGTCGCGAGGCCGATCTGCGAGGGACACCACTCTCGTACTCTCCGCAAACAGCACCTTCCGCCACTCATGGCTGAGTCTTTCCCATCGGGCCTTCGGGCCACCAACCTACCGAAAGTTCTCCAGCGAGGCAGGTGCGAGGAAGATAGACCATCCAGGTGTGGATGGGATCTGAATCCTTGCGTTCTTGTGATTTGGAGCAAGTGTTGTACTCTCGCTTCAGATACACGCTCAACGGCCAAAGACCGGCACTCGTTTTCCAAGGCGTCACCGCCCACACGCTATTTTAACCTTTTACCATCTTTCCGTTCGTTTTAACGCACTCGGTTACATCCACAGCGCGGCCCGCAAAGCCACAGGGGCCGCCAGTCCTTTCCCGCGATCGACATGTGTTCCGAAACCCCTCCCGGGAAGAAGATCGCAGATGGCGCATCTGGAGGCAACACTCAGCACCACCCCGTCTCTGCGCCTCCCCACAGCCCCAGCCCGATCGATGTCTTTCACCGACGGCTGCCCAGTATCATCGTCAAGGCCAACTGGATCAGAAAGATCTAGGGGATTCGGCTATCAGAGGATCTTGGCCACGCCCCGACAAAGTTTGTGTTGAAAAGGTTCCTCAAGGCTCACGATGGTGACGTGGAAAAGGCCCAATCGGCCCTCGAACACGCGCTCAGTTGGCATCTGAGGATGAGGCACCTGACCAGAAATGGTGACCGGCAGGCTGGTGCGACTCTGAACCTCGCCTGGGTCACCACCAGCCAGGGGACTGTGCCACAAACTAGCCCGCCAAATGTTGTTATTTGGCATATTTGGGGCGTCGCAAAGTCAAAGGAGATATTCGACAAGAAGGATACGTGAGTTCCTGCTTCCAGTCCATTGTGTCGCGCCTCGGCCGACCTCTAACTGAGTCTCCTGTCTCCAGGCTTTTGAGCGCTCGGTTTGTTGCGATAGAGCACGCCATTCGCCAGTTTCGACTTCGCGAGCTCAAAGAGGTCCCTACGTACGAGGGGCCTGATCCCTACCAGATCATCCAAGTCCACAGCCTCGAAAAGTGCAGCATCCTCGATCTCAAGTTGCGGCGGAAGCTGCATCACATATCGGACATGCGCGGTATTTTGGACACATTCTACCCGGGCTTTTTTGGCCAGACACACATCGTCGGCTTAAACAAGACCAGTAACTTCCTCGTGGCCAAATTCCTTGCCAGGGAGAAGTCCTCATCCAAATGGCGGAGGCAATGGCACTTGAGTCATCATTTGTCCGAGGTGGAGAAGCAGTCGACGCATATTATCACCCGCTCCCGCCGGGACCTAGCCCGACAATCATTTGCCGCCAGCGAACATAGTGCCTTAACCCCCGCGCAAACATCACTGGCCTCCACACGCGTCCAAATGGCTCTAGCTAGGGGTGAAAAACACAGTCCGGGGGAGGGAAAGGAGAGGATCCAAGCCGCCCGGCGGCGCAACTCTGCTCCCCAGTTCTTTCATGAGCTGATTCCAGAACGGGTTTCATGGTACAAGCGAACCCTAAAGCGTATAGGCTCCGAACCCATGGAAAGATTGACAGCCAGCGGTAGTTATGTCACTGAGGGCGAGCTGATCTGGCTAACCGAAGGGCCCGGTGAAAGCGCGGGGGAGGACTCTAGCCAGGATGCGGGCACGGGCCCAGACCACAATCGTGGGCCGTCCCCTGAGAGCTGCGGCTCTAGAGGAGCAAAAGAGAGCGATTCAAGCGAAGACATCATCATCCAGCTTGACACGGGGGAAACCCTCGGTTCAGAGACCCAGCGGCGGAGAAAGCTGACCACCAAGGGGTTGCCGGCTTATCTTGAGCCCTCCAAGATGCCCGGGACACCGACATTTAGCATTTCTTCCTCAGACTCCTCGCGCACAAAACGTCAAAAGGGTGTTCAGCTTTGGATTGAGAAAGCCACGAGGATGCGACACATTAAAGATGCGTTGGCCCGACTTGAAGGACGACCTGACCCGAGTCATCACCACCCAGTACCGATGCCCAGGGGTAGGAGCGTATAATCGATGTAGCAAGGCTGGGCTAGGTCAGTTCAAGGGGAAGGAAGCCTGAGTTCGCGATTAGTGATTGGCTTCCATCCGATTTGGGGTTGATTGTCGCACGGAAAATACGTTATTTCTCGTTCATTGTTGGATACCATACTGCCAGAGGGTTTCGCAGTAGGATAGGGTCAGCGAGCATGGCTTAGCGAGAATTGTCTCAACGCACAATATGGTTTCACAGGATAGTACTTTTGACAAGTAGAGTCTGTTTCATCCATCTTGCAACTGGTTCATCGCTCCGAGACCCTTGTGCGTGGCAGGCTGGCAATGAAGAAGACCCCTGACAACTGCTGAGTGGTGGATGTTCATCATCTCGGCCCGGGAGGTACGAACTCACATTCCCAGCCTGTTTGTGTGCTTCTATCAAGCAGCCATAGCCTAGTTGCCAAGTAGGGAAACCGCATTCTCCCGTGGTGAAAAGACTGAAGAAGGCGGGCTTGCGTCGTTGTCCGTGGAAAGCACGGACCAATCCAACAGCTCTCCAAAACCCCTGAGCTGAGACAGCCGCGATGTCTTGGCGCTGTACAGCTTGGACCCCACCGGCCGCGCTAAGTCGAGCAAGAAAGGTCCCACAATTCGTGGGGTCCCTCCCCGCCCGACCCCAAGATTTCAGCACGTCAATAATGCCCAGACCCAATCCAGCCAGCCTCCCACGCGCGTTCGACTGCCCCACCACGAAACGTCCCTTCTCACGCCCACCAGGCACGCAAACAAACAAGCCAGCAAGCCTCCTCGCTCGCACGCTCAAACTTCAGCCCCAACCACGACCGACCGATCACCACACCCCCCTTCCACTCCCGCACGCGGTTTCTCCGGCCGACAATCCCCCACACGGAGACCACCGGACTACACAACCGCGACAGTAACCGAACAAAAACATGGCAGACCGAACCCACCGCGGCGGCGGCACGGGGGGCCGTGGCGGAGGCGGCGGCGGCGGAAGCGGCTACAGGGGCGGCCGTGGTGGTGGTGGTGGCCGGGGAGGCGGGCCCGGGGCGGCGCACGGCCAGGACAAGGAGCGGCCGAAGAAGGAGAACATCCTGGACTTGAAGAAGTACATGGACAAGCGGATCACGGTCAAGTTTAATGGGGGCCGGGAGGGTGAGTGGTCCTTTTCTTTTCTTTTTCTTTTTTTGTTGATCTTTTGCTCGATGGCTGGGTGGATGGGTGGGATGATGTGGGGGAGTGAATGGGAGTGCTGACGATTCTGGGGCGGATAGCGACGGGTGTGCTGAAGGGGTATGATGCGCTGATGAATCTGGTGCTGGATGAGGTGGAGGAGTTGCTGAGAGGTGAGTCTGGTGGTGGGGGTGGTGCCCTGCCCTGCCCTGCCCTGCCCTGCCCGGTGTGGTGTGGTGCGGCGCGGTGCGGCGCTGACTTCTTGGCAGACGACGAAGGGAACGAGATGACCAGGCCGCTGGGTCTCGTCGTTGTGCGCGGCACCCTCCTTGTGGTGGTCAGCCCGGTCGACGGCAGCGAGGTGATAGCGAATCCGTTCCTCCAGGGCGACGATGAATGATGGACGGAGAGCGGGGATGCAGTCTGGGACTGAGGAGAATACAGAGGAAGAGAACGGGGGGTTGGCGCACGCCTGGCGAGTCAGTCGTGGCTTGCTTCGGCCCTGAGGGCATTGCTCGGGCACATACCCCCTATGGCTACCTGCATTGAGGTAGACGGGACGGACAACCCCAATATGCACCCTCGTCGTTGCGCTCCTCGCAGAGGGGTGTAGATTCACGTACCCCTGAAGGCATGTAACGGTTATCTGCATAACAAGAAAAAGGCAACCCATCCATGCCTTGCTGCATGTGCCTTGCGCCCGTCCCGTTTCTGCTTCCAACTGCCATGCACACATGTCACGGCAACCAGCAAGATACAACTGACTTGTAAATCTAAGTTCTCCGCTAGCTGCGAACAACGCTGCAACGCACTCTCTCGCCGGCATTCCAGTGCATGTTTGTACTTTATATACCCTGCTCCAAGCCCGGCCCCTTCTAATCATCTGGTGTCTTCCTGTGTTCCGGACCCCCCCTACACACCTGTAAGCCTCCTTGGTCGGGAGCGTCCGGGCCAGCCACCCCCACATCCTATCAACTGGGCTATTCCATACATCATTCCGAGATGGGTGCCCAACGATATCTAGGCACGGCGAGGAGTTGATCTGTACCCCTGGGCCCTGTGTCAGACCGGCACCGGCTCCGGCACCGGCTCCGGCACCGGCTCCGGCACCGTCGTTGTATCCCCCTCCCCCCGGCAGGCGCCGCCTAGTTATTCGCCCCCGGGGCGCCGGTCTTGCTATGTTTCACGAGTTCATTAAACGCGCGGTCAAACATCTGGCGGAGCTCGCGGTACGTGAGCACAAAGACCGACTCGTTGTCGCGGCTGGTCAGGACGACCATCTCGTCGATGCCCGCGTCGAGCTTGCTCATGCAGCTCAGCATGTGCCCGATGGAGAGGTTGGGCTTCCCGTCGGCCTCGACCCGGTGGAAGACGTAGTCGCGGAAGAGCTTGAGCTGGTACCGATCTCCCGTCTCCGACCAGCTCTGCACTCCGCCGAGGTCGCCGCGGTCGACTATTGTCTGCAGCTTCATCGTGTTGCGGGCAATGCGGCCATTCTCCAGTTCTCTGGCGAGGTGGGACTGCTTTTCGTCGTTGTCCTGGAGGGAGAGGTCGAAGAAAGTCGTCATTTGCGCGGCGATGCCGCCGATAAAGTTCTCGATGCTCTTGGATTCGCCGGCGCTGGGAGGCGTTATGAGCCATGTCACAGCCTCCTTGAGGTTCGCCGAGTATTTGGCTGCCAGCGAGTCAAGACCTGCCGCGACATTGTTCAGGTGCGCAGGCAGCGCGCCAGTAGCCACGGAAAGGATGACCCTGCCAAACTTGACAAGATCTTCTTGCTGTAGCTCCTGTACAGGCCGCGTGTTGCTCTCGAACTGCACCACGTCCAGGATGGAGCACCCGCCGAGCCGGATGCGGTTGTTGTCCGAGAGGATGATCTTGCCGGGCTCGAGACACCGCGCCGCGAGCTTGTTCGAGTGGATGGCTTTGAGGGCGTTGGTGATCTGGCAGATGTAACCCCAGAGAACATTCTCTGGCACCGCGCTGGGAGCTCTGAACCGGTTGCCATGCGCAGCCTGAAGATGGTGCTCCAGCAGTGTTTTCGACAGGGGGTGGTAATCGTATGCGAAGATGAGCGAACTGTCGCCAAACTCCCTGGTGGTAAACGCCTCATGGACCGTCACCACATTCGCATTCTTGATCTTCTTCCATTCCTTCATGACGGTGAGGATGGATTTCTCATTGGTCAATCTGTAGCCTGGCATGGCACGTCAATACGGGTTTGATCGCCAGCCATGGCAAGAGCCTGCTCCATACCTTCAAGTCTCCTTAGGGCGTAGTGTCTCCCGTTCCGGCTATTCTGAGCCTTGTATGCCCAGCTTGGATAGCCGAACGACGCGGCGTTCTTCCTGTTGCTGGTGTCCAGCGGGAAAAGCGAATGCCAATGTTCCAGTTGGGGAAGGCCGGAATCTAACATCTTTAGCCACAATGCTCCGTGTGGAGTGCGGCTGGGGAACTCACTGGGCATCACCTGCTGCGTAGCGAACATCTTCTTCTGGAGTTCCTCCCGCATCTTGGCCGGCATGAAGAAGTCGTAAGTGGCCCGTTGCCAGGGTTGTAGCTCCTGTCGATAGCAATCAAACGGCTGGTAGAGGTGGTAGTTGGGTGGTTGGAGCGGCCCAGCAGGGAAGGCTCCGTGTTGGGGATAGAATGTGGCCCCAGAGCCGGCGAGGGCATTGTGGTCACTGGCGTACATGTTAAACTGGCCAGCGGACGGCAGGTTTGAGCCCATCGAGCCCATGGTTGTAAAGGGGTCGCTGTATAACCCATTTTCCTGCGTACCACCGTTCGCATTCTGCGCGTGCTTTAGCAACCGGATTCTTCCCCGTCCACAGGACAGCAACGTACGGGATTCGCAATATCATAGTTCTGGGGGGTGAACTCTCTGATCGCTGCGGGGTTAAACATTGAAGTCTCGGTGCTTGGCTGCTGGTTTGGTGCTGGCGCATGGTGGTTAGCCACGATATTATGCACAACACGCCTGACTAACTCACTGCCGACTCCCCGGGGAGTAAAAGGGGCGGCGTTGGCGGCTTGCGATGATAATGTGGTTTTCTTGTTGGGGGCGGTTTGTTGGCCCGCCGGCGTGAATGCCGGAGAGTCGACATTGAACGCTTTTTTGGAAGCACTGGCAGTAGGTTAGACACAGAGATGACAAAACGTGGGCCGTACGACCTAGGACCCGAACACGGCCAATTTCCTCGGGGTAGTATGGAACTTAGTTGGCCGTAGGTGCCCCAAAGAGGCGCATCATAGTTGTGCATCATGACCGGCCTCGACCGTCCGGGAAACCAGCGCATGTTGCATATCCCAGACAGGCGAACAAGTTGAAATACCAGCGCAATGCACAAAAGGGCGACTGGCCGTGCGATGGACGGGTGCTGGGTTTGCGCCACGCGCACTCCCCGAGATGGGCTGGGCAAGTTCGGAGCAATGAACTTACAGATCTGCTTGGGGAGAGGAGGGTTTGTTTTGGTCATGATTGAAGGTGCATCCTTGATCCTCGTAACGACAATGGCCGTATATCAGGATGTTGCGACACAGCGTGTCCTTGTTTTCTACGCCGTGGCCGTCAGCGAGGGCGCCCGACGAGTGCACACAGCACACCAATGGAAGCGGGAGCAACCCACCTCGGGCCTTAGATCTCGGAGAACCGACCTGACGCCGAAGGTCATTTGAGGCGTATCGCGTCGCAGCCATGGTTGGGTATTCGATCGGATCCAGGACGGGGAGTCAGCTCCTTGACCGGCTCTACGATATCTAGTGGAAATGGTGCGTCAGCCCTGGAACAATGGGGACCGCGGCAGGTATCACGGCGGGTGGCGGCAGCGTTTTGCTGGAGGGGCTCCAGTGAAAGGGGGGCGGGGGAGGGGCAGGGGACGCGGTCCTCACTTGATGTTGGCGGAAATGTCCCATATTTTGGCCGGAAGGGCGATAAGACACCCATAGAACTGTATGCGACGGAGCACACTACACGGGGCGGGCGACAGCAATTGCTGCGAGATGAGGCCCAGATGGAGTCGCGAAGCAGGACGAGGAGACACGACGACGGCGGCGACGAGATGTGGGAACTCCTAACGGAATTGGGCGTGGGCGTGGAGCTGGACCACCCCTGGCCAAGCTTTGTCGGTGGGCATTCCAAGGCTCGACAAGCACTGACAGGTGCGCAGCAGCGTTGGGGAAGAAGGGCTGAACCGAAGTAGCAAAGTGGGCCCGGTTTCCTTCCCGTCCTTAGCCTCGAGCACAGGCCACATAGACAAGATGCATCTACGTACATACCGAGTCACAGACAGTACCACCTCTTTATAGCAATATGGCAGTATGGTGTAAGCGACTATCTCCTGAAGGGCGCCATGCAGGCTGACCTCATCTTCTTGCGGACACTGCCTGCCTGCAGATCCCAACCGCCCACGCGCAATCGCGACGAAACTTATACGACGTGCCGCACAGCATTTTGCAATTGCGCATGACAAGCACTGCGAGTCAGCTTTTCCAGTTCTACACCAACAGAAGCTCAGCCTCAGCTGCAACACCTCAGTCACCAATCCGTGTGGCACTGTTCAGGTCGTCTTGTCCCCGCTGTCCTGGACACGTAAGAACCCTATTCCCGAGGCATCCATTGCTCAGGTTCGGTCGGTCCTGTATCGAATCTCGGACGACTGCACGTGTGCTTTTCCTAATCCAAAATCCGGGCCATGCCGACCGATTGATGCGGCCATACCTTCTTTCAACACCACATTACTGCATGGGATCATCTTTCCAGGACACGCCATGCCGACCGACGCCGGTTTCGACCTGGAACAGCTGTCTGCAAGCCAGCAGGAGGCTCTGCAGCAGTACGCCGATGTAACCGGCCAGGAGATCAAGGATGCGATCCCTCTGCTCGAGAGGTCGCAGTGGAACGTCCAAGTCAGTCCATGGGCCGCGCCCCGCAGACGATTGAGCTGACGGCCATGCAGATTGCGATTGCCAAGTTCTTCGACGGCGAAGGGCCCGATCTAGTCGCCGAAGCTCAGGCAGCACACGACAGTATCCCTCGCACAGACGCAAGGCATGAGACGCTACACGACACCTTGCTGGATGCTGACCTCCAGCCACTCCCAACCTCGAGACGGCCCCGAACCGAGCTCGCCCCGCGGGTGGTGCCCCCAGGCCCAGTGATTTACAGGTCACCATTCCTGGTAACAATACTCTTCGCGCCCTTTCAGATGGGGTACAAGATCTTTGCCGGCATCTTCAGATCGCTCTTCTACTTTCTATCCTTCCTGCCACGCTCACTACGGCCGCGATTTGTGACAACATCCATCGGCAAAGGGCTGCGGCAGACAAGCGGCAGAAGGGTGACGTTGCCCAAGGAGACCGCACAGAGGTTTCGGCACGACTTTGAGGAGGAGTATGGCGCGCACGGGCTTCCATTCTTCGAGGGTGGACATGCGCAAGCATTGGATGCGGCAAAGAACGATCTCAAGTTCTTGTTAACGATTCTGATATCGCCAGAGCACGACGACACGGAATCCTTTGTCCGAAACACGCTCCTGTCGCCCGAAGTTGTGAACTTCATCAACGACCCCGCGAATAACATCATTGTGTGGGGAGGCAATGTGCTGGATTCGGAGGCATACCAGGTTGCGAAAGAGTACAGCTGTCTCAAATATCCCTTTTCGTGTCTGGTCTGCCTGACCCCGAAAGAGGGCAGCGCCCGCATGGGCATCGTCAAACGCCTGGCAGGGCCCATGTCGCCAGAGTCCTACGTGGCCGGCTTGCAGAACACCATCACCAAGCATGCCCCTGACCTGAACGGGGTCCGGGAAGAGCGGGCTGTCCAGGCGATGTCGCGCAACCTCCGGTCTCAGCAAGATTCGGCATATGAGAGGTCCTTGGCCCTGGATCGGGAGAGAGCCCGCCAGAAGAAGGAGGCTGCCGCTGCCGCAGCCGCGGCCGAGAAGCGTGCCCGGGAGGAAGCCGAGACGGCCGCACGGCTGCAAGAACAGCGGCAGAAATGGAAGGAATGGCGGGCTACAACAATCGCACCCGAGCCCGACGCGCAAGAGAAGGATGCTGTTCGTCTGGCGCTGAACATGCCTGCCTCGTCCGGGGTCGGACGAGTGATTCGGAGATTCACCGGCACAACAACCCTGGAAGAGTTGTATGCATTTGTGGAGTGCTACGAGCTTCTGCAACAGGAATCGCGCGAGAAGGGGCCAGAGAGGCCCATGGGATACAAGCACCAGTACAGATTCCGAATTGCGTCAGTCATGCCAAAGGAGGCGTTTGAGCCGAGCGAGGCTACGACGATCGGGGAAAAGATGGGCAGGGGAGGGAGCCTCGTAGTCGAGGATATTGTCCCGGAAGACGAGGAGGATGACTAGGGTAGTACTGACAGAACATGTGCAAGTGTTCTGAGTGTTTACCTCTTGATCACGATATCACAAACATGTTTGGATTACAGAATCGGGCGGCAGGAGAGATCACAGTGCATGCATCTTGTAATTGATACTGTGGTTCTTATCTTATCAAAGACCGAGCCGCAGTCAGCTAACCCCGGCCGCCGTCTGTGTCTGGCAGGTGTCAGTGTCCGGAGTGTCAAGCAACGCGAACGCCTCCGGGGCTTTTCCCGGACACCTGTGGCCCTTGACTAGGCGGGATGGAATAGCGGGATAGCTGCTGTTATGTATATTCAGAGCACACGTTTTCAGGAGATAGGACCGGATGAGCTGCTGGTCCCCTCTCTACCCCTCTTTTCCTCAAAGAACCTAGCTGTCATTATTTCCAGGCTTCTCTAGCCTCCCCCAGTTTCCCCCCAGGCACGACTAGACCGATGGATATCTGACCGCGTCTGCTAATCCATAAACCGCCATTTCTCTCCGTTTTTCTTGTCCATTTGCAAGCGGTCGTTCTGGACTGGTGATTCGTGACCGGTGACTCGAGATCCTGACCAAGACGACGTCGTATTAGAAACGGGGGCCTGGAACAAGACCCTTGCTGCCTGGCGCTTGGACAAACGGCACAGCAGACGACGACCCGGGAATAGAGCCGTGGAATCACGCGAGCGGGTGTTCATTCCCAATTTGCGCCACCTTCAAGACCTTTGGACTCGGCAACCCTATTCCACCTCTGACCGCCGGCTTTTGCGCGCGACCGAAATTGGATTCCGCCCGGCAACCCCGACAGACCCCTGGACGATACCCTCAGGCGGAGACATGGCGGGCTTCAGCATGAACAAGGTGCTGGGCACCATCAAGAAGAGACAGACCTTTGGCGGGAGTGAGCGCATCTTCCCCGTCTTCTCCCCCCTCGGGTTCCCCCTCGGGGGCAATGGCCGCAAGACTGACGCGTCTTGACCTCTCGCGCAACAGACAGCACCCAAGCAACACCGACAGCCTCCGAGAACGACACCCCTGTAGACACCGCCCGACGCGCTGTGGTATGACCCCTCCCGTCCGTTCCCGTCACCAATCTCGGACTGGAACACCGTGTTTTCGAGAAGCCGCCCTGCTAACGGGCCCGCAGAAACAATTTTGTCAGTCGGTGGGAAGTGCGACGGTACGTCTTGAGGTCCAGAGGCCGCCCAGTCCCTTGCCGTTGCCGTTGCCGTCATGTCGGGGATAGGAAGCTGAGATTCGAGATGCTGTGCGTCTGCAGGGCGATGATGTCGCATTCCTCCCTACCATCGTCGAGGCCGCCGTCGCCTCTCCGGCCGCTGCGGCAGAGTGCGCCCGCCTGATCCGCAAGTACATGGGCAAAGACTACTGGACCAAGGCGTCGTACCAATACAACGCCATCATGCTGGTCCGGATCCTGGTCGACAATCCCGGCCCCGGCTTCACACGGTTCATGGATAAGAAGTTTGTCGACGCGGTCAAGGATCTGCTCAGGTCGGGGCGGGACGCAAGCGTGCGCCAGATCCTGATGGAAATGTTGGACTCGTTCGAGAGCCACAAGGCCGACGACGAGGGGCTGAAACTGCTGATCGAGATGTGGAAGAAGGAAAAGGAAAAGGCCTACAAAGCGTACGGGGTGAGTGCTCGGCCGGAGAAACTGCGAGAACCAAGGTGGGTGGGATATGCGATGTTAATGCGTGACGCAGGGACCGGCCATCCCCAGGGCACCCTCCGCGCCACCTTTCCCTCCCCAACAACCCCAACAACCATCGGGATTCCAACCACGGCCACACCAAAGCCAACGGCTCCCCGAACCAGTCGAGCTCACAAACCGGCTAGAGGAAGCCCGCACGTCAGCCAAGCTCCTCGAACAAGTCGTGGCGTGCACGCCGCCCCCCGAAGTCCTTTCCAACGACCTCATCAAAGAATTCGCCGACCGGTGTACGGGCGCATCGCGCAGCATCCAGGCCTACATGGCCGCCGAGGACCCCGCGCCAGACAACGACACGATGGAGGCCCTGATCGACACCAACGAGCAGCTGCAGACCGCGCTCAACCACCACCGCCGCGCCGTCCTCCAAGCCAAGAAACAACTCAGCCCCTCCGAAACCCGACGCAGCCTCGACGACGACGACGCCCCGGCCTGGCCATCCCAAGCCGCCGCCCCACCCCACCCCCAACAACAGCAGCAGCCCTCGCCCGCGTCCTCCCAGTCCCCATCCCACCCCCGGGCCGCCGGCAAGGGCAAGGCAGCCCTCGGGCCATACGACCCCCCCCCC
>MU853412.1:421844-454293 GCA_033297235.1 Trichocladium antarcticum
GCGCGGACGACGTCGACGTCGACGTCGACGGCGACGATGACGACGACAGCCACAGCGCGCGGGACCCCTTCCGCGATCCGGCGCCCGACAGGCGGCTTCTGCGGCTGTCGTTTGAGCCGTTCCATCCCGGGTTCGGCGGCGGCGAAGGGAGCGGCGCGGCGGCGGGGACGGCATCGGCTACTTCGGCGCGGAGGGGAGAGGGGTGGGCGGAGGCGGAGGCGGATCGGGACGGTGCCCGGGCGGGGAGGGGCCCCGTGGAGCCAGTCACGCCGGTCTCGGAGAGCGAGGATGATGTGTACCGGGCGACGCCGAGGAGGACCGGGGTGGGAGGGGGGTCTCGGTATTAAAGAAAAGGTGGGGGGTTAAGGTGGGGCGGGCCTTTGGGGTTGCGCAGATGGGGGATTGGGGATGGTCTTTCGCTGCATGGCCGCCGCCGCTGGGGTTGGCGACGGTGCGGTATCATGTTTTGGCGTGTTTTTGCTGGTTGCGAGCTGGTTGTGATCTTGCCGGCGGGCGTGGCGGTCGGGGAGCGGTCATGCAGGGCCGTTTCGTTTTCGTTCTTTTGGCCGACAGAGCTGTTGTTGCGTTGCATGCGGCCGCGCTGAGATATCCTATTTTGCTTCGGAGCTTTGCGGTGTCTGTGGGAGAGAAAGCGCGCTAGGCGGGGGATAGTTATTGTATGTATGAGTGGCGACGCGGAGCTTTTGCCCATCTCCTGTTCTTCGTCTTGCCCTTCATCCGCGATGTTTTCCTTCTTGGATGGGGGATGTTGACTGTATGTGTTTACTATTATGTACTCATGTGTACTTGTAACTTCTTGGTCTCTCGCACCACCCTTGTTCATCATTTCATTGCGGTGCCGCCGACCCCCGAGCCCATCATGTTTCGGGCCTCGAGTGTTGGCCCAGACGGCGCTTGTGCCGTTGCGCTGGGGATGCCCTCGCGGGGCGGAGGCTACATTGTGTTAGAAATCAAACGCAACAAACACACAGATTGTTGCAACAAAACGCCGTGCTGAGGACATTTTGGTGTCCTAGTAGCCCGGATAGTATACATGACGTGGCTATGCGGCGCCCGTCCGTCCGTCATACAGTTTCGGGGTGGATGAGAAACAGCGGGTGGTCTCCCCAATCGACGCAGTGTCCGAGTGGCGAGCATCCGGGACATATCCGTCCAAGATGCCGAAGCCTGCTCGCCCGTTTCTTTCCCGGACGAATCCAGCCATAGCTTCCCTTCCCGGAACGCATGCTAGGCCCCCTCATCCGTAACCTCCCCGGCCCGACTGGAGGGAGTCCGCAGCCATGAGACCCTCACCGTCCGCCCCGCGCCTCGTCCGTGACCGGCAACAGCACCCTGCGTCACGGCCTCCCACTGTCCCTGGCCTGCTGGGCGGCCCCAGCCTCCTGACGCCTCTTCGCCGCCCTGGCCTCCGCATCGGCAGTGGTCTTCATCCGCGCCCTCAGCTCGGCGATCTTGTACTCGATCTCGCCGCGCTGGCGCACCAGCTCTGCGCGCCGCCCCTCGAGGATAGCAACCTTCTCGTCCACGGTGGCTTCCTGGATTTGTTGCTTTTTCTGGCGCCGCTGCATGTGAGTATGTGGGCCGCCTCCGAGATCTTCGGCCAGGAGAGAGAGAAAGGGGGGGGGAGGGGAGTGGTGAGAACGTACCTCCTTGTACTCCTTCTGGGTCTTGAGGCCGGCGCCGTAGAGCGTGCCGGTGACGGTCACGGCCGTGAAGACGCCGGTCCAGAGCATGACCTCCCACTTGCGGGAGCGGGTTTTGGATGCGGCTGCGGCTGCGGCTGCTGGTGGTGGTGGTGGTGGTGGTGGCGGTGGTGGTCGTGCGGAGGGGGTTTTCCTTGTGGTAGGTGGCCTTCCCGCTGGTGGTGGGGAGGGGACTGCCCTCGGAGGGGCCCTTGCTGCCGCCGCGGAGGGGACTGCCTTTCTGGCGGCCCTTGCCGCCGTGCGCCCTGCTGCTGGGGACATGGCGGGGGTCGTTCGTTCACGTCGTCAGCCCCGTCGTGGGGTTGATGATGGAAGTGGGGGGCTCAATCCCAGTACTGGCGCAAAAGGGTATCGCAGTCGGCTGCTTTTCTCCTTTGCAATCCCCTGGATCTGGACCTGTCGGGATGCAGAGAAGTGCTGCAGTCCCTTCTGCCCGTTGATGCGCCCGAGCCCCTGGAAACAGGCGTGTGCTTGTCTCCCGAAAGCGCCCTCGGCGGGCTGCAGCTCTGCTGTATTGAGCCGGTCTTCCTTCTCCGTGGCTCCGTCTGCAGGTCTCCGTTGAGGGCTGGGGTTCTTGCGGCTGTCGGCGGCGGCGGCGGCGGTCCCATTCGCGCGTGGAGAAAACGCGCTGGTCGGCCGAAGATCTCGCGGAGCTTGACGTAACCGTTCCAGGCTGCGGCAGGGGCGGTAGGGCATTAGCTCGAATACAGGGGCGGCGGCCGCGGGCGAATCAGGGCCTGCGCGCCCTGGCAGCGGGCCCCGCATGGTGCTTTGTGGACTTTGTGGAACCCTGTGTCAGCGGGCCCGGGCGGTCCCGTTTCTTGGTCCTCGGCCAGGGGTCGCAGTTTGAATCAATCGCACAACCACCAATGTCGTCAGTAATCGCCACGCTTTGGCCGTGGATGGGATGGGAGGGGGAGGGGAAGACTGTGTGTCTTATATCCTCCGTAATTGGCGCGGGCAAGTGTGTCTGCACTCCGCACGCCCGAGATCGGCGGTTGGCTGTTGTTTGGTGTTTCCAGAATCAAGATAAGCGACGTCCTCGCCGCTTCCTCCTTTGCCATCCATCTTGGAAGTTGGAACTATTTATTCATCAAACACACCTCGCACGCGGCTATCCAGGCCCGACCAGTCCTCCAGTCCGGCCGACCAGCCTTTTGACCAACCAACCCAGTAGTGCTGTAAACAATGCCCACCCCCCGCGTTTTCATCGTCCGCCACGGCGAGACCGAGTGGTCGCTCAACGGCCGCCATACCGGGTCAACCGACATCCCGCTCACGGCCAACGGTGAGAAGCGGGTGACGGCGACCGGAAAGGCCCTGGTCGGCGATGACCGGCTGATTGTGCCCAGGAAGCTGGTCCATATGTAAGCATTCTGCGTCAGTTCGGTTCGTCTTCCGTCTCGGGGTCGGACGCCAAATCGCCACCAATCATATGCCTTGTCACTCACTATTCCCAGCTACGTGTCACCAAGGCAGAGAGCCCAACGGACGCTGGAGCTGCTCAACCTGCGCTCCAAGCATGCGCTGCCCTGGACAGCGCACGGCACGCAGTGCGATGGCCTCGCATGCGACGCCCGGATCGAGGTCACCGAGGACATCCGCGAATGGGACTACGGCGACTACGAGGGCATCACCACGCCGCAGACCAGAGAGCTCCTGAAACAGCAAGGGCTGGACACGAATTGGGATATCTGGAGGGATGGCTGCCCGGGGGGCGAGTACGTCGTCACTTCCCGCGTGTCGTGCCACGAGTCTGACTCCCTTCCAGACGCCCAGCCGACATCGTCGACCGGCTGGACCGGCTCATCCGGGAGATACGGGAGCAGTGGCACGCGCCCGTGATGGGCGACCCCAACGGCACCGGCGACGTGCTGATTGTGGCGCACGGCCACATTCTCCGGGCGTTTGCGCAGCGCTGGGCCGGCCAGTCCCTCCACGGCGGGCCCAGCTTTCTGCTGGAGGCTGGCGGTGTCGGCATCTTGAGGTGGGCCGTCTCTGTCTGCGCGTCTGTTCCCCGGTGGTGCTAACTCGTGCGGTGTAGCTACGAGCACCACAATATCAACGAGCCCGCGATCCTCCTCGGCGGCAGCTTTCTTGTGGACGTTTCTGGTATGCGCGCTCTGTTATTCCCAAGTATCTGCTATCGTGTCTTTACTCTTGACCCTGCAATTCATTGCCCAAGCAAATCACCTCGATCTGTCTGACCTTGGCTAACTGGCGCGCTTCAGAGGCTAAAGACGCGCACAAATAGACATATATCCCTGCCCAACACGCTGCATCTCCACCAGCTCATAGCACCAGACGCTCCCTTGTCTCTGGATAAATCCATCTTAGATCCTACAACTAGCCCCTGACCTGGTCCACCCATCAAGCCTTGACCCCGCGCGCAATGAAAATCGTCCGCCTCATCTCAGGCTCATGACCCGGCGGGTGCGAGTGCTCCGAGCCCGTGTGCGTGTGCGTGTGGTCTGAGCCCGTGTGCGTGTGCTCCGAGCCCGTGTGCGCGTGCGTGTGCTCAGAACCCGCGTGCGTGTGCGTGTGCGTGTTGAAGACCACGTTGGCGACCTCCTCCAGCGCAAAGTCGTTGCCCACGCCAGCCTGGTCGTAGATGCGCCGCATCTGCGCCTCGGAGAACCCATGGTGCGTGACCGTCGACGCGGCGGCGTGCGCGGGCTGTTTCGCTCGGGGGGTTAGTCACGGCGCTGGAGAGTCCATCCCTCCCCTGTCTTGCCTGTCTGCCGTGGTTGATCGACTGGGCAGACGGACAGACGGACGGACGGAGGATGCATGTGCAGTGGAGGGAAAGAAACCGCGCGCGCCCACTCACATCCGGCTTGCCATGCGGCAGGAAATCGATAATCACCAGCACGCCGCCGACCTTGAGCCGCGCCGCGAGCTTGCGCGCCGCCAGCGCCGGGTCGTCGAAATGGTGGAATCCCAGGCCGACGGCGGCCACGTCGAAGCCGGAGAACTCGGGCGACGCAAAGGCCGCCGCGGTGGCGTCGCCATCGTCGCGCGTGCAGATGTTGCCCTGGTGGGCGTACATCTCGGCGGGGGTCAGGCCCTGCGGTTGGGGTGTGTGTTAGTACCGTAGAAATGGTCTAGGGTCAGCAAGGGGCCGGGGAGACGGACTTGGTTTGCGGCGCGGGCGTTGTAGGCTGCTACCTGCTGGTTGTTAGTCGTGCGTCGGCAAGAGGAGTAGTGTGTCTGGATGGAGGCCATGTCCGAGGGCCGAGCAGACAAATGGCGGGTGGCGTACCATGTTCTCGGACAGGTCAATGCCCACGCATTGTGTCGTGTAGGGGGCGAGGGCCTGTAAGGGGAAGGTGTCAGAGGCCGGCGCATGGTTTCCAGGTCGAGCAGAAGCCGTTCCATCTTCATGGTTGCTCCGTCGGCCTTGGCTGGTGCGATGTCTCGTCTTACCCTCGATACTGGCCCGGCCCTTGGTTAGCAACTTGAACGCTCCGAGACAGAAAAAGGGGCAACCCTACCAGTTCCGGTCCCACAAGCATAGTCCAGCAGTCTCACGCTCTTCTGCTGGGCTCTCTCGCGCCCGTCCTTGCCATCATGGTCGCTATCGTCGTCCTCGACCCAGTCCACCCCGATGAAGTCGAGTCTGGCTCGGATCTCCTCGATGACTCTGTCGAGGGTTTTCTCATGTTTGGTGTCGTAGGACGCAGCCTGCTTGCTAGATCACAGGCACATTAGCCGGCGACCGAAACGCGAGTATAACGAGGTACGAAGCCCGAGTCCCAGCAGGTACCAGATATTCCTGCGTCCTCCTGGAGCGGCTGGTGCATTGTTTGTATACCCGGGCGACCGGCTTCATTGCCATCCACTCACTCAAAATAGTCCTTGTTCTGCCCCGACGCCGACGCAGACGCGTGATGATGATGCCCACAAGAACCAGCCATGTTGATCGGGGACCGAACAGCGCAATAGACGGCTGCTGTAGTGATGGTGTTGTTGTTTTGCACAACTTGGAAGCGGACAGGCAAGCACTCATGACTAAATAGCTCGCTTCGCGGAAACATCTCGGCCACTTTTGACTCAACATCGTATCGATGGCTACATCATGAAGGAAAAGGCTCCGCAAATACCCCGTGTATCCCGAGACGGCAAATGATCCTGATCAACAAGAGAAGGCGCCCGGGAGAATCGAGACAGGGGGACTTGCACTTGCAGTCTTGGAGTTGCAAGTTCTGATCCCCGCGACCATGCCGTCATCGCCTTGCACAATGAGGGGAATTTATTTGCCCACCGTGCCACACACACCGCACTTATCAAGTCCGTCCGTATTGTGTGTGGTATGTACATACCTCCTGTGGGAGTTACACGCAACGGTCTACGTACCGAGGTCTCTTTTTCATCTCGCGCGCGCGCCGGGCCAAACAGAACAGAAACGAAACCAAACCGTCGAGGCTTGTCTCGTGGGCGGCGCGGGGCAAAAAACGGCCGCCGCGAAACAGACGAAGCGACGGAGGGGTCGGTTGGGCGGCCCCAGGGGCGGGACGGGAGCGGCGGGTACGAGCGAGATTGGTGGGACGTATCACCAAGCAAGCATGCAAACTCCAATCTACGTACCGTGCGTGGCGGCGCGTCCGAGGGCCCGGGAAGGGAAGCCCCAGTATGTACATACATAGGATAAGTGGGAGACAAAAAGGAAAACGCGGCGCGGCACCGCGAGTTCCCTGTATATTAATCCGTACATAGTCCCGAAAGGTTGGATTGAGTTTACCCGAGGATAGTGTGCGCAAGCCACCTTTCCTCGCCCGCTAAGCCGCTCTGGGCAACGGCGCAGAAGGGGTGGGACACGAGATTCCCGGCTACATAGCAGATGTTAGCGCGCGCCGTCTCTGGTGGTGTGTGCGTGTGTTTGGGGGGGGGGGGCGGCGGCGGCGGGCGGCCTGACCTGACAAACGGGTACGAGCGATCGCACCGCACCGGCGATCCCATGGGAATGCACGACCCCGCCTCGGTCCGCAGTGTGTCCCAGTCACAGGGGAAACACCCTCCGTCACCAGCTCCACGCTAGAGGGTGTACGCGCCAAGTACTGGAATGTACCGCAAGTACCTCGGTAATGCACATACATACATTCATACATTCATACATACATACATACGGCGACGTACCGTAATACGGGCATGTAAAATATCGAGCGTCATTTGTGCGACGGAGCCATGCTTCGTCGATCTGGGGATTGCCGCAGTGCTGGACGGGCCGGGCAGCTGCTGGGCGCGGCAGGACGAGCAGAGCGGCAGGACGGCAAGCTGCAAGCGGGAATGGGCGGGCCCCCCCCCTTTCCCGCCGTGCCTGCCGTCCTTGTGATCAGTGGGCCGGGCCTCTGCTGCAGTGTGGTGTACGGAGGAGAGTCGTGCATGCAGTGCCGCGTACGGAGGACGGGTGGTTGGTCACACCAGCACGCGCGAAGAGAGCCGGGACCATCCCTCCTTTGCTTGCGTGCGCTGCGCCGCGCTGCCGTCTGGTGGTAGGGGACCGCGGGGAGGCGCCGGCGATGTGCTCTGCGGAGGTCTCACAAGACCCGTCTCGCGCCCGTCCGTATGTACCCGCCGCCCTGGACAGAACTTGTCCGATCCCACATTTTGCGGCTGGCTGGCTCAGACCGCCGCGCGCAGGCGCAGGGTGGTGTTACATACGGCGCGCACTGGACAATACACGCTCCGCCTATAATTGGCCCGCAGGGCGTTGCGGTGCAACCCCAGTCGGCCCATCGCGCGGCTTCCAGCGGGCCTTTCAGGCCGTCCGTTGGGCCGTAAGAGGCGTCGCGCCCGGACTGGAGTGCTTGGCCGTTGGATCGTCCCGTGATAGCAACCTCCCGTGGTCGAGAGTTTCGTTGCACAGAGCGCGCCGTTGCCGGCAGCTCTGAACCTAAATGACTGCTCGTATGTGCGTCGATGCATGTACCCTGCCTCCCTCCCTGCTCGGGAGGCGTGATGGGGGTGGTGGTAGCGGGAGAAGGCGCATGAATCTCACCGCCGTTTTGCTCAGGTGCAGAATCCATGGAGGTGATGGCGATGCGCGTTGCTACTGTACATACCGAACCCGATGTGTAATAAAGTTCTAATGTCCCCGGGGGAGGGGGGTTGTTCTGCGGTTGGTTTCTGTGCTGATTCGGGAGGTCGGCCGCCATCCACCCACGCCGAGGTGGCTGGAGGACTTGGGTCTGTCCAAAAGCGATGACTGAAGCTGGTCGGACTTTTAGGCAGAACCGTGAGAGAGAAGGATCGGGCATATACAGGCCGTGCGCATCATGCCAGCGCATCATCGCCCGAGTCCAAGGTTAACAGCCCATCGTCAACGGCGGGGTCCACCCGGGTGGCCGATCGGGGAGGTTGGTGGCAGTCACCTTGGTCCGCTGCACGGGACTTATGCGGGGGTCTTGAATCCGCCTGTTGGTGTGAGAGGGACGGACTGGCCGCAGGTCTGTACGGATGTATTGCCGGCGAGATGTGACCGGTAGACCGGCGCGCAGCGGCCGAGCCATGCAGGATACCACATTCAGCTGATATCAATCTGAGCGGTGGCCGAGCCGTGTTCTCCGTGGTTGGCGAGCACAAGGGCTGCATCGCCTCCGCCCCGGCGTGGCTTGCCAGAGGCGAGGGTTATGATGGCTCCCTTCCAGCGCAATGGAATCGAACTACTTGGCCGGATTGTGCGATGCTTTGCCGAAATCTGCTTCTGTTCTATCGCCGGTCAGGGCCCGCTCAGCCCTACACAGAAAAGTCATCTTTCTGGCTTGTGCCAGTCAGCCGACGCCGACGCCGACGCACACGGACAGGTTCCATGCGAGGTATGTAACGCAAGCCGGAGGCAGGCAATGACGGGCATGGCACCGGGAGCAGCGGAACGGGAAGGTACTGTACATCTAGCTACCGCCAGCCGCCCCCATTACAACGTGGCGCGCCACAGGGGGACCCCCCGGTAATTCCATCCCAGGCCCATTGGTCCAGGGCGGGTGCTGCGCGCGCTGCCGGGATGCTGGGACGGGCAGATGACAGATGACAGGGAGGCAGGGGAGAGAGAGAGCCATTCACAGCGCCGAAATGCTAGGTTGAGGGATCAACGCGCAGCTTCCAGCTTTCTTGGGGTTTTGGCCACCAAAGCACACGCGCCGTTTTGTTGAAGCGAGCGGGGACATGTGTTAATAAGGACCTACCGTCCCAGAAACGCTCCATTTTGACAGTATTGTGGTGGAGGGGTGACGGGGCCACGCCGTTGGCTGCAGCTTGGGGACAATGTAGCGAGCTAGCGAAGCGAGGAAGTGAGGGATGAAAGTGCGATCGCGCAGGGAGGCTGGGATCTCGGCGGCCCACCCATTTCGGGCCCCAGACCCTTCACACGAGATTTCTTTTTGTGTTCGTTGCGCGGGCAGCGGGAACTCGCGCGCGGAAGGGAAGATGTGGGGTGCGGAGCGCAGGAGAAAAACATCACGTGATTACTAAAGCCCCTGCTGATTCGTCAGGCACGAGGCTCCACTGTCATGGATTCAGTTGGCGGCCGAAAAAAAGGAACCACTGCCAAACCCACGGCATCCAATAGCGCCCTGCGGTGGGTGCTGATCGCGTACCGAGAGTGTGGTGCGGCGCTCCTTCGACCGGTTGCAAACAGATTGTTGGGCGCTGAGGATGCCACGCCACCTCTCCGTTTGACCGCCTTTTCGGCGGCGGCGCTTCTGGAACTGGAAAGCGCGGCCCGGCCCTGACGGTCCTGGGGCTCAGTGGTTGTTTGCGCTGCTGGACTTTGTCAGCGCCGCCATGGCCTGCGCCGCGACTCCCGTGCCTACAGGTGGTGCCTGGCCGCGCGAGACACAGCCCGGCCGGGGCTGCCCGCGTCTCTTGGCCGGGATTCTATGACAGGAAGATCCCTGTCTGCTTCCTGCGTCTTTGAAAACAGACGGGCGCCGAGGACCTGTTCTCGCGCGGACCTGTTCTCGCGCGCCAACGTGTCCACCTGCGGTTGCGACTCGACCGCAATCCAGGGCAGAACCCGTCCCCCCCCCCCCACTGCGTCCACGCCGAGTACAGAGAGTTTGCCAGCCTTGATGCGCCCCGGAAAGCTGTCGGCGGCTATTTCCCCGGGACTGAATGTGATGGGCGCGTCCTGGATACATCCAGAATATGACCGATCATTTCTCGAAGCGCCAAGGGCGGAAATGGGGGTGGTCAAGTGATCTCGATCCAGCACCGCGCCGTCTTCAGGGGCAGGGCTCCTATCCGACGGCGGCTCGGAGACGCACGGAAATCCTCGTGTGGGTGGTATGGCTTTTTTTGGCCGCGTCGCTCGACGAATTTTGCACCTCCTCGGCAGCCCCAACAACACGACTCCCATCCAAGGCCGTTCTGGCCTCTCATCCCTCTGGAAGCCCAACGCGACAGTGACACTCTCGCTATATGTCGCCAATAGTGGGAATGACGCTGCTCAGATGCGAACTGTGTTCGGATGCTGAGAGAAGGCTCATGCGGTTTGTTCCGCTTCGCAGCCTCGTCCCATCGGCGGCAGTGTCCAACAAGCGAATCACTGGCTGCCCTATCTGAAGCCCATCACAATACGGAGTACTGCGCGGCCGCGTCTTCTCAATGGGACCGATTCGCTCAAGTACCGGGTTCCCCCTGGATGTGACGTTGGGCCGAGACGAAAAAGACCCAAGGCGAAGTAACGGCGGGTTGTGGGACGTTCCAGTATCCACTGCGGCCCTCTTCGGCTTGTATTGTATGGTGCGGTAATTGCATACCTATTATCTCCCCCTAGGTCCAGGTATACTATGAGGACATGATGTGAGGAATTCTGTAGCCCGTCATGACATCGGCTAGATCTACCTAGTTCAAATATACCGCAGGGAGGAGACTTGAAACCATGCGCCGAGGGCTGCTGATTTCCTGACCAGGAGTCCAACGTGGATCTAGTTGATGCTTGCGTATGAAGTATACCTACAAAGTATTAGCGACAGGCCTGACCGGTATCCTTGGCGGATGGATATGTTTGGGTGGTCCCTTGCGAATAGCCACACATCATGGTGGAAGCCGGGCACGGTTCATAGATGGCAGTCGCCCACAAGCCGTTGTTGGGATCGTCTCCGTCGCCTGTCAAAGCAGCTCCCCCGTGTTACAGGGCGGGCACATGAATGCGGGTGTTCCCGGTCCTTTGTGCTGTAGCACCTGGTACAGACCCAGCTACTACACACATACCCAGCTCGCTGGAAAACTAGGGACTTTTTCTGGACAAAAAAGTTGCACCGAGACCCTGGAAAGTCAGTCCTGCACATTCCATCTTCTGCAGGGTGGAATCCAAACAACCAGCGGGTGGGTTATAGTGTATCCACGAACCTGACGTATACGCCCCGTACCATTGATGGCTAGGGGCACACCGACTCTGCCAGGACTTGGAAAACACAGTTGGCAGTCGTCGTCTCCAAATACCTGTTCTTGCTGCCGTTCCTCGGAACCAAGAGAGCGAGTTGCATAGACTAGAGAAGAACGGAACCAGAAAAGAGCCAACCCCAGTAGCTTCGGCGAGAGGTGCATGTATCATGCGGGTGTGGTCAGAATGGTGCAAGGATGCAGATCATGGAGGCCAATAGGAGGCGGAGCGCGGAAGGGGGCGGCGGGATGAGCCTAAAGAGAGCGGGCGGCACGTAAATAGTCAATCCCATCGATCCATCCGACCCCGGTCTCCACCGCCAGACGAGGGTCCTGTTTCAAGAAGGCGTATGTAATCTGTGCCTCGCCGAGAAGGTCGTACTTGGAGGCGTTGCCGGCTTATGGTGGACATGGCCGTATACGAATTGTCCGCAGCGTGTGAGATCGGAAGTGTGTACAGCCTGGCGCACGATGTCGAGCATGGCCAAAGCAGTTGTCCACGGGTCGCTACCTTGCCAATGCCTCGTGTGTGTGGTGTGACCAGGCTAATGTACGTCCTCAGGTCCCCTGGGACCGTGGGACGCGGGAATGTAAAACACAAGCGGGCCCCCCTTGCCCGCTCGTTTGCCTGACGTGTTCCGCTGGAACGGCTCTCTCCACTTGTATGGCTGCACCACCCCGTCATGCCTCCAGTTTGCTTTTATTAAGGGCTTTGTCGCCTTGATGGGTTGAAGCTCCACTTCTGACAAAGTTGTTTGGGGTGCCGTCGTGTATCCCCGAGTCAACGCCTGCCGCTATCAATATTGGCCCGTTGGGCTTGGGCCCAGAGTGTCTGGTATGTTGGGTCCAGCGTTGTATTGGTATATGACTGGTCGTCCAGTAGCGCTGTATTGTGCCGGTGCAAAACCCATGTTCCCAAGATCAACTGAAAGTTGGTGGATGAGGACGCTGGTCGGTGATGTGGGGAGAGCGGTTCCCGAAACAAGCAAAAGCAATGCATACCTAAGGAAACGAAACGCGCGGCTTCGCTGTGTATGCTATTGCGGCTGCTTGACATGCCCAGCACGGATCCGATGGAAGTGACGAATAGGCCAGACTCTCAAGCAGTTGGGACGCCGCCGTGGCCATGGGCGGACACTCGACGCCTGATTCGAGCCATCACCACATTGCATGCATAACGCATGCGTTGGTCTGCGACGCCAATTTGGTCTTGTATCTTGGGCTGCAGGTGGATTTGAGAATCATCCAGTCCCTCCAGGAGCGATGGGAACGGCTTGGAGCAGGCTCTCAGCTTCCGTAGCTCCCGCGCATCCCTAATGTGCGGAGAACAATGCATTCACATTGTTTGGGAATCGGGATCGAGCGAGAGATGCAACAAGTCTCCCAGCATCAGAGAAGGTTGTCGGCCCCGCGCGGCCCTTCAGAAGGTCTAAAACAAATGGACAAACACTGGACAATAATTAATTGATTCCAATGGGCACTGGGTGTGAGTGCAAGAGCGGGGCCACATACATTGCCTACATCGCGGAGGCGCAAATGGCACGGCACGGCACGGGACGGGAAGTCGGTTGTTCGATGTTGCTGCGTTCCGTCTTGTGGGCTACCTATTCGAGACGCGCCCGGATTGCTTTGCGAGATTGATTGTTAGCACAAGGCTGAGGATTAGAGAATGCAAGCCACTGGTGCTGGCAAAAGATGCAATGGTGTTGTGCCGGTCGCTGTTTCCCGTTTCCGTCTTCTTTTGTCAGGGTCTGCCCGCTAGCCAACATGTAATCTACTCATAATACAATACAACGCCACGAGAGGCGTTGGACGTCATCCATTAGGTTTGCACGCAAGATCTTTAGCCAAGTTGACGAGATAGAAGCCCCAATTGACCGGTCTTTCGGATCTTTCGGCTCAATCTTGCCACCAAGTTCAGCTGGGTAAATCAAGTGGTGCTTGGCATGCCGAACTTTTCAGGTAAGGTAAAAGTCGTGCAAGGATCGTTAGCCATGTGGTTTGCAGAAAAGTTCCCAGGGGGCCGGGAGTTTCCTGCCGTACAGATAACGTGCCCTGTGCGCCGTTTCGCCTTGGCATTTCCGGCTTGCTGGAACTCAATCGTGTACGGACATCGGTATTGATATGGACCGGGTTCGATACAATAAATTGAGATGGTATCTGTACAGGATTACCTGCACAATATTCTACTCTTTCCGCCCTGTCTGTTAAAATGATGAATTGCGACACCTGTTTCTCCTCCCTTGACAACGAGTCCGGATGTCTATGTACATAGGCTGCAAGAATAAACACCTTGCCCTCATATTGGCGCGTTGGCTATGGACGCCGAAGGGAGAAGCTCTAGGAGAACACGCGACATTCCAAACAATGACGGTGAACAAGACATGGAACGGACCGATCGCCAGGCCCAATCGGCAGCCGGGAACCAGTTTACCAAGCTCAGACCAGCAGCCGACCCGGCCCGAGGGTCCATCGAGTTCGGGCTAGGCAGCCGAACCCGCTGCTGATTGGGTTCCAGCTGTCTTTAACGGACCACGGCCTTGCGTCTCGGCAGTGCCTGTGACCACATGCCATTCAAAGCCCGGAGACCAACTTTGGACCCCGTCCTGGTGCAAAAGAACCAAGCAGAGAGGGATTGTCTCGGGATTCGGCCCCGAAGATTCCTAATGTTGGGACCGGAGTGATGGGTAATGGTTAGAGGAATGAAAACGGCGCATGGAATGACGACAGCAGATGCGAAACCCTCGGTGCCAGCTGAGTTAGAGTCGCGGGGAACGGGAACCCCAAAGAAGGTCCCGGGAGTCGCTGCGGCCCCAGCTGCGACCACCTCGTGCGGCTGCAGCATCGGTTGGTCGGTTGGTCGGTTGGCGGAAACAATAATACCGTATTGTACTGAACAGGATGTACATAAATTCCGAAACCTGACTTGGCTTTCTCCAGATGTCCATGCAGTCGCCCCAGGACTGCGTCCGGACCGCGGGCCGCGCCTGCTCCCAGCAGGCGGGCAGTCCGGCCGCTCCCATGATCCACCCTCGCCCCAAGCCACCAACTCCATCGCCGGGACAAGACATTCAGGGGTCCCTTGGGGCCGACTCCTTCGCTTTGTGGCCCACAAACCCGTGTTCCCGTGCTGTGCCTGCTATGTCATGATGCCCTCCAGGGTATCTATGTAGCGCCAGGTTGGTGCTTACGCAGCTGAGCCTGACACCCTGGGGGAGCACCAATCCAATCCGTCATAAGCCAGACAGGCCCTCTGCCACTTTCACGTTCCCGTCTCGACCGTTTATCCCGACTTGACTTTCTGCATTTGCATCTTGCTGAGTGCCGCCATCCCGATCTACGGGCTGCTCTCGAACCTCGACCCCGCGTCTGCAAGGCCGAACCACGATACATAGACTTGGCGCTTCCCCCAAGGCTGTGAGAACCTGTGGATTCCGTCATCTTCCCGCCCGCACCGGCCCAGCCTGAGAACCTCGGGTAACCTGCCCGCAGCGTGTAAGGGACCGTTCGCCAGTAACAGCTGCTCGACAACAATAGCAGAAACAACACTGGCTGCTATTCAGCACCTCGGCCTAATCATCTGTCCACTTTCCAGAGGTCGGACACTGCATCAGACAGCAGAGCGCCGAACCTACCTACCTCGCACCTTGGCCCCCTCCGCTCACGGGATTGCATAAAAGGTACGTACCTCCATGTACATATGTACGATGCACACCACATGCACAGCCTGAGCTTTCCAAGAGACGCAGTTCCAAGTTGTTTGCTCGCATGTCCGTGGGGCTAGGGAGCGGCTTGGAATTGCTGGAAGCGTGTGGAGTGGTTTTAGTTGGAGGAGAGGGAGGCGGTCAGGAAAGAAGGCAAGGCCCATCCTTCCTGATGGCACGGACTTGGTGCAGCATTGGCAGCTTTTGGGCGACACTGGCAGGCGACGCAGGCGTGCGACAGCGGCCCGGGTTGTTTCAATTTTCTGCCTTCTTTCCGTCAAATCCGCTCCAGCATCTCGTCGTGGGCAACAACGCACACGCCGACTTCCCTTTCCCTTTTCTCTCTTCATTCACACCCTGCCGAAGCCGCTCTCAGATTCCACATTGCTGCATCCACACCCACCCGCACTCCCACACCTGCCGCACCTGCACCTACCTCGCACCCGTTTCCTTCCCGCTTTCCATCCATGGTCACCCCCCCTGTCGAGGTCAGCCAGCGCCTCCTTGGTTACCCACTGTTGGCGATCGAAACTGCTCACGCCGCTCGAAATGCTGGGAAGTTGCTTGATTCGCTGCAGCAGGCAGACCCCCCGGCGCTCCACTCACGGGGTTTGCTGCCCCCCTGGTCTATTTTCCCTTTCAGCCCCGCTGGTCTTTTCTACCCGCATCTCGTCCACGCTAACTTCGGGACCCAGGCCGTCAGCAACAAGGGAACTCCCGCGCATTGATAAAGGCTCGTTCCAGTTTCCGTCCCGCCGCGACATACATCATTACCCGCCCGTCCTCCCATTCCGCGGCCCATCGAGACTTCTTCTTGCCCCTCCCCCTCCTGCCACACACGCGTACCCTCCACCAACCATTTGTTCGCACTTTCCATTCGCTTTCCCTGTCAAACTTTCGACTCTTTTTCACTTGCGACATTTTCCCAGACCTAGTCGCCCGGGACATTGATTGTTTGGAATCGGGGATCAGCAACACGCACTGGCATTCTCCGGGCGGGTGGGTATCAAACCGCCAGGAGCGAGGCTCCTCCCGCCCTGCCCGTCATCCCCACAAAACCTTTGCGCCCCGCCGCGAGACTTGACAACAGTCGCAGCCGGGCCTCGGGGACGCTAAGTGCACGGCTTTGTGGCACACCCGTGTCTTGTTTGAGGTCTGGCCTGCTCCGCCGGCAACCCTTTCGTCTTGGATGCAGTGAGCATAAGCTTGCCAGTGACAGCCATACTCGCGACCAGCACACCTCACGTCCCTTGGCCAGAGAGATTTGGGTCTCACATCGTCTCGGGCTTCATTCATTGCCCTCAAGTATGTCAGACGGATATCGGAGAGGGAGAGTGGATCCTCCGCGAAACAACCCCGAAGATTTGCGCTACCCCCCTCCCATCGAGGGTGAGGATCGAAGGCGTCTACCTCCGGTAGCTGCAGACGGCATGCCGCTGCCCTCGATGCCATTTCCCCCTCCGGGTCCAGGCCCCGTCTATCCACTAGACCAACGGAACCAGGACCGAGGCTACCCGACAGACCCGAGATACCAGTCTGATCCGAGGAGTTGGCCTCCAGAACCCCCGATTCCGAACGGTTATCCTGCTCAGCCGGACGCGCGCTTTGCTTCCAGTTTCCCCCCTCAGGACCCGCGACATTTCGAAGACCGGAGGCCGTACGATGACAGGAGGCAATACGACGATCGCAGGCCGTATGACGACCGAAGGCAGTACGACGATCAGAGACAGTACAATGACCGGAGGACGTATCCTGATCCGTACTACGACGCGCAGCAGGCGGCCCAGGGGCGGCCGGGCGGGTATGGCCCTGATTATTACAGGTTTCCGCAAGGGCCCTATCCATATGTAGTTGGCCCTCCGCAACCACCATCGCAACAACAGTCCGCGCCGAGACAGAGGACGTCGATTGCCTGCCGGTACTGCAGAAAAAGAAAGGTAATTTCGCGACCCAACCTGTGGCGGGATTCCATCCAAGATTTTCAGAACATGGGCTAATTTCGGTCTCCCGAATAGATACGTTGCAGCGGTTATACGCACACGACTAATGGCAAATGCACCAACTGTGACAAGTTGAAAATCGACTGCATATTCCAGCCGGTATCATCGAATTCCTCAGCCGCTTTTGTTCCTGTCTCGGCGGTTCCTGGAGGAGTACCACCCGGAACGCTGCTCTATGGAGCATATGGCCAGCCATTGCCCCCGTCAGCCGTGTCGGGGCCCCAAACTCGCCCTTATCCGTACCCATCGTCTGATTACACTCCCTCTTTGCATTCGCCCACGGGAGGGTATTCCCAATACGACGATAACGACGTCGGACGCCGAAGGACACGTCCCCCGGAAGAAGAGCACAGCTCGCGGCCACCCCCGCCGAACTTCCCTCTTGATGACGACCCCCGCAGACGATCCCCCATCTCGATTCATAGCAACGGCACCCCACCAGCGGGCCAGCCTCAGTACCAGCAGAGTCCTTTCGGCCGGGACAGGCCTCCTACCCCAAATCAGAATAGCCCTGGCCGCCCCATACCGTCGCAATCACAGTCGCAAGCCCAACTCCGACAACAACCACAGCCGCAGGCCGCTTCAAGTTACCCGAACCCAATGAGCCTGGACAATTTGATAGGGAGAGAGCCACGCGCGGTTAACGAAATGGATCGCAACATGCTTGGGAGGCTAAGATCGGGATGAGGATGCACGCGGGATCTCAACGTCAGGTCTCCAGCAGGATTTGAATATCTGACAAACTGGTATGGGCTTGATCGAAGTTGGCCGAGAGTCCAATTTCTTGCAAAAGGGATTTTGTGAGTGCAGTCCGCTGGTCAAACTCCAACACTCGGAGCCAACGGCTTCCATTCGGCCGTTTCTCAATCCGTTCCATTTTGTTAGTATTTCCGTCATTACTCTTGTTTCTCCGCTCGTCATTTCACCAGGAGATGTAGAAGGAACATTGGCACGGTGGCATTCTTTTTGGGGGTGGAACTCTCGTTGATACCATAGCGATAACTGGTGTCGCCTCAATTCAACCTTTGTCAACTCGAAGGGCTAACTGGCGCTCAACCCTGTAGAGACTCCCACCCTCAGATTCAGGAGGTTGGCTGGTGATCTGGGGGTTTGATGTTGGTCGGTCGCTTTATGTTTTTTTTTTCTTTTGCGGGCGCATGGTTTTTAGAACGGGGTCGCCTCACGGCACAGTCATTTGCTTCTTTTTTTCTTTCCGTTTCCCCCCCCCCCCTTTTCTTTCTTGTCTACACCACCACCACCTTTGCAAAAGGGTGTAAATAATGTACATTACAACCACATAGCACAGAATCCATCGGTCTCAGAGCAGAGAAATGCAGAGCCGGGTACGACAAGTTTCTCCCAGCCTCCGTAACATCTGAGCCTTCTTCATCGGCAGGTCGGGTGCCGCTGCTATCCACTTTCCGCTCTCCGCGTGCGCGCCCCGGACGTGGGCCCTGAATTGCCCAACCAGCGATGGAACGTCTTGCTTCTGGCATCTCAAATCGCTATGTACCTCCCCTGTGGCGGTGAGTCGGCCAGGGTGACGGGGAGCAACGGAAAGCCGACGAAGGCGGCAGAATCGATGCAGGGCCGCGGAAGCAGGAAAGGGGGGCCTCGGGGGTGCTATGTAGCTCCTCCTCATGCCCGCTTACCCCAAAGCGGCAGATGATCCTCGGATTAGTGCGCTTCTCCTGCTCTGCAGGACAACGGGGAGCGGGCCTGCTCCCCAGGCTGCGATATCCCGGCAAGATTCAGGTATCGCAGATTGCCACTAGGGCCAACGCGGGCTGGCTCGCTGGGCTTCAGCGCCAGGGACTGGGGACGTTGGTTGGGCATGCGTGCTCGCGCCGCTCTTCAGGCAGCGCTGAGAGGGGAGGGGGGAGGGGGCCAGCGCGCTGGTCCGCAGACAGCGGGCTAATGAACGGCGTCCAGCCACCGGCAATTTTTGAGCTACATAACTGGCAGGCTGCCAAGGACCACGGCGGTTTTGCGACGGAGCAGATACCGAGCACTATTGGACTCGAGGAGCCGCTGTTGATGGACTCATCCCTGGATGACACGCGTGGCCGGACACGGGAACGGCGGGCCCCACCGCCCTTGTCTTGGGGGTCGCGGGTGCTGGGGCCTTCATCGGAGCATCCTCCTCCCCTCTGGAGTCTCCCCCTTTTCATATCGGCTTTCGGGAGAAGGCCGATCATACACAAAAATCTCATCGAGTTGCTGCTCACGGCATCAAACCAGGACGGTGGGGTCCGGATCCATCAGGGACTCACCCCGGAGGCAAGGGTTTCCAGCTGACAATCGTTTGGACGGACGAGACATTGCGGGTTTGATATCTGCACGCCGAGCACACCGTGCTCTGAAAGGGGCCGTCTGCTTGTTTTCTTGATCTTGCTACTATTCTCAGTGGAAATAATCGTTCCGCGGTTCTTGGCCGCCTTTCCGTTTCCCGACGGATCCTGTCCTCGACGGTTTAAAATGGCAGGGCGCTGTGCCGCGCAGTTGGGGGGTCGCTTCGCGATTCCCACAAGGGCCTTCCTGGCGGCGTTGCGGACTCGGTAGATGGCGTGTCACATTCCCCTTTATCCTCTTCGAGACACGCCGGCAGACCTCGGCGGGCGGAGAGCCTAAGCTGGGTTAGAGTAATGATCATCTGCCATGCTCGGGCATTATTGCAGCATTGTGCTTCTCGCATTAGGCTGCTTGTCCCTGCTGCCAAACAGCGGGACCAAACCAAACACCACCGACCGCTGCTGCCCTCTCCATGGCCCGGCGCGTGAGGACGAGCTGCAGGACTGCAGCTCTGGCGCCGCTTCAGTGGCTCGGCATCGGCCATAGGGGGAGTATGGGAGTGCGAGACGTGCCAACGCGTCGCCGTGGCCGTAGTTGAGACGGCCGGGACTGTTGGGACCTTTGCTTGCGCTCGTGCTCCTGCGTCCTTTGCAGACTGCAGCACCGCACCGACGCCCTTGGGCGTATCCGCCATGACTCGCAGGCCGGCCCATCAGGCCATCCTTACAGATCAATACTAGCACGCCCCCGGTTGATGCGACTTTCGCGTTGTGCCCAACCGTCTCAGCACACCCGGGGGACGTGCGTCCCGGTTAATCATCCCCCGCCGTCTTATGGTTGAGTCTGGGGAATGTCCGTTCGGGGCGGGAGTTTCCGTCGTTTTGACATCATCGGACCGAAAGGAAGGTCGAGAGTTAGAACTGGTTAGGCGTTACGGCGTCGGTACTGGATTACTGGTATCCCGAGATCCAATCCCTTCGAGCCAGCAGACACGTGGTAAATACCAATTTCGACTGTCAGAGTTAAGTTAACGGGTAAGCAGCAGAAGATTTGGCTTAGTTACTTTGTGCAGAAGTTGCCGAGGGGTCAGATAGGAGATGCGGGAAGGTAGGCTGAAGTCTGACCGGGCCCGGGAAGGATCGAGGCAGTCGCCCAAAGCACATTGCTCGCTCGGTCACTTGGGCTTGCCCTCCGAAATTTACACTGCAATTCGAAAAGAACCAGTTCCAAGTCTTTGTTGGTATCAATCTCGAGCAAAAACACGGTCAAAAGCTAATGGTGCGATGCCTCCAGTAGCATTCGGGGGTTGATTTGGCATCCTTTGGCACGCCCTAGCACCTCACCAACTCCCGACATCGCCGAGCTCTCCGAGAATCCATCTGCGCCAGTCGAGTGCTGCTCTCGTCCTACCTGAGGGGCCGAAACCCTTAAGCGTGGGCCCTGAAAGCTCCCGCTTCAAGCTCCCTACAACGTGTCTAAACGGCATCGAGTTCTTGAGTCTTTGGAGGCGCCCCAACCGACGGAGTATTCTGGACGCTGCTGCTGACGACTACTCCATTTGAGGCAATGTTGTCCGCTTGAGGAGTTGGCTACGGGCTACAAATCGCCAGCGCACTGTCAGCTTACTCAATCCCGTCGGCCTACATGTCTAACCGAAGGAACGGGGTTGCCAAGCGGCAAGCGGTCTGGGCTGAAGATCGGACAGACAGCGCACCGCGGGAACTTGAAGGCTGAGACCAAGCCAAAGTTGGGAATGATGGTTCGCTCGTGGAAAGTGGATACGGTACCCGGGGTAGCAACGAGGTTGCGTTACCACCCACTCTGGAGTCTGAACAGACTACTGACCCTGGCATTTGTTTCTACCTTAGAGACAACTAATTACGAACCACGCGAGCGGCGGAATTCTATTCCACACCACGGAAGTCGATAGTACCCCACGCAACGCCGAGAACCAGGCACCAGCCATACGAGATCCGTCGACCGCGGTCCGGGCCCCTGACACTGCTCTCCAACCCAACCAAGACAATCCACACCATCGGCTCGAGGGTTTATAATACAAGACTGGGACTCAAGCAACAAAATAGTTCGGTATCATACCTCAAATCCCCAGACTTGTCGGGAACCCGCCGCAAACTGTGTGTTAAATGGCCGCAGACACCTGCCTCGCGACGCTGTCGACCGAACGAGCGGTAGCCTACCAAAGGACTACATTTGAGAGCGCTGTCTTTCAGTCCTCGTATTGAATTATTCAAACAAACTGTTGCCAACACCATGCCCCAAGACCCGTCTGGCTCCCTCCGGTGGAGACTCAAGCATGGGTACCAGCAAGGGTTCGAACTCGCGTTGCGAGGACAACGCCGAGTGGAGTCCGGAATCAGGATGCCTCCAATGGATTTCAATCGTCAGGATCGTGAATTGTGAAAGCTTGGAGGTTTCGCTTTCCTCTCGGGTTTCTCCTTGGCCGAGACTCGGCTGAAGGTTCGCCAACCACCGCGCCAAGTTCATCACCAGGTCAGGGGTGTACGAATCGAAAATACCATTCCAACATTCGGCTTCCGGGACGAACAGCGGTAAACGATTCCCCAGACCACGGGATATTGGTTGATTTCCGTTCCAAGCATCCTTTCAGCTGCGCAACCCGAAGCCTGTCCAGGAAGACGGAAAGATACTCCAGCCTCCATCGTCAAACTCTCGACCGGTGCCTGACTCAACGAGGCCATTAGTAACGTACTGGGGCGACAATGGCGGCCACCGCGCCTGCGACGTTCGATCTGACAGGGCTCCAGCCAAGGGGGCTGCGTTTCTGCGCTGTGGCATGCGGAGTCGTCCCGCGAATCTGGGCCGGCGGTGCGGTAGCACATTCTTGACTTTCTGTGATAGGTAGCGTCAAGGCTCAAAGAGCATCCGTAGAGACAAGAATACAAGGCCACACAACATTTGTTGTTTATGACAGAACTGGTGATCTTGAATCCATAGTCGGGTGTTAATAATAGTCTCCAACTGTAGTCCAACACAACCTTGCTCCAGTCCATAACCGCCAACCATGATTTCCAAAGCCCATAGCAGAGAGTTAGAAGTCTACACGGCGACATTGATACTCCGTTGCCGTTTAACAAGCAACAAATATTAGCAACGACGCAATTTGCTCTAGTTGCTGTTCTTGGAAACAGGGGATGAGACACCCTTACTAGTTCTCAAGCCCCAGTAGACAACCCTAACCCGTAGCGGAGGTGCCAAATCTGCCCCTTTTCTCAACTGTTTTCTTCCTGTTTATCGGCAGATGCGCGAGGGCAGATTGGAGACACTCAATGCTCAGAACTAGCTTACAGTTCAAGAATCACAAGACGCAAGCTCGAATGTCCTGGGAACAGACACCCAAATCTTCCGCACACCAAATGGTTTGTATGTATCTTCCAGATCAGTTGTCTGTCGAACACAATGTGCCTTGTCCGGTCCAGCCATGCCATTTTCATACCCCCCCATGCCCCCCCCCCCCCCCCTCCCATTTGCCGGGTGCGCCTGGTGCCGACCGGTAGGTGTTGCACAATCCCAGCACCGCCTCTGCAACCATGTCGGCTGAAGAAGCAGCAACATGGGCGCGGTCTCATTCCATCACGCCGGCCGCCGTGGGAAGGGCGATGGCCTTGTACAGGAGAATGAGCGCCGAGTGCGACTCGCCGCCGCCAGCCAGGGCGTCGATCTTGTCGGGCGTCACCTCGGTGACCTTGTCGTCGTTGAACCACCACCAGTTGCCATCCTCCTCGCCAATCTTGCCCGTGACGGGGTCTTTGTCGCCCGTCTTCTTGACGTAGGCCGTGTAATGGCCGCTGTCGGCGCTGGCGCCCTGGTGGGTGACGACAGCACGGAGCTCGTAGATGCCCGACTGGTTGGCGCCGTCGTCGTTGCGGAGTGTCGGGTCGATCAGCGAGTTCAGCTCCTTCTTGGCCGCGAGAAGCGCCGCATCCTTCTCCGCCTCGAACTCGGCATCCGTTTTGTATGTCTCGGTCATGTCGACATCGCCGTCCGCCGATGTGGTGGGCTTTCTGTCGTCCTTTTTGCCTTTTTCCTTCGTGTCCTCCGGAAGCTCGCCGCCGTCCAGCATGGGGTTCTTCTTGCGGCGCTTCCGGGCCCGATCGACATCCTCCTCATCTTTGCGTACCTCGCGCACCTTGTCTCTGACCGGGACCAGCGCCTTCTTCAGCTCGTCTGTGCAGAACTCGACCGCATCTAGCTCGTGCGGGAATGTGACCTTGCGCATGATCTTAGCCTTCTTCTGGACATCGCGCTTCCAGAAGAAGCGCACAAAGTGGACTGTAAGGTATTTGGGTAACCGGGAGATCTTGGATGTCTTGGTGTACATGACGTCCCTGCCTAGAGCGTCTGACCGCTTCTCAATCTTCTCTGACAAGCCGTTCACAAGGCCATCGCGCAAATGTGCCGTTTGATTGTCGATGTGGCAGTTGAGCTTGAGAAAGGGCTCCTTGGCGGACGTTGGTTGCTCGCCGCCCTCGAGAGCCGCGGGGTCGTCACATTGGAGGGTGCTGGAGAACTCGCCAGACATGTACTTGTCAACAAAGGAGGCGGCCTTGTCTGCCTCTCCCTCGCTAGCCCCTTGTATCTGGAGCTTCTGTCTTAGCTGAGACACGATCTGGGACCATGCCTCTTCTGCATCCTGCTGCGCGTATCCTGGACCCTTCTTCGAGCGCTCGCCAAACTGGGGGAAGGTCATCCGGAGGGCGTTCAGGAAAGTGAAAGGCGACATGCCACCCTGTGTCTCTGACATGTCCTTGAAAAGGTCCTTGAGTTGGTTGGTGAGATCCAGCTGGGGAATCTCCGACATGGATGTGTGCTTGTGCTTCCCGAGGGCATCCTGGAGCTCGGGAATGCAGCGCAGCGCCTGGAGGGTCGAGTTCAGGTAGCACGTGTTGCCGAGATTGACCAGGCCGGCGGGCGTGGCTCCGGCTTGCTGCGCCGCTTCGGCCTCGGTCATGTCCTCGACAAACTTGATCTTCTCGGTCGGCCGCACGATGGCACCCCCGCCATCTCCCGGTGTTCCCATCATCATGATGGTCTGGCCGGCCTTCAGGCCCAGAGTTGCCATGTCGGTGTCATCTTTGAGTTGGCCACCCTTGACTAGAATCTTCTGGCGGTCGGGCTCGACGCCGGTAAGACTGAAGAGCTGGTACTTGAGCACGTCGCCAGTCGAAGTAGTGTCGACCTCAACATCGTACTTTTTGCCTTGGTGCTTGATCACCACTAAGCAGAAAATAGGGTTAGTCGTCCAACTCCAATGATGCTAAATCGAACTAGAGCGAAAGCCGGGGGACTCGGGAGGGTTGGGTCGGTACCATTGACAGTCGCCATCTCAAACTATGTAGCAACGTGACGGGTGTGCAAGTCGGCAAGCAATAGAAAAAGAGAGAGAGCGATGAAGTATTATGGGGCTCAAAATCGCCCAAGAGGCTTCCGCTCGATGATGGATTTCAGTTGATCGATTATGAACTGGATCGCAAGTGGCGGATGGTGGAAAGGGAACGAAGGCGCGGGGTTGCAGCTGTCGTGAGCCAAGCGCCAAGCCGCGCCGTCCTGCATATGCCTAAAAGACAGCAGGGCGGGCAGGGGTGCGCAAGGTGTCAAGGTGGCCAAGGATTACGTAACTTGGTTGAGCTTGGGTCCCTGAACTGTGCCCCGCTTCTACCCACCACTGCCACCTCCCTGCTGCCACCAGGCTGACGACTGCCAGGGATACGTCGACCAAACGGGCGACAATAACCGGAGCGCCAACACCAATATTTCTGGATTGTTGCTGAAATAGAGGGCGCGCTTCCAACACAGGCATCATGGTAAGACCCCACACCTTGGCGACGGTGTCCTGGGAGGTTCTGAAGCAGTCGAGGTTGGGCCGACATCAGCGAGGTTGAGGATCAACTTTAGAATCGATTCCAAGACGAACCCCGCGGACTTGAAAGGTCGAGCAGACACGGCCCAGCTGACGCTCATGTTTCCCCCAGTCGCAATCGCTCCGCCCATACCTCCAGGCTGTCCGCAGCAGCTTGACGGCCGCCCTCTGCCTCTCCAACTTCGCATCCCAGACGACCGAACGGCACAATGTCCCCGAAGTCGAAGCTCGCACGTCACCCGAAGTGCTTCTGACTCCGTTGACCGTTGCGCGCAACGAGAACGAGCGTGTCTTGATCGAGCCGTCCATCAACAGCATACGGATAAGCATCAAGATCAAGCAGGCCGACGAGATCGAACACATCCTGGTGCACAAGTTCACCCGCTTCCTGACACAGCGCGCCGAGTCCTTTTTCATCCTCCGGAGGAAGCCCATCAAGGTTGGACCACACCGTGGCTTCTTGGCCTTTTCCAGACACTGACATGGGCCTTTCCAGGGATACGATATCTCCTTCCTGATTACGAACTTCCATACCGAGGAGATGCTGAAGCACAAGCTGGTCGATTTCATTATCCAGTTTATGGAGGAGGTGGACAAGGAGATCTCGGAGATGAAGTTATTCGTATGCAACCCCCCCCCCCCTCCCCCCCTTTCCCAGCTTTCGGCTTTCACAGCGTATTGCCACATGCTGATCTGATATCCTTGGCTATAGTTGAACGCGCGGGCGCGATTCGTAGCAGAGTCATTCTTGACACCGGTAAGACTCGGCAACCATTCCACGGGCTGTGATTCTCCTACTAACCCTGCCACTAGTTCGATTAACGGGGTGGTTTTTCTCTAGCAATGAAATCACGATGTATGCATCCAGCTGCCGGGGCTACCTAAGCACCAAGCCATTGCCCTCGGAGTTTCTGGCAAAAACAGAAATATATCAGGGCCTTGCCTACCACAAACATGCCACACAATCCCGGTTGTATCGGTATAACCATTGGCACCAGTTCATCTTCGATTTGTGTGAGCGCCGCGGAACTAAAGACGGCGGCTTTAGAAGCCTGGGACACGCTGCCCGCCCCCATGCCAGCCCAAAGTGGCTCGGATCCGACCATGGCGTTCGACGGCCGGAGTTTATGTACATCCATCCCTGAACCACCTAGCCGGCATCTGGCCGCTGAGGAATGATCCCCGAATTGTTGGGCTCTCTGTTACACAGCCACCAGGATTCCTTGATCTACCCAATGGCCCAAGTTTTCACCATGTCAATATTTGGGCCTGTTCCGCTCACATGTCGATCGGGAGATGCAAGTTGCTTCCCCTGTTTTTCTCAGCCACTTGAGGGAATCGCTACGCAGAGTCAAATATCTCGACCCAACAACCACAGCCATTTTCACGGGCAGCTTGCGAGTCCACCAGCACTCACCCGCCTTCTTCCTTTACTGCCCAAGATGTTGCTGTCTTTCGTGGCCCATCGTTTTGCCAGTTATTCTTCGTCTTTTTTATGACGCTCGGCTTTCAAGCAGTATTTTCTTGGTTCCAAGATTACAACCCCTAATCATCCTTCGACAGTTTTCGCATTCCCCTTTTCCTACCGAGCACGCCAACCCCCCCTTTCTTACCAGCCCTAAGGTCATCGCCAATGCAGGCCTGTCTTCTCCTTCCACTTGGACTTCCACTTTGGAACTTGCCTCCAACGGCAGTGTTTGTCTTTCTGCGTTCCATTCGTGACTCTCACAACAGCACATCGCCTCCATGGCGTTGAATCTCCTTTTCCGGTTGATGTGCTGGAGCGTCCCGGCCAGTACAAAGACTAGCAGGAAGCGCTCTTTGACCGACAGTTTCGGTTCAAGTATCTCTACGTGGCACAGCAAGCGTAGGGGCAGGCAACAGAATAGGGGCTTTGTTGATGTGGGTGCCGAACTTTGGCAGAGGGTGAGAGAGTCGTTGACTGTGGGGACTGTGTCGTAGGACTCGGGCGTCGTCCTCTTCATTACCACCTTACCAGCCAGGGATTTCATCATAACATCCAACCCCAACCATCTTCCTCTTTATTCCTACAACCCACAACCCACTGCCCAGCAGCTTTGTTCGTGGTTCTTCGCAGATCATTGCACTCGGCGACCCTGTAAACACAACACCGGCTACCTCGAGAACCCCCCTCCAACAACCGCGGGACGGTATTAAAGTTTGTTTCTCGTCATTCCTATTCTTCTTCCTCTTCGCCAACACCCCCCCACCAACCCAGGCTTTCATCCCAAGAATCTCAGGACAATAGTTGAGAAAGCTTCCCACATCCCTATTCAACTTCCTCTCCACGCCCACACCACCTGCCCACAACTTCTTCTCAACAATCGCCGGGAGGGTATTTAAGGAATCTACCCACCTTTGCCAAACCGTCTTCCTTTTTTTTCTTTTTCATACAACCACAACGCATTATCCAGCACCTTCGTTCTTGGTTCCTCGACGAAGCTCGCGACTCACTCCCGCAACAGCCCATCGCCGGCCCGGTGGTATATCCCTCTCTTCCTGCTGCAGCCCAGCCCTTTCCATTTGTCGCCAGGTTCTCCATTCCGGAAAGCGCGAGTTTATTTTCGACTCCCCCGCCTCTGGTGTCGCTTCGTCGTCGCGATGTCGCACATGGACCACCCAGGCTCCAGCTTTTCGAGTCAGCAATCCATTTTCTTGCGTTTCCTGTCTTGTATTTCACCGAACTCGACTAATATTCTACTTGGTTTAGGATACCAATTCTCACCCCAGTCCCAGACTTCTTCGTCCTTTGACATGGCTGCTGCGGAGAACCACAGCAAGTCGGTCGCTGAGTCGTCTTTCGCCATGGGCAATAGTCGATCTGCCAACTATGCGAACAACCGCTTCGCGTCCGTGGCCGAGGAGGACTCGGATGATCAGGAGGAGCGTGGCGGCGGTGTCAACCTCCGCGACTTTGACGAGGATGGCAATGCCATTTCGACCCCGAGGCCCACGGCTTCTGGCAACGGCGGCGCCCCTCTTCATGGCTATGGAAGCCTGAGCTCTCAGTCAACCCCCATCGGCAAGCCTGCTCCGTCCGGTCGCCGCAACACGATCGCCCCGATCGGCTCCGGCCGGTTCGCAGAGTACAAGCCGTCGACATCGGACGCTACCGTGAGTGGTGCCATTGATGCTACCATTGATGCTATTGTATGCGTCTCGTCACCCTGTCTGCCACTCCGTCCCCGCTAATATTCTGGCCAGATCAATGCAAAGGGCAACGGTGGATTCCGTGGACAAGCCGAGTCAACCGCGCAAGCCAGCACGCCAAATTCAAAGTACAGAGCGGGTCCCGATCAGCATCAGTCCGGCATGACGGTACGAGATCGAGATCTCGCGTTTCATACTCGGGACGATGTAACTGACAACAAACAGCCCAATGTCTACCCTCAGATGAACACCGCTCGCGGGATTCAATACGCCTCCAACCAGGGCGCGAATGGCCAGGCCAGCACGCCCAGCTCCTCCGCCAACCCGGGGCCCATGCCGCAACACGCGCCGGGCATCTCGAACACGGCATATACCTACGGCTCTACCCCAAACAACTACACCAACAATGCTGGCGCATACACGGCGCAGCACCAAGGAACCGGTCTCGGCGCCGGCTTCTCGCGCATGAATATGGCGACGACCCCGTCGCATGCGCCCAAGCCGAACGCCAACAACCAGGCGGCCACTCCGTACGGGGCGGGCGGCCTCAACAGCTACCATCAAACCGAGCCCCGGAACTTCGCGCCGCGCGCTGGTGCCGCGCCCTTCTTCCTCCCGCCGCCGCCACCGTTCAAGCTCGGCGCCGGCGCTGCCACCAAGCAGCACCATGGCTCCCAGGCAACCATGTCGGAATCCGACCCCTTCTCCACGCCCAGCTCCCCCGCGCGCACCGTTGCCTCGGCCAGCTCGCAGGCGCTTGCCCTGACCGCGGTCCCCGAGAACGACCAGCTTTCGCTGGTCTGCAACCCGTACATCTATGGCCCCGTGCCGGCGGAGATCCGCGCCGTCCGCTCGCAGCAGCTCAACCGACTCACCGAGGGTGCGCTGGGCGTGCCGACCCAGGACGTCGCCCTGAACCCGGACAACTTCCCGTTCATCGAGAGCTGCAGCCAGGCTGGGGCGGTGTCCCACGGTGTTGTCAAGATCCGGAATGTGAGTTTTATTCCACCGCTCCTCTCATCTCATCCGACTGTTCCCTCACCACTGCGGCGTGACTCGAGCTGACCGCCCTGCGTGGCTGCTAGATTCCGTTTGGGACCAAGCGCGCGGAGCTCATCGCCTTCCTCGGCCGCAACTCCAAGATCCTCAACGACAACCAGGAGCCGGTGCATATCATCATGGAGCGTGTTTCCTCCAAGACACAGGACGCCTATGTCGAGTTCCTGACGCTCCACGATGCGATGAGGGCGGTTGACCGCCACACGACCGAGGGCCAGCGGGGTCGCACGTCTCGTCTGGGAGACCGCCCGGTTGACGTGCAGCTCTCGAGCCAGTCGGCGCTCATGAGGGATCTGTTTCCGCTCGCGGCGGGTGTCGTGTGGGACGGCTCGAAGCCGGTGATCCAGGCGCCCATCGACGGGGAGCCGTGGAAGACCTTCAAGGGGTTCGTCACCGAGGAGGAGATGACCATGCTCGTCAAGCATGTCGAGATCCCCCAGCGCGTAAGCCCCCATGCCCTCCCTCCCTCTGTCCGGCGCCAGGAGATGCGAGTACTGACCGTGCCACCGACCGCCGCAGTCCCCATACTCCAAGGAGTGCCCGCAGCGGCCGTACGAATGCATGATCTCCACCATCAAGAAGCTGCCCTGGTACATGTCGAACCACATCACGGTCCGGCAGCGCCACGCCGTCTACAACGCCACCATCAAGCTCGTCGCGCTCCTCATCCAGGCCCTGCAGCGCATGCCGCGCCTGCACGAGACGGTGATCAACGAGCAGCTGCTCAAGCGGCTCTCGACCGCCGCCATGCTGTGCCCGGGCTTCTCGGTCGTGCAGAAGGACAACATCGCCGTCGTCGCCCACCTGGACGAGAACCACGTCCGCCTCTTCAACCAGCCGCGGTTCGCCGACATGTGGACGCACCTGCACGCGCTGTGCCCCAAGCCAAACACCCCGCTCGACGTGCTCGAGTGGTACATTGCCATCGTCCGCGAGGAGACCGCCCGCCACGTCGCCCGCCAGTCCATCACCCACCGCAATGAGATCCATGCCCGCGGCGGCGGCACCACCGGCCAGTACTTTGGCTACCTGTGGTGCGAGATGGGTCTGCCGATCGGCAAGCAGTTTGACGGTGTCACGCTGCGTGACCTTGCCCGCCGCGAGGCCGCGACCATGGAGCGGGTTCTGCGCCGGGCGTTTCCCTACAGGAACTAGGAACTGTAACGGCGGAGAGGAGCACGGGCGCTCCCGGACTCACAGCAACACGACATTTCCTTTGTTCTTTCCTTCTCTCGACGCAGCGCAGCGCATCTCACCGTCTACTTTTACGACATGGCGCTGCGGCTTGGATTTTGTCGGCACGACATCCATGATACGCACCACGGGTAATCAACAGACGGCTGTGTCTTCTTCGGCTGTCTGGAAGATCCCGTGTCTCTGCAACAGCCCAGCACTCCGTGATCAGTGCCGCTCTCCAGCGCAAACCACAACACAGAAACAAAACAACAAAAAAAGGTCAAAACAACAAAACGTCAGAAAAAAGAGATTTCATCAGGTTTCCCTTGACTCGAGAGCGCCCATTGCATTTGGGGATTTGGGGCCGGCATCATTGGCGCGGCCAAAACGTTGACGGCTGCATGCTTGCGGAACTGCACTGGTTATGCGGATAGCGAGCATCGGCCGGGCTGGTATGACTGGTATTAGTCAGGTCTCAGGAGATAGTATTCCTTTCCGAGTTCACTTCACTCACAGGATGGATGGATAGCAACCTAATTGACCCAGAAAATTCTCAATTTTAATGCCTGTGCATGATTGGTGACGTGACGGGCTCTGGCTCTTTGTGTGACTTGGATGAGGGAAAGTCTCCTTTTAGCCCCTTCCCAAAGTAAACGATGTGGTGTGGGGCATGATCCCTGTGAGCGCTAGGACACGCAGTTCGCCCTGTCAACTGCCGAGGATTTGCCGACCCGAGCCAATGGACGCGCAAGGACCGCGATGAAAAAAAGTTCGAGAACAGAGCTGCTCCTTTCCTTATCGCGATATCGAATCCGAACAATTGAACCGTCTTTGGGTCTGCGACTGCCCTTCTTCCATCACCACCTGCACACCCAGTCCGCCCACCACAGATGCGAGTGTAGAAAACACCGGGGCACGCACATCTCCACACGCGACTCGCTTGATCCGCCAACCCCCGTTTCGGTCAACGAAGCCAGGACGCGGCCATGGTTGTCTTGTCTGCCGCCAGGTCGTCACTGCCTGGTGGCCACGAGAAGAGCCACACGTACGAGCATGCCCCGCTCACCCAGTCGCGCGAAACAGGCGACGTCATACCCGAGTCGCGGCAGGGCGATCCCATCGTCAACCGCGGCGAGTCGGTGCCCGTGGCGAAGTCCTGGGCGCACATGGTGGCAGGAGGGTACGTTTTGGGATTCCGCGCGGGGGGGGGGGGACAGGCACAGAACGCAGAGCGACCACGGCAATGCGCCATGCTGACATTGCATCTCCTGCCCCTAGCATTGGCGGCATGACGGCCGCAGCCCTCACCGCACCCTTGGACGTCCTCAAGACGAGACTGCAGTCCGACTACTACCAGGCCCAGATCAAGGCGTCGCGGGCAACCCACATGGCCTCCATGAACCCCATCCGGACCGCGGCATACCACTTGAACGACACCGTGTCGATCCTCGGCGCCGTATACCGCCAGGAAGGCCCGCGCGCGCTCTTCAAGGGTCTCGGCCCGAACCTGGTCGGCGTCATCCCCGCCCGCTCCATCAACTTCTTCACCTACGGCAACAGCAAGCGGCTCATCGCCGAACACCTCAACCACGGCGATGCCGAATCGACCTGGGTGCACCTCAGCGCCGGCACCCTGGCCGGCGTCACCACCAGCACGGCGACGAACCCCATCTGGATGATCAAGACGCGCCTGCAGCTCGACAAGAACATGGCCGAGGAGAGCGGCGGCGTGGCCCGGCGCCAGTACAAGAACAGCCTGGACTGCATCCGGCAGATCATGCGCGACGAGGGGATCCGCGGCTTCTACAAGGGCATGAGCGCGAGCTACCTGGGCGCGGCCGAGTCGACCATGCACTGGATGCTGTACGAGCGGCTGAAGCTGTCGCTGGTGCGGCGCGACGAGCGCATCATGCTGAGCGGCCGGCCCAAGAACTGGTGGGACCACACGGTCGACTGGACGGGCAAGCTCAGCGCCGCCGGCTTTTCCAAGTTCATCGCGACCGTCCTGACGTATCCGCACGAGGTATGGGGCCCATCCCCCCC